>JAABNX020000042.1:11079978-11090619 GCA_015163995.2 Mormyrus lacerda | reverse complement strand
GTCAGCTGGTGGGATGACTTCAGATCCCCCCCCCCCTTCCCGATCGGCATAATAAACTGGTCCGTCGTGTGACCTTGAGCGCCCCCTAGCTGTACCGTGACTGGGCCTGTGCTCTTCTCCACCACAGCCAGCCTTTATTCTTACCACTGAACATCTAATTGTTATGTTTACCTTTATAATTGAAGAGGAAATTGTCAGAACTCGGGCAATTTTGTTTTTTGTTTTTTTCTGCGAGAAGAGCAGACCTTAAATCAGGCTCATCATATGTTACAGTATTGGGAATCAAAACGCACTCAGTCCTCAAAGTCCAACAAAGAACTTTTGTTAAAAACGTATTCCACTCACATGCCTTGTAGACTGAATGAGTTTCGGAAATTTTCAATTCTCATAATATAAGACCACAAAGCCTCCACTGCAAAAGAGCACAAAGGAAGACAGATCTCCACTCGAAAGGGGGTAAAATCAACAAGCCGCTGTGTTCACCTAAGGCCTCCGTCCCCCGCGCAACTCCACAGGTGTGTAAGCAAAAAGAAAAACATCACCATTTCCTAGAAAACATCGATCTTGCCAAGCATAACAGCGAAGCTCAAAACGTGGGGCCCCCTTCTGTTCCTTCCAACACCGAGGGAACCGCGGGAATAATTAATCCTCGATCACACAAGTTAAACATAAAAGACAGGCCCTACAAAACAGCCACCGTGAGGCCAAAATGGTTAGATACCATCAGGATCCAAGAGGAAAGTCAAAAGTCACAGGATATATAAATATTATGATGCATGTGTCCGAATCTGTAACAAGATCTAAATCCGATTAGATTCCATCACTGATTCAGCAAAGGAAACTTTTAACGGGAAGCAATTCTCATATCACAAACGAAGTCAGCACTGGTCAAACGGACAAAGAGGTTCCATGACAGGAACCTTTATAACAGGCTCATTATACACCAGGCGTAGGGCTAGCGTTGGCTGGCCCAGCCCTTCACGCCTCTCTCCACCTGACGTGCGCAACGGCTCAGACAGACGGACAGACAGAGCGACGTACCTTCAACTTTGGACACTCCTCCCCTCTCTCAAACTACATTTATTTACCCCTGTGGCACCCCCCTACCCCCCAGGTCCTGGGCGGTTGCCAAGCGGTGGTCTCCGAGCGGTGGTCTCCGTGGAGTTGATGGCACTTTCTTTCAGTTTTACTTAAATCATAAGCACTTTTGAAGGTCTCACAAAGACAAAAATAATGAATCCAACTCATGGGAGGCGATGTTCCTTCTGACACAGACTGATAGACAGCACACAGTCTGTCAGTGGCACAAGGGCTCATAGTTACCACAGTTAATTAAGAAAGATAAAGCAGGATGGAAAAGTTAATGGGGGGTTGAGGACTGTTGGAACAGCCACAAAGTTCAATCGGTGAAGCAGAAGCCACAGCGTTGGCCAGCTTTGGTTGCCTGTCTCTTTAAATAATTCATCGCTCTCTTCTTCTCTCTCTCCCTCTCCCCTGTTCACTCATCCTCCCTCTCTCTCCCGCACTCACTCACTCGCTTGCTCGCTCACCCACCGGTTCTTTTGCTGTGTCTGCTTCTGTGTCAACTACAAAGCTGTTTTCGAGCCTCCTGACTCTGTCACATGTGTTCTCCATAAGTAAAGCAGGCAACAATATCATCAGGGCCGCAAGACGAAAGCACGCTGGAGCAGACAGAGAGTCGCAATTGGGGATAAATAGGCAGAGGTGCAGGAGAGGGTGTTTAAGGCTCCTTTCCCTATGCACAGGAGAATGATGAATTTCACCCCCCCCCGTCGTCACTGAATGTCACAGGGCGGGCGCGTGTGACCTTGAGCCGCCTCAGTGGCGCAGCGAGGGTCGAGCTGCCTGAAAGCGTCCTTGAACTGGATCTGCAAGACAAAACCCTTCACGGTGCCTGACAGACATCTAAGATCTTCTCCGTTTTTATTACCGCCCCCCGCCCAGAGCTGTCTGCTCATGGGCTTATCTGGGCCTCAGTAGAAGGGAAGTAACATTTTCACCCCAGCGTCGCCTCTACAACTTTACCGCTGAGCTGTCATCCAACAGAATTCAATTTTTTATTTTTTTTTTACCCCCGACAGGCTGATTGACTGGGGTTTCAAAGGTTCCAAGAACCTGATTGGACGACAATTAATAGTCAAATCATTTTCATTGGATATTATGTCAAGAAAAGAAGACAGATCGACAATATATCAGCCATTCCAAAGCTGATCAGGACAATAATATAATTTACGACTGCTCGTGATTCCTCCTAATTCAAGGACTCCCTTATTACATTGCCTGCCAGAGATGCATCCAAAAATTACGCGGTGTGACAGAATCACAGTTACATTTAAGTAGCACATGGTTTACATGTATTACAAAATGGACTCAGAAATGCTTACGGAGACTAAAAGAAAAATCGGTCTCCTATTTGGCAGCGTCGCCAACTGCTGAGAAAGTACAGTATCCCTCAAGCAAAGCTAAAGTCTGGAAGATGCACCAAAGATCATCAAGAGGTTGTGAAACACATAAATAAAACATCGACACACACCTGACGGCGTACTGCATCACGCTGAGATATCTCACTCCACAGCCCCCTTTCTGGGAGCACGAAAAATTGGCACCACCGTAAAATCCAGTATGCTAACCCAGACGTGATCCCGAGGTGCAGAACCCCTAGGGGCGCAATAGTTATTGTTTGTCAGCACCTGCCGCCTCGCACACTCAACTGCACTCGCTTCATAGTTAGGGTGGGGGGGGGGACACGCCTGCCACAGTGAGTCTCTTACGAGGGGCAGCGCCTCACAGTCACTGCACATCACCGAAGACACTGACGACACAAAAAGTAAAAACAAGACTTACTCTATAAACAATAATAAGAAAAAAGCAGGTTCAAAAATCAGTGCATTACACACTCAAGCCACATGGTCACCAGTCCTGGTGACTAACAACCTGGGTCGTCCGTCCATCTGCCTTCCGTGCACCTCGAAAGGCGAACCCACGATGCCTTGCGACGTCAAATTAGCACCACTGACGCACTGTGACCTTATGTGTCCACCTCACTCGAAAAAAATAATAAACATAAATAAATAAATAAGTATATCCTTCATTCCCCCCCACCTTTTTTTTTTTTTGCAAAACCCAGGGATCAGAGCGACTGGGGCAGAGTCATTAGTCTTAATTTAGCCAACAAAATTTAAATGAGTGTCTTCCTGCTGCCAAGTGATATCACATAAAGGATTAGGTTGCACGTAGCACATAAAATGAACACCTGTCAGGGATCCTGACGAGGAACAGAGGGGCATGGGGAAACTTTCAGGGGGGGGGGGGGGGGTCAAGGTCTCATGGCAAGGTCGCAGCCCAAAACCTGCCAGAAGTCTTTCACTTCATGCAGAGGCAAACAGGAAGCTGCAGTACACTGTAGCTCGAAGTTCACGCACTGCACGGGATCTCAGAAGTTTCTCTCCTAAAATTCAGACCTTTTATTTTTATGTAAGGGAATAAGCTGATGGCTCCGTTCACCGAGGGGCAGACAGGAAGCGAGGAGAAGCAACTGGAACGTGTCTCCAGTCGCCACTGGGAAGCGTCAGCGGGGTTTCAGAGCCCGGCACCTCTCACGGTGACTCTGGTCACAGGAACGCTCACACGCACATTAGCACACCCACAAACATGGTGCTCTAGAGCAGCTCCCCCCCCCCCCCCTCCCAACGCTCGAGAGGGTGAGAGGTGGTTTCCTTCTCTCACACATTAAACTGAGGAGATAGGAAGAGCCGGAAAATGGCAACACTTGATTGCTATAGTCTTACGTCTGTGAGACGTAGGCTTTAACGTTGACCCCCCCGTGTTTTGGCCAGCTCCCCTCACCCACGACCACCTCCTCCCTCTCCCCCGGGAATCCCACCCCACCTGCAAAAACAGACAAAGCACCCCACCAAAGATAGTGCCCCCCCCCCCCCACACGTGACGACAGAGGCATAAACAATGCATCCTTTGGAAATAGGTTTAGCTGGTGCATAACCTCTCGCGTCTCATTGAAACCACACCGGTACGCGGGAATGGCTATCTGGCCCTCGACGTTATCGCACCTACCTCAAAACTATTCCTTTTGCTAATGGCGAATTAATTTTTTTTTTATGTGCCATAAAATCCTTATTCCTATTACAAAAACATACTGAGCTTTACATTATCTGAAGCAAATAATTCCTGTTTCATTAATGTCATTTTCCACCAGCACTGACCTCTGAATCCCGGTAAGCCACGGTAACCGATTCACCCGACGGGTCACGCAGCGGAAGGCGTCGGCCATTAATGTGCAACGCCCTCTGGAAAGCGCAAGTTAATTCTGTGGGTTTTTTTTTTTTTAAATGATGACATTGTTGGTCTCGTCGAGCTGTAAGCAGATAGACAGCTGGGTGACGCGTCCGTTTCGTTTCTGCTTTTTTTTTTTTTTTTTTTTTTTTGCCGGACCACTGATGCGCGTCTCTCTAAGTTAAGATCCCGCGACGTGGGATGGGAGTGGAAGAGGGTCATGTGTGATTCTCCTCGACATACCCGAACCCGGCAAAGTAATAAAAATAGAGCGCCATGGGCTTGGGGTGTGCGCCCACCTCAAAGCCGCGTGCCTCCCGCCCTACAAACCCCCCCCCCACCCCACCCTGCCCCGCGGCTATGACCTCTCCCCGACCTTGAGCCAACAGCAAACAAGCCTCACCCCCCAGACCGCCAGACTTTCTCAGGCTGGATGATAAACACACGTTTAATTATACCCGTCTGCACGGATTGGACATTGTTCCGGGGTGAGGTCAGCGATCCACTAGGGTTTGGAGGCACAGGAGGTGAGCGGGGCGGGGGGGGGGGCGTGAGGCCTGCGTCATACGTGCGGTCCGTGTTGTCCTGTCCGACGGATTAGATGAAGAACTCGCTTTGAGCGTGTGTTGAGACGGAGACTGACAGATTTATCGGGAAAAACAGATGTGTGTTCAAGTAAATGTAGTGAATGCTTTCTTCTCCTGGACCACTAAAGCCCAGACAATGCGCAGCTCTATGGCTTAGAACGTAAATCGAAAGGTCGCCGGTTCAGATCTCTGTGCAAAGCTCTTAACCCTCTATCGCTTTAAAGACTGGCTGGCCCAGCCTTCTGAAATGTGCATCGCTTTGGATAAAAGTGTCTACTAAATAAATAAAAACAATAAAATAAATTAAAACCTGTAACGTACTCTTCTGTGCCAAAGCCCCACAGAAACAAAACCTGGCCTCATTTAGTTTGTTTAGAATTTATTTCTACAAATGACTGTCCATGGGGCATTTTCTTTTAGGAGAGGGGGTAGCTTTGCGGTACGACGCCGTTCAAAAGCGACTCCCCGCGTTTCGGCCCCCTGATCTCCTGCCGTAGGTGCGCCGCATCAAACGGGGACGAAGGGCAAGGTAGCTTAATTAGATCGCTGGCCCTATTAATGCCGTCCGACCGTTTTTAGGTCAAACCTAATCTCGGCCTAATCAGCGAGGTCAACCCGCGACGTAAGGTGCAGATGGCTTTGAGAAAAAGGCCCCCACTGCGTTATCTGGCCGGAGGTACATCGTCCCACCGCCCGCAGAAGATAAAAGAAAAAGAAAAAAAAAATCCCTTTTTGAGGCAACGCGGCTGCAAGAAAACCAGCTCATAAGAACTGCTCTCAGCTCCCTTCATAGCTTCTCTGCGCAAAGTGAAATACAAAAAAACGGTACTCCTCAGCACATTCATACCTTGTGGTATCAAGGAGATGCAAATGTGACCTTTTTCAAATAGAAAAAAGAAAAACAGTTCTGAGAAGACGCACACTGTTTTTATAAGCCTAAATATCACAGATATCGTGTATGTGGTCAAAAATAGTTCAAAGACTTAAGTGGGGACAGGAAAAGAAGGCTTTTAAACTTTTTTTTTTGAGTTGTGAACGTGAAGGCTTTTAAAAAGATGCGCGGCTCACAAGAAGTGAATACAATTAATGCCTTACTTTTTAGGATTTCAAATAATGCAGCAAAATAAACTCCATCAAAACTGCATCTCCAGTCTCAAATTACGAAAAGGACTATAATCCAGTTACCCATAAAAGCATCGTCTTGTTTTAAGAGGAATCTCTTGCAGCCCACATGATTTCCTGAGTCTAATGTCATACAACGGCCTCCAAAACTCTTCGTCATTCTCTTCGGGAGCCCCTGATGCATCCGTTCGGTACAATTTGTCAGCTGACTTCTGCAGCTTTAGTAAAATGCTTCTCTAAACCTGCTTTGGCTCAATCCCACAATCCATCTGGGCCGGGCCAGCGCAGCGACAAAGCTTGTTTCGGTGTGAAAGGGACACGGAAAGTTTGCTGAACGCATAGGAAGATTAGGATTTCCGCTCGGGGCATTTGGAATCGATGCGACTCGTTTGCTTCAGCGCACAGATTCAGCAAATGCAGAAATTTAGCCAAATAAAGAAAAATCAGGCCTCTCTGCGACTTTTATAACGGTCCTGTGTGACACATATTTGAATAACATGGGAGATACTGGCAATACCTTTGATTATGCTACACACAGCACAGACTAAGGGAACAATATTTACAAATATTTTATTTAGCGTGAAACGAAAAGTGGCTGGAAAGCGGGCTATTTCAACAATTCTTTGAGGTGCGGAAATCCATTACCAAATTACACCACATTTGTGAGAGAAAAAAATAATAAAGATCAGGCAAACACACAATCGTGACCTACTTTCTCTACTGCACGACAGTTCTGCAAAGGATGTCATTCCCAGATGCAAAGCCGTCTTACTTAGTCCAAAATGCTGACACACAAATACACATTTCAAACTGTTCTGGAAACCAACACAAGTTAATTTGGCATTTTGTAATAAGTAAGCGAAATCTCACATGGCAGTTAATAACTAATCTTTGTCATTCCGAGAGCCGGCGATGTAATTATTGTAACTCACATGGCTGAACACGTTTCTCTATTAAAATAAACAAATAAATAAATAAAATGCTGGACGCAAACAATGCAAACATATGTCACCCGGAATTTGTAATTACCCATGCCACAGTCATTTTGCATATGTTACATCCATCAAGACATCATCATTCATTAATGATTAATGGAGTAATTGCCTGTTGTAATCATACAGAGGGACTCAAATCCACATCAATTAGTCTTCTTCAGCATAACAATCTTACAAAACGGGTAATCACATCCATTACCAAGCATCAATCTGTAAATCTAACAGGCACAGTATCTCGTCCCAAACAGTCACCTGTTTTGAGAACCAATCATTATCAATATTTGGGGTGCGGAACTTCCAATGGCCAATAGCATTGATTCTTGGCATGGCCAAAGGGGTCGTGCGGCAACGCCTGTGGTGGAGATATGCCCTGGATATCTATGTGAAGGATTAACCTCAGTCAAAGTATGTGAAACTACGGCCTAACATAAGGCTGTCTCTCTCCAGACCTGACACAGCAGCTCATTAAACCCTTTTTGACGTTGGCCCAGCTTCAAAGGGGGGTGGGGTGGAGGGTGGGGGGGCATAACAACCTTGACCCCTAAGACAAAGCAGATGCAAAAAGCCCCATGATTGTCTGTCCGCTAATTTGTGTAAAGCCATATTAGGTTTCAGGTCCCATTACCAGCAATCCTTGTTAAAAGTGTGCCAGCAGTGTTGCTAAACAGCAGCTAAAATGATCAAATATAATAATTTTATTTTAGCTGGGCTAGGTGCTGGAGGTCCACGGCAGTTTTCTGGGTCTCTGATACAATTCGCCCCCCACCCCACCTCCTCTCGTCCTGTGTCACCAAGGACATCTTCAAACTACACTCTCGCGGCTCCATCTCGGGACACAGCCGAAAACGCCTTTTCTCGCGAATCGCGGCGAGAGCTCATTGAGATGCAGGGAGGCGATCGCGCTGCCTCGCTGACGGATATAAAATGCACAGACTGTACCCGAGTTCAGGATCGAGCGCGCCCAATAGGAAATCCGCGGAACAATCCAGCGAGGACACACGGATGAGTAAATGCGGAAATAATGTAGACACACACATGGGCGCACACACATGGTGCTGCAGTGCAGGATCAGGAGGAGCCCCCCCCCACCCCCCAACACTCCCAAACCAGCGGGTTGATCAATATGGACCAAACTGCTTGTCCAAACGCGCTTCTTGTGCTTTCCTTCCCAGGGACACAGTCAACGATAAAACCATCAGGGCAATGGGTAGGATTGGTGTTTGCAGCTACCCAAACTCCACGCTCTTAAACTGGATCCCTGGGGTGGAAGCCAACACCCGCCACCCACCCTGGAGCCAAAAAGAGTCCGTGGTTGCCTGGCAACAGGCCGACTCTGTCATCTCACCTAGCCTGCGAGTGCTGTGATTCAGCGGGCGTCTGGAGCGAGCTCTCTGCACCGCCTTAAGAAGGACCACTCTAAAAGTTACGTAATCGGCAGTCTTGGAGGGCGGTGGGCATCCCGCCCTCTGTTTTGCCCCGATTTAAGCGACGGAACCATCCCGCGCTGCCACTCCGGCGCAAATTCATGTCTCAAAACGAACAGGGATTTAGGTGAAGAATTGGGCTCATGGTTAAAGCCTGTGATATCAAAGATCTAAAAGACAACAAAAAAAAACAACATGAAGATTTTGCATATATAATTTCCAATGGGCACTTTGTTGTCAGGGGCATGGGGGGGTGTCTTCATTAAAAGTTAACGGCCACACGGCACCACCTGGAACACGAGCGTGACACTACAGCGTGATGTTAAGGCTTCTGTTCTTGACTTTGGGACACAGACTCAAGTTTGACTGGATGCCGGCAGTAACAGGCAGTGCCCAATGGGATCACCTCGCTATGACGGGCAGCAGGACCTCGAGACCGGACTGTAATCACCCATCTTGTTGCAAACCCACACTTGGATTCACTAAGACTTTGCTGTCATCCTCCTTCTCCCCCCCCCATCTTCTTTTCAGGAGCAGCCCTGCCTGCACGCCTCAAAGCAAACCACTGCTGACAACCGCTTGGCCTTCCTAATCCTCACCTGGCAAACCTACATCGTCCCGTCTCCAGGCAGACGCCGGGGCCCGCGCCACGTTGTCGCTAACGATAACCATCGCGCCGTGAAGGTGCCACCCCCCTCAACAGTCCCCCGGGTGTCCTTGTCGACAGACAGAGGGGTTGCGGCAGGGGGGGGCCCTACCGATGCCAAAGGACCCCCCCCACCCCGTCTGCTTTCATGCTTTGGCCGAGCTGTACTCTAATTAGAGGAGTGCGTCGTCCAGTGTCAAATTACCCCTCCGCTCCGGGCCATGCTTGGTCTCCTTCCACAGCCTGAAAATAATCATTGGTTTTAGCACAGCACAGGCCGTGATGGGGTTCCGTGTCAAGTGGGTTCCCCCATGCAGAACTGCACGGGGCTCGCAAATACAAAAAGCAGCCGCGTGCCGGACAAGGATCTTGACGTAAATCGCCGGAGATCTAGAGCAAGCGTTGGCTACTTCGAACGGCGCAACAATCCACGCAAATAATAGCCCCATTTGAAGCTTCCTCGCATTGTCTGACTTAGAAATGCAACCAAAGGACATCGCCTAGCGATACGGTGAGTCAGAGCCAGAACTGCTGTCCTCGTCCACCCAACGGGAGCCTACAGTCAACATCTGAAAACCACTTTCAACAGGATGTGTGTCTTCACTGTTTACCCATCCAGCAGTAAAAGTGGTTTCATGGGGCAGACGCTGGGCAGCCTTACGGGTTTGACGGCTACAGTAGAGACAACCAGGCTGCCAAATTCCTGATGAAGAACATTTACATTCAGCGGACGCTTTTGGAAAGTTTGGGGTTTATAGACCAGGGTCAAGCAGCCATCTCCCGTTAGGGCAAAGGTCCTCTCTCAGGGGCCCAAGAAGGATATAAGCATTCTGTCGGGCACAGGATTCAAACTCATGACCTGCTAGATACAGACACAGGTCCGGATCCCATTCAGCTACACACCTGCCATCCTACTGCACATCTAGAGCGATTCCCATCGATGTTGAAAGACATCAGGTGTAGCGATCTGCTTTCCTTTGAACTTCACCAGTGACGATCTGCAGTCGCCTGTCTTGACTGATTAGGTCTCAATAGAAACACAGATGGGCAGATTAACAGTAGTACAAAAAAGTCATCTTAGATCAGTGTTTCTCAACCCAATCCTCAGGGACGAGCAGCCAGCCCATATTTTTGTTCCCTCCAGCTGAATCAAAGAGTCAAGCAATTATGAACACAAATACCTGATACAGGTGTGCTGGGAGCTCAGATGGAGCGAAAATGTGGACTGTCTGATGGTCCCCATGTAGTGGGTTGAGAAACACTGTCCTAGGCCATGAAACTCGCTCACATCATTCTTGGCTGCATACTATGCTTTTAAAAAAGTTTTACCTTGTTTTATGCTCAATAAATGGAACAGTGGGACACAGCAATAAATCCAGGACGTCTCCTCATACGTCCACTGTATGTGCTGTCGTCTTTCTGTGCAATATATCAATCTTTCCCGTCATTCATAAATTCTAAAAATCCCCTTTTAGTTAATTGCTTGGCAAATTTAATTTTAAAAAAGCTTTTAAAAAGAGAAAGATAATTAAGTTGGGATCTCTGCCCCCACCAAC
>JAABNX020000042.1:11066989-11079894 GCA_015163995.2 Mormyrus lacerda | reverse complement strand
CCCCTCTCTCTCTTTCTCTCTCTCTCTCCTTGCCAGGCCAGAGCAAGCGAGGACATGTGCTGTGTCGGAGACCCGCATTAAAGTCAGATGATTACGTAAAGGACGCCTCTCTGCCCCGTGCAGCTCACTGTACCAGACGTGGCACCCTTGCCGGAGCGCTGAAGGTTCCGGAAAGGACGGCCAGCTAAGAAGTCGCGAAGGACGGGGCCCTCTGATAGGCCGGCGCCACCGCGGCCTTGGACGGGCCAGAATTCTCCGCGAGAGAGACGGCCCTCATGCATCAAACCGTCGGCTTACGGAGGCGAGTCAGTAACCTTCGTGAGTCTCGGGGTCAGCCTGAGATGACTGGCATTTCAGTGAGCCACACTGCCCTACAGCCCCCGCTCCATATCACCTGGTTAAATTAAGACGTAGTTGAATAACAGCACGGAGTCTGTTAAAATCGCACCCTCCTGTGCCGTTCTGTGCTCCCCGTAACACCAGTTCCTGGCACATCATGACCTACGGCTTCGGAACACTTTACGAGATAAAGTGGGAACGAGGACGGTTAGCTAAAACGCACAACGTTACAGCACATGTAGATAAAGCCAGTTCATATTCCTCTCTATAAACGGTCAGTCCCCGTAAGTGACATTGAACACAGATTTAGTCAAAATAATTGACGTTCTGCATCATGTGTAAAATAAAATAAATTGTTATACTTGATAATACTAAGAAGCAATAAATACTAGTACACATGGGCTGTTTGAAAGACTGACATTTACTTTATGCATAGTATTAGCCAAGAGCGAATGATATTTTTAAGCCGCAGCCAACCGACAAACTCTTATTTTACAGCAAACATTGAGTACGCAGTTGAGTATAAAGTTGAGTATACAGAGTATAGTTAATGGGAATTATGTCCCCATGCTTCTCCTCATTATACTGGGAAAGCAGCTATGGAATGTGGATGAGTGGATAATTCCTTAATTTTAGTGCCGCTTAAGAAGTCTGAATAGTTTACAGACGGGCTACACAAAATGTTAAGAAATGTTACACTTTCGCATGTGCAAGTCAAATTGCTCCTACGACACACCCTTAGAAAAAGCAAACTCACACATGGAAAAGCGATATCCAGGAGGACAGTAAGAGCAATATGCCTGACTGAAGCATCCCATTAGAATATAGAGATTATAAGGTCCTTTAAATGAGTAGGACACTCAACGAGTACATCAAAATACTTGTCACACATAGAGAGGGCTTTGGGGGGGGGGGGGGGGGAGACTTAACATTTTTATTTAGTTGATATAAATGCTCATTGCCTGGTTTACCCTTGAATTTTTTTTTTTACGATTTATGTAGGAACTTCAGTGGTGTTTGCTCTGTTCGTACATTAAATCACTGGCGAGATTTAGGTCCATTCTATAAAAACACCCGACGGTGACAGACTTCCTTCGCCTTGGGCTGACAGTCCTATACTGCTGATGGCAATATCATCCGCTCAGTAGACTTCCTGTAACTGATAGATGAGGTTGCAGCAGAGAGACGTGATTTAAGAGAGCGTCTTGGGCCATTCCGACACAACGGTTAGTGAGGGATGAACTTGGTTGGAGCATTTAAGGGAAGAAAGAAGCATGCAGAGAAGAAAGTTTGACCTTAACCTCCTGTTCCAAAGCTATCATGATGGTTCCCCTTTGCTCCAACTCATTGATCTGGAATATTTGCAGAATTTCAGCCTGTTTTGTTTCTTCTCCCAACAGGCAATTGATGGCACAAGTGTTCTGCTTGATTTATCTGCCCTAGATCTGTCTATGGGCTCTGTGAGTAATTTATGCGAAGTATGAATAATTTAGCTCAAACTCAATCACGAGCAATCAATTCGACGTGATAATTGAGAGGCGTGCCGTCGCTCAGAGGCCGGGGCCAGAAACCAGGCATGCCACGGTGCCCAAAGTCCGCAGGTTCTCCCCCACTACGATCTGAACGAGCTGGGTCATTCTGCTCACCCACACCCTTCTGTGTTTCCATATGTGCCGGCCCGACGTTTGTGGCTCGAGTCACGTGTCACCGACTTGCTTTTATCGTCATTGACAGCCGCTTGGTTTCAGGAGAGGAACAAATGTGATTTCGAATTTGATGATACTACTGAGCTGAAACTTAGTGGCGAAAAAAAGCATATAAAAGATATAATCATATGCTAAAATGTTCCGGTTTTTAAGCATAATTTAAGATGACGCCAGTGGCTCTGTACTTCCTCTCACAAAAAAAATGCTCAGACTAGATAAAGGTTTCATTTTTTTTTTCCTTAGGTGAGGTAATGAAGATAATACGAAATACACGTATTAGCTACTCTTGGCTATTGACACAACCATCTGGCTAGCAGAGGGCAACCAGCGATGTAATGTACCTGTTCTGGCCCCTGGCTTGTAAACTAGGGTCACAGTGTCACCTTGTATGCCAATGGGTCATCTTACAGATAAAAATGTCCTCAGACGCACACTGTTCAAAGTAGGATATGCTGTAAAATATTTAGAGCAGTGTTTCCCAATCCGGTCCTCGGGGACCCACAGTCGGTCCATGATTTTGCTCCCTCCCAGCTCCCTGCTATCGCAATTCCCCACATGCACCCAAAGCACAAGTTCAGCAGCACTTCATGGGCTGTCAAAGTCATCGAAGGACAAATGTATGGTACACATTTAGCTGGACACAACAAACCTTTATTTCCAGTGGACCAGGTCCACCAGCACCTCAATTTTGGGGCATATCTGGAACAAACACTCTCCATAACTCGGGCAGTCTGGGATTTTGTCTGGCTTTACTGAACCAGGAACCGTTTCGCCTAACACAACGAAGCAGGAGGACTGAAGAAGACCATATATATTATGTATATTCCCATATATATTTCCCATAATTCCAGTTCCACTGGGAAAAAGACAACAGCTTCTATAATAGTAGAGCAAAGCTTTTGGAATTTTACCAAGTAATAATTAAGCCCATTACTTAATTCCTTAAATAATGACAGATAACTACTTGGCTAACATACCACTCAGCAATCGTGTCCATTGGATAAGCTAATCTATCTAGTTTCCTGTCTGTTTAAAAATGAATACAAAAGAATCAGGGGGTACCCTTAATGTTAAGGTTCTGACACGTGATCTCTACCTCGTGCAGCTTCCAAATGTAATTAATCACGGCAGAACAGACCCCTGTCAATGCGGCTATCGGACGAGCCGGAGCTTCTGCCGAACATTTGAGACCAAGTGGCAGAACAGCCTCAACGTTTATCTAAAATCTGTTTCCCATTTTCCATCCCAGACAATAACTGATTCTAAGGCTGAAAACGAAGGTGTGAAATATGGGGAGGCATGGCTGACCTCTGTCAGCTGGTACCTGCTGCAGGCTCACCCAAAGTTCAGTGAAGATGAGGAGCTGCTGGCTAAGAATCAGATCGGGATGGAAATGTACCCCAAGAGAGAAGGTACAGGTCTGGCTGTCGAACCCAACATGTTTGGGTCAATGCCGTTATCACAGTGAAAGCGAACTGATGTCACTTTACAGCAGTGAATGAACACATCCTTCAGAAAACACATCAAAAAACATCACGAAATTGCTAGAAACATAAGCGCACAGCAAACTAAATTAGAGCGAAAGATGGACATATATTGGGTTATAAACCTCACAGGGACAGTGTTCAGTCCCAAGTCTGCATGACCAGGCAGGAACATCCAACATATTTCCCCATTCAATTAAACAATGCATGTCATTCACAAGCATATAAAACTTCTGAGTGCATGTTAAAACATCAAAGCCGATAGCTCAGTCACATGCGGCCCGATGAAACATTGACCTCTGGGCTCTGACTTGTTAAACAGCAGCATGTTTTCACTCGGTTTAGTGATCGTGTCGAATGAGCTGGGACAGGCATATGGGGACACCTGAACTAACAGAGAGAGACCTAAGCATTGACATTTACCTGTGACTCCGACAACCTTTTGATTTAGACCTTCATTGCACCCTCCTTCCCACTCAATATTCTTCCTGACTGATACCAAAAAAATGCAAACAGTGACATATAGTGTAGTGATCCTATAATAATAATTATTGTTATTATTACACTTATTCTTCTTGTTATTATTATTTAAACATACTGCCTGGATCTATGTGTAAAACGTTCAAAAAGTATTATTACGTCGGCATACATAGATATACAGAGTGCTGTAATTTATGAAATATTTAGCAGGTTATACCCAACCTGTCCATTGGTTGGAATATTGCATCTGGGACACACTTCTGTTGCAAATAATCTGAAACGCCTCAAAGCAAGAGAATCCTAAAGTAACCACCAACATCGAGTGGGGATATGCGGTGTTTTTGTATAATGACCACCATTACTGCTGATCGATACGGTCTTCATCCACAAAGTATTACATCTCTGGCAGCGCGCACAGTAGTTTTAGCACTGCGATTCAAAGCTGCCAACTCAACCCAAAGCCAAGCCCCCACTGTAAGATAAACGCACAGATGCGATGCTGAAACATGGTCTCGCTGGTTATAAAAGACCGATAGAAACATCGGATATTATGCTTTTTTTTTGTTATAATTTAACCAAGTCAGATTGATACGGTCAGAACTGCACGGATGCGCCCACCTCAGGATTACTACTGTACGGATAGGACAACACACAAGTATGCCTACATGGTTCACGGGGACTGCAAACATGCAATTGACTTGAGCGACCCTCAGTAATCGCCTAACAGACTAATAAGAGTTTCACACTGTCAGAATGGCCATAATAACAGACTTTTCCCCCACGATGCGAGCTCTCCACTAGCGGCGATGAGAAATTACCCTCCTCAGACGAGCGTGATGCGTTTTATTACAACGATACAAAATGCAAAATGGAAACTACGTTACGGTGCCACTGGGTGACACCTCGCCTATCTCCCCGTTTATACGCAGGTCGTCATTTTCGACGTGCGCGAACCCCAGTCGGTTTTTATTTGACTTGAAACACGGTGATACCCGCGATCTAAAGCATTATCGCTTAAGAAAATCCCGTATCTCCAAGTCGTATGTATTAATATCCCTCATGGCGATCTGCGCCCGTCTGTCTTATTTCCGACACGTACCTGTTTAGATGTGGGGACCCGGCCGGGAAGAGACTCGCCGCATCTTCGGCAGAACGTGCGAAATCCTCCGGCACGCGCTGCACTTCGCGCGCCGCTCAACGAAGCAAGCCGGCTCGGCGGCCGCTCACGCTTTTAACGCGGTCGCCTTGTTTTTTTTCCACTGTTTTTTTCCGGCTAAACTGTCATCGCAGTTGAAACGTCCCTAAGCTGTCGCCGAGCCAGTTGAGCTCCGCGCCCTGCAGTCGGGGTCTGACGGAATTGTTTATTCTCGGTATCCCCGGCGCTCTGCAATGCAATCTACACTCCTCCTCTCCTCGGCGTGAACGCCACCCTTAAAGGCATAGTGACATTCCAGGCCGTCCCACACGCAGCTCCAACCTGCCCAGCGTGCCTCCACAGTGTTTCACTAAAAAGCAAAACGCAAAAGTCCTATCGATTTCAGTGAATCCCGAGTTTACATATATCAAACGCACGTGATACGTTGAAATATTTATTTGCAACGTTTGTTTTATTATTTACTACAAAACAAACACTGGAAGTGTGTTTAGCGATTTAATTAAACGTTATGAGCTTAAATATATGGACAGGTAAAATATTACCAGTAGAGAAAACTCCATTAAACAAACACCTGGGCTCATACTGTCTTGTACTTAAATGATGAAGAGTAAAGCTGTATATTTCTAGCAGTTCTTATCATGCTTTGTAAAATGTACCAAGCTCCATCAGTTCAGTCAAATAATATATAGATGGGGCCTTGAGCAAGCACGTCCAGGGTATGCACATAGCATCTTATGTTGGGGGGGGGGGGGGGCAGCTGTCGTCAGGTTTTCTGCAGTCCTCTCATGAATGAGGTGTTGTTAACCTGCTTGAGGTCCCACCTCTCCTCAAAGCCTGGCCTTTCTCCCCCAGCAGAGCAGCACATTTCCTGCCCTCACCCCCCTGCCGTGCCATTGTGAGTGCCTCCCCCACACTGTGCGGCCGACCAGAGGGTTCCGGATGGTGCTGGCGATTGTCGGACCTATGCGGCCATCAGCACCCTTGTGTCGCGGAAGCCCCTCATTAGCATAATCTGTCCACAGAAACAGCGTAATGATGTTTGGTTGTTAGGGGAATTAAATAAACAAAGGCTACAACAATGAGCGTGTGCACAAATCGCATCTTATACCACAGAACCAATCCAGCTACACTGTCCAGACTCTTTACCCCTGATTGTCAGATGCAGAAACTGGGCTTTAAGCTTTTTACATTTTTATTAATTTCTGTTAATTATAATAGTGAGGTGCTTTTAATGAAATTTTATGAAAATTGGTGACTTGCTTTCAGATTAATTATTTTGTGAAGTACTAAACCTAAAATAATCATATTCTGTTTACATTTCAACCTTAAAAATGTACACCACATATAAAGAACCCTCAAATGAACTATTTAAGACATGACCTATAAATCAAACATAGTACACTCATTTACTTTGTGGTTAATTGACCTTATGATGTGTTTTAAGATAATTCCCACAGTTCTCATTTTCCTATTTTCTCTTCTCTGTTCCACCCAACAAACTTAAACATGGTGTCTGTCAATGGGCCATCACAGAGAAACAGTGTCAGCAATTTAAATCTTTGACCTTATATGAACTTTCACCTTCGAACTTTAACCTGAAATAGCATGCGAATGGAGACACAAGATCTTCACATTCATTTTTTAAAGAACTTCTTGACCCCTTTGTGCCATTGACAGAACAGCGGTTCATGGAACTTTGACCTTCAACCTCAACATATTACTAGTTTTAGTTTGTTGGGACAGAAAAGCAATAAACTCTATAGTCTGACAGCAGGTTTTCTACAAGAAAAAAAATCAACAAAATAAAAAAGCTTGATGAATTAAACTATCAAACGACATGATTGAGCTAGATCTGCTGGAAAATGATTCGTAAAGTAAGAAAACTCCTAACGCTCCTGTAAATCATTTTTAAGACCATTTGTGAGAATGTCCTGTTGTTTTATAGGTTAGAGTGCATTTTTTATAATCTTGTAAACACTTAACAGTTTACCTGCATAGGATCTGGTGTGAAAAACAAGGTGTCCACACTGACAGATGTGTTCTTCCGCACAGTTAACACTTCCCACAATTTGTGCGTCACCAAATATAGAGCGACTGCATCTAGCCAGTAAATTCATAGCCAAATCAGCTCTAGGTATATATATTCATATTCCAAGATCTTAAATATCTGAAGCTGAGTATGTAATCTACACCCTGTCAAGTATATTACATTAAGAAGACTGGTTAGTTGTCGATGTAGCACAAGCAAAAAGTGGGCCGATTAAATTTTAACGAGAGGAGAATGACATAATTAATTCATTAATTAATACCTGGCATTCCGTAATATTCTTCCCCTCAAAATATCCCACATTATACGATGACATATAAAAGAAACAAAACTCCTCTCAACTTGTAGCATTAATTAACCTTCATTAGGTCTAAGATATGCGAGCGGTTAAAATAATTTACCATAGGCCTATGTTTATTGGGGATTTGTGGTAGCTTAAAAGATTCATATATGTATCTGTGCAAACTGGAATAATAATAAATTAATTTCCGGACATTTACTATAAAATCGATCAGTTGTTTATCTACAGTTCAGACACATCGATTTAAAGATATACATTTGCTACCTTGTCGGGTGGGGAAAAAAATCATAAAACCAGGTTCATAAAATATACAAAACCCTGGACAAAAAGAATGTTAAAAATGTAATATCTCAAAAAAAAGAACTTAACTGTTTATTAAACATTAAAACATGATTTATTTCTGTTATTATGAAGCAGCGGAGCAGATTCCTTAATCGAGACAGCTGTTAGGGAGCAGCAAACATCAGTTTAAGTGCATGTGCGCGGGGAGTGTAAGCAAAAAGTGCGTATAAAATGGGCTGAATAAATCATCAATCTCGGTATAGCTGCGCCGCGATTCAATTTTCAGTTGCGCGAAACAACGATACGTTTAGCCGGGTACGATTCCTAAATAGATTGGGAGCCGTTATGAATAAATCATGGTTTTTACAGCGAAAGGAGAGACATCCCGAAAACTGTAATAAACCGCTCAAGCGGGAGTTCTGGTTCAGTCTTCGGTTACTGGGGCTGATTACCAGTGAAACTGCGTGAACGTATGGGTGCTGGATGTACGAGATTTATTTCTGCTATTATAACCGAAAACTTTGCATCTATATCCCATTTTTGTGGGGGGAGGGCTCAAAATCCCCGCACTGACATTTATTTTTGTTTTGCTGTTTATCTGTCTTTAACTTGACGACACAATAAAAATCGACAGAATGCAAAGGTCGTTTTTTTTTCCCCAGGCTGACCGCATCACAGCCCGCAGGGGACTGCCATGGAGACTTCAGCCTCAATCGCGGGATAGGCACAGAGGGGAACAATCTGAGTACCAGCAGACATTAACCTCTGAACCCTGGGTTTTAGGAGAAATACTCCCAGGCAGGAAGTCCGAAGGACTCAGTAGGAACCAGGCAGGTGCAGGAATAGCAAGGGGTCTGAGGGATACTGGATAACCTTTGGAGTTACATTCTATGCACAGTCCCAGAAATCGGATGGAGATTAATAACCATCAAGTTTCCATTAGGCTGAAACACCACTATAAAATCTGATGAGTTTATTCAGATTTTAATAACCCCCTTCCACATTCCTACTTGATTGCATAAACTGGATTAGACTATACTGCAGACACTGACAGCGTATTATAATTATTGAACGACCGGTAGTTAATGAAAAGTCAGCAATACACAAGGGATATCCTTAGAAAGTTTAGGCGATTTGATTGACTTTCACCCACTGTGGAGCTCTTATATTATGGGCTAACTGAAATACCACAGTGACCTTTCCTCAGTTCTAAATCTCCACCTTCCCAAGTCACTCTTAAGTGTGTCCCTCTAAAATGGCACAATCCGAGGGGCTGCTTCTATTTCATCCAGGACAACTTACAGACCATCAGTAATTGCAAAGAATACCATGTGGGCCAATTCTGAATACCGGTCACAACTTTGGCCAGTGTGAGCGTGGCAAAATCTGTAGAAATTTTCTATTAACGTCATGGTAAAATTTAACTGCTACCTGGAATAGCCTAAAGCTAACAAGGCAATCTGCACCAGTCACAGGTCAATTTATAGAGAGACACTGATCCAGAGGTACACTTTGAGAGTCTCAGCTCAGTGTTATATTTACAATATGTGGCTTCGGCGATACAAACCAAAGAGGCTATCAGATTAGCCTGGAGAGAGCTGTTACCCCGGCTAGAGTAAACAGCTCTGCATTAAGATGTGAGCCGCGTTTTTTCAGAAAGCAGGTCAAATCCACGTCCGTCGTTCATAAACGTGTCTCAAATGCATATGGTAACAAAAGTCACCTTTCAGAATAACACACCGGACAACGAAAAACCGAGATGGACTGCTTTTGAAAGTAGGAGGAGGACAGCAATACTAAAAGAGCAACTGATGGGTAGAGTAGGTATTGTAAAATGTATATGTATTGGTAAGAGATTGATGGAGAGGTTGGTTAACAAAGCGAGATTATAAAGGCATTAAAGTAATTTGTGGCACGAGATAAGACCGAAATATTTTTAATTCTGTTTCAGCTTGGAGTGTCGGAGTTAAGAGGCTGAGAGTTAATAAGATTCATCCATAACCCACTTTGTCTATACCTTTGGCTCTGCTCACTTGTTTTGGTGAAAATCGGGTCCCTACAGAGACACCTACAGGTGCACAGAAGCACTGCAATTCAAAACAATTGCGCTTGAAAGAAAGAAAAAGGGCCACAGCCCTGTGGCACATTCAGAGGTGTTGTGAACAGAATTCCCCGGCTTAATTTGCGGTTTAACGAAACTGGCTAAATGAACTGCGACAGATCCCTCGCAGCGATTGCAGGCGCATTCTCCACACCTCGTGCCCCCGGTGCCTCTATGCATAAGTGCCCCTACATGTTCCACACGCACCGAAACACCAAGTAAAGGTGTGAAGGTCACTGAATCAGAACCGAGGCAACAACCCTTAATGTTTATGGCAACAGTGCGGAGCCTGTAAAGGGCACTGAACCATGTTTCTCAGCCAAAGCGGGAATCGAACCCTGTTGAGGGCACAAATCTATGTATAACAAGGAGAGAGAGACCCGTCTCAAATATGCATCAACCGAGGACCTTCCTCCATTTCCCCCCCTTGTTTCATTTGATGATGAAAGGATGTTGATGACACGGCAGTTTAGGTGCCGAGGTGCTTGTTATAATTTATACACTGATTATGGGAAAAAATATATTAAATAGAGGGTCGGCACAATTTCACTTTCATTCATCATTTGAAAGATTCTCAGGCAACCAAACTGAAAAGCTGAGATGAAGAACACAAGAAATAAAATCCCGTTTACATGGAAACGAGAAAATCTGCTGAGAGCTTTTGATGTACTTTGCCAGATTTATTAATAAAATGAGTCTGAATGTAATACTACCATTCCACCTTTGAAACACCATATAAGATATTACTCAACCATGCTGCTTTGATGTCAAAAAGAAAATAAACAATAATAATACGTGCCATGCAGTTTGCTTCCTGTTTCCCATCTCCTCTGCATGACTTGTGGTGGAAACTATATTTTTTTATTAAGATTAGATAATTAAAAACATGTGATGTGAAGTTGACCACACATTGGATCAACCAGTGAAGGGAGTGAGCTATATCTTTGATTTAAATTTTTGATCCGTATCTCGAATGTCCAGATTTATGATCAAAAACGGTGAAAAAATGCATCTGTATTTCATATGGACAAACTACATACCCGTGACCCCTTCTTAAAGACAGATTAAATGTCTTGTTTCATTTTGGAACTAAAATATTGTTCATTTCTATCTATATGTCTCACGGGGATAAATAAATACACTTATTAGTTGGGTGCCCTACATTCCTTCGAGATAACGCAGGAAGCATATCTGCCTGTCACCTTCCGAATGTAAAAAGCGGGTCAGAGCCTCTTCGCGTGTGCCTCAGATGTGGGCAGCGAGAGGACACGCCCCGTCTCAGCGAATCAGATGAGGTGCCCCGCCGCGCCACCGCTTGCCCGCAGAATTGCGAGGTCACGCACCGTCTCTGCGCCTCGATGACCTACTTCCTGTCTTTTCTGCTAATCCCCGGGTCATCCGGGTGGGGCCCACTCCGATTATTCATAGGAGTATCAGATGGTGAAGGCATAGCGTCCCGGGAGATGGGACTCTGCTGCCAAAGGATTTCGGCGCGGCTGTGACGTGCACTGTCCTCGGGCCCGGGCTGAACTCCTTTTTATTATTATTTTTTCTAACGACCCCGTTTAGCGGAGACAGCCCACTGCACCCTTCGGCCTATCTTGTATGTGCGTCTGTCAACACAGGATTCTCCAGAAATTGCTGCAGTTTATTTATGAGCAATATTTTTAAGTTCCAAAATATAGCTAGGTGCTCTGTATTATTATCCTGTTCCAAAAAAATGTTAAATTATTTTTGCGTTCTAGAATATAGCTAGGTGCTTTTTATTCTTGTTGAGTTCCGCAATATAGCTAGGGTTTTTTTTTATTGAGTTCCAGAATATACCTAGGTGCTTTTTATTTTGTCTGTATTCCAAAACATAGCTAGGTGCTTTTAATTGTTTTAGAGTTCTAGGATATATCTAGGTGCTTTTTTATTATTTCTGCATTCCAGAATATAGGTAGGGCGCTTTTTGTTATTTCCAAGTTCCAATATTTAGCTAGGTGCTTTTTAGCAGCCAAGTACAATCTGCTTAACTTGTTTACCAAGCAATGAACGTCACAACCCACCACAGTGCTCCTGTTATGTGCAGGAGAAATTCTCTGTACTTGTTGCATTCTCTTGCAAAGTCGTTATCTTGCGGGTGCGATGTAGTGTTCTCAGCAAGGTGTGATAACGATCATGCAGGGTTAAGTTCCACGGCATTATCTTGTCCATCAGTGTCGATTTGTAGATATCTCTGTTCCAATTTTCCCATAAGAGTCGAAGAGCTAAAGATGTAAATAGGTACATGGTGTGTGTTGATACAAAAGAGTTTAGAATGATTTGAAGATTTATATCTCACCTGTTGTTTTATTTAAATAACTAGGAACCCTTCCTCAAAGCGTATGTTTTTTCCCTTAGAAAAACAAACTGATCTCTATGGGATAGTAATCAAAGTGAATGTTTCTACCAGTGATCTTTATGATCCTCCTGAAATTTCCAGAGTCCCCAGCTTATTCTGCCCCTGCGCTCTCAAAAGGAACCGGTTTAATTACAGCACCGACGTATAATTAGGGCAAAGGGAATAATTAACCGGCTGCGGCGGATGTGGTCGCCGGCTTCGCCGTCTCCTCTTCCAGCGAGCCAAAGATTATCAAAGGAGGCGAGGGAAACGGGAAAGGGATCCTGTTCGCCTTCATTCGGGGCACAAGTTTGCCTAGTCGTGGGTATCTCTGCTACTGCTGCTCTTCATGGTTCCTCTGCCCCCACTCGCAGCAGCAGGTAGACCGGAAGAGGGGGTTGACTCCCCCTGCTGCTTTCAGCCCTCAGTTCCTGCACAGCTGGGGTGGGGGGCGGCAGTCAAGCAGCTTACCTTTATTTCCAATGCTGGCAAGCCAAAGAACCAGGCTAAAGGTCACTTTAGTTCACATGGGGTAACTGACATTCAGTTGCCCTGATTACTTATTACCAAAGTGTTGTCTCGGGCACTTAACACTTCTGCTGTACTCTTTACAGTTAACACCTCTTATCTGTGTGCGTGTGTGTGTG
>JAABNX020000042.1:11028214-11039083 GCA_015163995.2 Mormyrus lacerda | reverse complement strand
ACAAGCTCCTACAAATAACCCCAACACTTTCGAGAGATAAATGCTTATATTATCAATAATAATAATAATAATAATAATAATAATAAGGATTATATGCATAGGGTAAGCACAGCAAATATCAATAACGTCTAATATGATACAAGTCGGTGAAACAGGCTATTTCAAAGCAACTTTCAAAATTATAGCCGTTTTCTTACGGAAAAAAAGTCACGAAAAATCGAAGGCGTAGATATGCAATTTTATAAATCACTTTCGCCTGCATATAAATAACCCCGCCTGCTTGTTCATAGATTTAATCAAGATGAATATGGGTCAGATGCATTTTAATCTCAGTCTTAACTTCCTTTTCCATTACCTTTCGGTATTTGTGAAGGACGCCCGTTCGACGTTAAAAATACGGCCTAAGCCCCAAACTTTAACCATAACCCGCCCACACTTTGGCGCGTTTCGGAAACCCGGAGCTGCTCACGTTCGCCGGCGGAAAGAAACAGAAAAGCACGAAGAGTCCCGAACGTGCGGGGCACTTTCTCCCGCATGAAGTGGCGGAGAAAACCCCGCAGGTCTTTCCCAGGCGATATTTGTTTCTTTGGTTTATCATTTGATTAAAAAGGGTGATAAATAATACAAAAGAGCCCTCCTCCAAACCATGGGAGATTTGGCTGCCGTGGCATTTTCAACAAACCCATTACTCAGTGAAGCCAGCTCTCACGCATCTGGCGTAATATTCACATTTTCTGACTCTCACGCTCGCACAAGAAATGTTACAGAAAATCTATATTATTCCGTTATAAACCTAAAATTATCTCAATCAAAAGCGCTGGGGCAGTCGGCAAACCCTACAGACTATTTACAAGGTATTAAAACTGTTACATACATGCAAATGCGTTTATTAATTAGATGACATATGAAGATTAAAGGGGAGCTCAACAAAAGAAATGGTAAATAATAACAAATAAAACGTGAAGAAAAATTCAGAAGTACAAAAGTGGGGGAAAAAGATGGAATATCATTGTTCTGCAGTGGTGGGTCCTCAAGCACCTACCTCTCAGCAACAGTGCCGTGTTGCAAGACCCTGGCCATTGCCCTGTGCATTTGATGCAACAACCAACCCACTATATCTTCAGCATCTGGGGTTTGACCTACTTCTGTACAAGACACAATAGGGGTCAGTAGCTGTGTCGGCCGCCTTCTGGCGCTCATCTAGAGCTCAGGCCCCTACTTTCTGTCCTGCGTGGGACGTACCAAACAAACCCGGCGGTCGACAGACCACATTGTGGCAACCCTGATGTAAGCCGAGTGGTACATTATCTAAAGCAGTCGATGGCTACTTAAACGCAAGTCGAGCCTGCGATTTGCCCGGCAATATCTGGCCTCTCTAAATGCTTGCTGCATAAAAGCGAAATGCTTGCCCAGAGTGGTGTATACGCTAATGCAGCCCATAAACGTAAGCCATCCACGCAACAGTGCAGCAAATATTTTCGGAAGACACGCGCAGGGGTTCCAGGACTGAATCATCGCTTTGGCAATCCCTATAATGTTAACGTTGTGTAAAGATCTTCTGTTTCCAAATATCCCTCGTCGACATAACTGGCTCCGTAATCCGATACTTGGGGCAAAACGAGACATTTATGCAGTGGATTATAAAACAAATATTATATCACAATGCCTGTAATTGAGTAATTCGATACACAGGAAATAACGTCGCAAAGTAAATAATGTACAGTAACAAACAGTAATGCTAAAAGATTCCACCCCCCTTTCAATTTGCATTTAATCTCTGCATTCATATCTACACATCTAAACCCACTAAGGTCATATAAATTGATAAACAAATGTATGAAACTGCCTAATCTGATTAACGAATTTAATTAAACTGACATTTCCTAAGAGTAACATATTTGTGACTTCTTATACCTTATGCATCACGCTGCAGCATGCTTTTTGAAAATTAAAAACCCCTTTCAATCATACACCCGCTCTCCTGCTTAAAACACGCGCAAGCAATAAATGTTATATAACTACAGCAATTTAATTGCAATTGCATGTTGATGTTTGCACTTAAGAAATGAAAATGTGTTATTGATTCATTCCAAGTTTTTATTGGAAAAAGACCACCTCAGTTCTGGAAAACAAAGTCATAGAGAGAAACATGTGCTCAAGTTCACCCGATTTTTAAAAGCGTATTTGGTGGAAGCAGTTAAACATGCTACGAAAAAAAAAATGTAGGAAACTACAATGAATATTAATTGGTTCTTCAGTAACCCTTGATACAAGATCATGACCTCCAGCAAAACCAGTTGTCACAGACAGGGAGTTGTTTGTTTGCTACCCGGGTTCTGATCCTGTCCCACGCAGGGTGGGGGTGGGGGCTGGGGTCATGGAGCAGCTGCTGTGAAGCCTAGTGAAGCAGTGGCTTCCTGCATATAGAGGATTATGGGCAGGATTTCAGCCAGTGCTAATCTGGGGGACAGAAGGCAGCTGACCGGAGAAGGGGCAGCTTGCCGGCACTGGAGCTGCAGTGTTACATCATACACTGCACTGGGATCTTGGGACAACGAAACAACTCAGCGAAATGAACCTCTTCTGCTTCTCCCTGGTAAGGTAGCCTTTTAGAGCCGTCTTAGTTCTAATGTGGGTGCAGTGGAAGGGGTTCTGTCTTTTGAATATCATTGTGCTGTGCCGAAGATGTGTTCTCTGCATCAGCAGGTCAACCTGCTTCCATGGGCTTTAATGAGATTTGAGAATATCTCGTATCTGGACTTTGCTACAAACTGGCAGGTTCGGTAAATTTTTAGTCAAGTGGTCTAAAGCCTTCTGATAGCAAACATGTAGAGCGATGGTCGCCAACCGATTGATCGTGATCATCAGGTTGTTGGTAGTCGATTGTGACAATTAGACTGGCTTCCCCAACTGGCAAAGTCCACTGACACACAGCATCCCACACCCCATTGCAAAAAATACTGTCATAATTAGGTAGCTCGCCAGATCATTTTGGTTGGAGACCACTGGTATAGAGGTAAGATGACCTCGATGTCTCTGTTTTGCATCCTACCTGCATCAAGCTGTCATTGTTCTTCAAAAAGGAAGGATGAGCAGCTATTGCTTTAATTAATTATCAATCAATCAATGACAAAAGATGAAAAAACTCAATGAAGGCTGAATGGGGAATGAAATGGGCAGATTCTTAGACAGATGTGATGGAATATGTTACTTTTAGAAAAATGGAAATTCACCGTAAGAGATCCTGAAGCATGAGGATTGCAGAGGTATAGAGGTATAGATCTTGTTTCAGAGCTAATGTCTGAAAGTATTTGATTTCAAGTTCATTGGTAGACGACTTGCATGGGAACCCATAATCTGGGTAAGCTGTGGGGCACTGAAGGACGGCGACAATCAGTAATTCTGAGCCGACGAAAGCTTCTGTTGCCAGATTACCAATTCCTGAAAAGCATTTCTGTCTTTTTCAAAGTTGTGTATAACCTAGTAACTTACCATAACCTGGGACTTTATGGCTTTGTGTAAGATTGAGTGTTGGTTATTTCAGGGTAGAAAATATAACAAACAGTGCTAAGAAATGCTACGGAAACAACATTTCCTGCTGGGTTATGCTGAGAGGTACATACTCAAAGTAGTTATTAGGCTTAATGAACCAAGTTAGCCATTTTGTCAGTACTGGAGATGATGTTACTTTTTATGGCTGAAGAAACTGACCACCCAGAACTCCCCCAAGACCAGGACGGCGAACTGCTGTTCTAAGCCAGTGTTTCCCAACCTGATCCTCAGGGACCCTCAGACAGTCCATGTTTTTGTTCCGACAGCAGGGAGGGAGCAAAAATGTGGACTGTCTGGGGCTCCCCAAGAACCAGGTTGGGAAACACTAAACAAACTGCTCTTATTGTGCATTTTCCTTGCTGTGTTTTGCAGGAAGGCTCTATGGAGAGTCTGTATGAGCCAGTCAGGGAGGGCACCGACACACAGGTCCTCGCAGTTCCCAGCAGGCCTTGTAGCAGGGAGGTCCTGCTGGATGAGGACACCAAGGAGCATGGCTCAGCAAAATCTACCTCCATGGTGAGTGCCATCACTTCTGCTGTGGTCACAGTTACACACGACTGAGCTTCAGTTAATTACATGGTGCTTAATAAGTCAGTCATAACCTCAATATTCACAGAGCACCATACCTCCACATCACTAAAAACAGAAAAAAATGCCATTTGTATTATATATTACAGTCAGATTGACCTTCTTAAACCAAACATTATTACTTCATAGCAATCATACAATGTTAATACGGTATTTATATTCAATACCATCCACCTTATAGTTTCTAATAACGCAAGTGGTTAAACTGTCATATATTATGCAAATCCGTGTTATGATAAAGATATGTCTTTAAGCGCATCAACAAGTTTCTCCTAGGTTTTCCATTCAGTTTACATGTATTATGGTCCAACTTCCACCTATACTTCTGTTAAAGAGAAAGATACGAAAATGTAACCTGGTGCTGGTGAATATTTCTACGCTCACAGATAATAGCCGGTTAAAGATGTGGACTGAGTGAGGCTCTGTCCTAGACAGCACATCCGGCCTTTGCAAGATGCTCACTAGACAAACTGAGAGCCATTACTCCTCCTCAGCTGCAACAGGAAACACACACAGTGGGGGCATATAGACTCTTTTTCCCACGGAGCTGATGCCACAATCAAACCCACAACCAACGTTGTTGTGAATCGGAGTTTCGCTGTTTTGTACTGCGCTTCTTCACAGCATATGATTACCATTTAAATAGTTACTTTATATGTTCAGATGCGGACAGATGCACGAAATAAATACTTCTGAAAACATTAAGATGTGTCCCTCTTACTTCCCACAGAAGCATTCCCGACTTCACCACGACGGCGCCAAAAAGAAGAAGATAAAGTCAGTTTTGTTTCTGTTTTTGTTCACTTTTGTTTCTTCAAAGTTATCCAGACAGGAGACATTACTGAAGGAACAAGTAATGAATACCACATGTGAAATCTTATATTTGTTCATTAATGAATCATGAAGCATCACGATGAGTTACTATGTTACTATATCTGTTAATGCTGTAAATCTATGTGAACTACTGAAGGAACTACTAGGGAACTACTGAAGAAGTCATGAATAACACAAGTGAAATGAACAAACTAGATCAGTATGACGTGCTTTTTATCTCAATGATGAACAATCATGTGATCAGTACTTAAGGGACTACTTCATATATTAATTATTTGTACTTCAGAAGACCCTACTAAGTATTTGTGCCCCATCAAGAAAAGTTTTACCGAAAATTTTTTTAGAGGCATTCACAGCACCAGAGACACTCAGTTATACTGGAATTTTTTCCCAGTGCTGTGAAAGCTGTTTGTTCAGCCAGGCCTGGTACCTAGACCCCTTCCATACGAAAAAACGTTTGGTTTACAGTAAGAAAAGAAATTACAAAATGAAATTTTCCTTTTAGTTAATCTGTGAAAGAAAATAGATCTGCAGGTGGGCTGATGTAATTTCTCCCTCGAAGGTGTAAGATGCACGTTACAAAAATACTGCTTGCCTGATGCATGTGTACAGCTGGGCAGCCACAACACCCGAATCGCTTAATTCCCATTCAGATTTCACAGGCTTTATTATGCGGTGCATTTAGATGTTTTTTAAATGGTGGACATCACCTCATGGGCATACAAAGCCAAAGCCATCCTGTTCACACACTTACACATCCTGAACCTTTTCTGCTGGATCATGACAATTAAAGAACTATTCCGTTATAAGCGACTTAATCTGACGTTCGTGCACTTTGCATTGTAAGTGTGCTCGCTGGGCACATTAATATTTAATGTGGAGTATTTTTTTAATATTTGTGCACTGTGATGGCTCATAAAATAAGCTTTCAAATGACCTTAGTGAGTTTTCATCTGAAATGAATAATGAAAGTGAAGATGACAGAATGCATGTTTGATAAGGTCTGTTTCACTCATGTTAAGACTACTGACTGTATGGGCCCATTGGAGTTCTTATCACTACCAAGAAAATGAGTAAAAGCAGGGACTCATTGTAGTACATACTGTACCACTGTTAAATGCACTTTAGTTACTGTCATAAAGTCATAAAATGTAGTTAATCTAACAACTCACAATTGGTGTTATGTCTTAGTAACGTATATGCCATAAATGAATTATTCCAGACTATAAATTCACAAAATACAATAATTTACATTACTTCTCGTCTCTTATTTGATAAAAATAAATAAACCTTACCCAGCTGGATTGAACAGTAAGAAATTGTGGTACCTGCATGTGTGAATATGTTTTAAATATGAAAATGATGACAGTTCTATTAATCTTTCTTGCTTTAGGACCTTAACGCCAAAATCAACATCGGGTACAATAGGTGCGTCTTAACTCCATTGTTTTTTTTTTTTCTTTTTTATGGATAAAGCCTTGATTACTCAGTAAATTTTATGAAAAGAAGAATTATGATGTCATGAGCCATCTGGTTAAACTAGCTGAGGAGGTGCTAACAGGCTAACAGGCAAGGTGTGAACTACATTAAAATACCAAACTAGCCAACAGAAACACTGTCAAGCATTTTAGAGATGACAAGTGTCATTTGAAAATGTCAGCGTTCACTATTCATTTCCTTGTTTATACCCAAGAATTTAATATGGAGCTATTACAAACATGATAACTACTGCACACTGTAACCCACTTTGACTCTGTTTTATTTTTGAAATCCACTAAATTTATGCAACCCCCTTGACAAATAAATCCTTAGTGGAGTTTGATTTGGGTCTCCTGTTGCAGATGACATCTCCTGCTGCCATAACATTTATTGGCAAACACCCAAGAAGGGAGAGGATTTATTTCTCATCAGAGGCAATCAAAAAGGAGGTAGAGTGTCATGGTTTTCCATATGGTTTTCTGTTCCTGTAGATGATGTGAGATTTCCCAAAAACCACTTTACTCAGTGAAAATCGAATAAACTAAAGCCATAACTCTAAATCACTAAAAAAAATAAATACAATAAACAAAACAGGATTATAATGCTGACTAGGTGGTATATGATATTAATATTCACCTTTTTGCTACAATAAAAAATCATTTGGAATTTGTTCTAATTTGTATAAGGTCTGAAAGTGTAGCCCCAAAAAGCTGTTCATGTGGGGTATAAGAGTCTGCGGCAGTTATGACACTTATTTGGCTGAAATAATGTAACGTTTTAGAAATGTGGAAGGACGCACCACTGACTGAGCCCAAGATAGAAGAGAAAAGCCAGCAGACTTCCAGAAGGGGGAAGAAGGAACTGGTTGTCGAGGTAGAGGAAGTAAATGTTTCATTTAAAGATGTAACTATCTGCAATGATTCAGAAATAAATCTTATGGCCAGAGGGCACTCGTGGTGTTAGTGAGCGAAATCGAGATGATAACTCTTCTCCAAACCTGACATTATCTACTGTTTTATATCAGTACGTTAACAGGCACAAAAAAAAAATCTCCTTAGAATTAACAAGCAGCTTGTCCTTTGGGGACAAACAGATTTCACGCTGCCCTTTTAATCCATGCAGTATGGCATTTTAAAGCTTCTCACGAACAAATCTCTAGTGATACCACACAGATGAAGGGCAGACCTGTCAAGATCAACATGCGGGTTTGCAAACTCGCTACAGTACGCTGACTGGATAATGCTGCGTGTGCTGCATAATGAAGCATCTTTGGAAAATGATCTATGCCAAGGGCGTATAGTTAGGTATGGGCAGTAGGGACATATCCTTAATAACACTGTGGGAGGACTGGGTGTATTTAGGGGGTCGGGGGTTGAGGGCTGATTTGGTCCCAATCATTGTTAAGACCAAACTTACGCCCTCTAACTCTACAAGGTCATAAGAAAAACACAGTTGAAAAAACTGAGATGAATATCATGCATCCTGCATTCTGTAATGGAGCAACTGCAGAGGTTTACGGTGCATACTGAACACAACACGATTTTTAAAAATCAAGGTAGAGAACTGAATCTATCTGAAGCAATATTTGTAGCCCAAATTCATTAATGAGATTGCAGAGTGAGAAGGATATGTGGATATTTTTACATTTTTTATATTTACTAATCACCAAATTCTAAAATTTTATTTACTCTCAGCCCACTTTGTTTTTTGTAGGCGCTGTAATTGAAATTTCTTATGGGATAATAATAGTATTCTGATTTTGATAACTGGATATATATATAATTTATTAATTTCATTTTTTTTCATTTGTTAGGTTGGACGTTTTCAGGCATGGACCCCAAATTGGGAGGGTCCACAAAGCAGTCAGCAAGACTCGGTTAGTCTACAATTCTGGCACAAGATGATGATGGAGCAGAGGAGGCATCCAGAGGGGAACATCCTTCAAATTCCGTAATGTGGCCATTCTGTGATGCTGAGCAGAAGGCCGGAGGGTTAGGGAGGCAGATCCCACACAGCTGTGAATGTGCTGCTTAGTCCCAGTGAAGGTGGAGCAGTGGGAAATTTGTAGAACATGCTGACTAGTCTATGTGAAGAGCAATGTCCCATCTGTCATGTGAATCAGAAGTAACAATAAGAGTATACAAGTGTTCTTCAGTCGCGGGTCTACATTCGACCTACCAGCTACAATCAGCTGCCTCTTGAGTATAATCGCCTATGTGCACTCAGGCGAACATCTCTGCTGGCGTAAGACCGTGATACTGTGCGGCTGCCATTTTCACAACTGTTTTAACAGTGACTCCAGGCTGCTTATAAATATTAACCCATAATTGAATTAAATCCTGCACGGAAAACATCTTTCTTGAGCTGAGAGTAAGGTATGTTCTTTCAGAAGGGGAAAAAATAAACTTATATGTTTATCTCTGAAACAGACGATTCTTCATGAATTCCAGGCTGACCATGTCTTTGGAGAAATGGCCAACTCAAGAGGTAAAACCAAGATGGCCCAGAATGCACCACGTGTGAAGAAGGGGGGGCAGAAGAGCCCTAGGAAGAACAAAAAAATCATTGAAAATAATGGTAATTCCAAAGAAATCTCCTTCTCTGGAGCAAGTAGCACATTAACTAAGGATCAACCTTTCTCCTAAAGCTACAAAAACACTGACTAGCAGTTCAATTTAGCAAGTCTTGGAAGCCAATACAAGGAACTAACTTTAATCAAATTTCTCCCAACCGTAGCTTATGTTCAGGACTGCAAACTTATGAACGAGAACCTTCTGGCGTCTTGCATCAGCATGGCCAAAAGATCAGAGAAGAAGCCACACACAGAAGCCCCAGAGCAGGCCCAAGAGCAGCCCTTCCTAGCCTTGGACCTGTGGTGGAACACAGTAGCCTACCCAGGCCAGCAGCGCTGGAGAAACCCAGTTGAGGGGCCCCTTCCTTGGAGTGCCAGCTACCATACCTGCCGTCGGCCTCTCACAGAATGCCGAGTGTACGCCGGTGACTTCATTCTCCCACGCAAGGACTGCCACTGGATATGTTCCAGCGAGCATCCGCCCCCCCGTGTCATGCGGTCCATCACTGACCTGGATTTGTACGACTCCAGCGTAAGTGAAACCAGGGTTAGGGCTCGCCTTGAGCTCAGGAGCATTTAAGGCAGGGAACTTCAAATCTGGCCCTCGATTCCAAATCCAGGTCATGTTTTCAGTCCTCCCAGGTAGTTAATTTAATTACTGATTCTGATTGGCTGGAGGCTTCACACCTGGCTCATGGGTAAAATCAGCTTGATTGAGCTCAGACCTTGAGGACCTCTGATCTGAGCTCTGATCTGAGGTTTTATTAATCCAAACCTCTACAATACAACTGAAAAGGCTGGTCTTATACACAACCTTAACATAAATAAATTACAACCCTAAGCAGAGATTTTATCCTGCCTGATTGCATGCTGACTGGATTAGGTAGCATTTACTTTGGAGAAGGTCACGCCCATCTGGAACAGCACTGTGACCTCATTGGTGCAACCGAACAGATGATATTCCTTTTTGTGAAGGGACAGCCAATGAGCACACAGGTCTTGAATCAGCCTGTGAAATTCTGAATTCTCGTTGGAGAAAATCCATCCACCCGTCCATTTTCCGTAACCACTTGTCCTATTCTGGGTTGTGGGGGGTCCAGAGCCTATGGGCACAAGGCAGGAAACAACCCAGGAGGGGGTGCCGACCCATCACAGTGCACACTCACACACACCATTCACACACACACACACACACACACACACACACACACACACACACACCATTCACTTACATACCTAAGAGCAATTTGGTAACTCCAATCAGCCTCAGCATGTTTTTGGACTGTGGGGGGAAACCGGAGTACCCAGTGGAAACCCCACGATGACAAAGGGAGAACGTTCAAGCTTCACACAGGGAACCTGGGCTGAGACTACAACCCAGGTTCCAGAGGTGTGAGGCTAACCACTCCACCACTATATCCAATCAGTCTGGTATACTTCTTTACCCATCTTCTATAGCAGCTTATCCAGTACATGCTTGTGGTAAAAGCCTGGGGCCTATCTGAGGAGGCAGAGGGTGTGAGGCAGGCGAGAATCTCAGTCCATTACCAGGCAAGCTCATACCACAAATGGACAGTTCAGGTTCAGAAAGTAAAAGTCCAGACCAGGATTTTGTTTCAACCAACCAGTTGAGCATTAAGAGTCACAGTCACAGAGTACTCAATTGGTTGGTTGAAATACAATCCTGACCATAGAGATGCCACAAACACACTGAGCTGTGAGTGACCCTGAGTATCGACTTCAAATAAATAAAGGTTGCATTTAAAACCATATAGTTATAAACTGGGACATAAACTGGTATACAAATGGTGATTTGTTTAAGCATTGCTGTCTCTTATCCAGTG
>JAABNX020000042.1:10928632-10956101 GCA_015163995.2 Mormyrus lacerda | reverse complement strand
AATGGAATCTGTCGACCATCCATCCACCCATCTATCCATCTATCTATCTATCTATCTATCTATCTATCTATCTATCTTCCAAATATCCGTCTTTCAAAAATAGTCACATTTCTGCTGTGCTAATCAGCAAGGCTGTTAACCCCCCCCCCCTCCCAAAATGCTCCGGTACCCCGTACAAATCACTGACCTTACTCTCCAAACCCAGGCTTCACTTTCACCTGTATACAATAGCAAAAATCTTAGCCAATCAAAGAAAATTATGTTCTTCACGTTCATGTAAAACAATGATATGTATGTCAAAGTAGGTTAGCTTAGGAGTTTCATAACCTCTCTGAAAGTCACCCCCGTAGTTGAAGTAACCATCCAGTATGGATTTACATTCAGTCATTTTGTCCTTTTTGTCCAAAGCGATGTAGAAGTGAGGCAAACAGCTCATTACAAACATATGTGCTCTTCAGGACTCGACACCCACGGAATTGTCCTCTCAACCTCTAGCACACCATGTTTGATTAATCGATACCTCATAAGATTATTTAACCGATTCAATTAATTAATTAAGTGAGCTGGTAGTGAAATTTACCAAATACACGGAATGGCTGGGGTGCCCCTGAGGTGAGGTTTGGGAAAGCGTTAAAGAAAATTTCCACCAGGGTGTGCTGTGGGACATTTCCCTTTCCTCGTAAGAGGACAACATCCATAGTTAAATGCGGTCGCAGAGGTAGATGGGTTATCTTTCAGCACCATATTTTATATTAAGTGCATTTTAAAACGATCTAGGTGACTAAACTTGGAAAAATAATTTGAAAAGTCGACTGAAAGTTTTTTTCCCGGGCCCCCGTGATCCTGCAAGGACAAGCCGACATGGAAAACGGAAGGAGCATTTTGTAAAATAAATTGCAGTAGGCTACTTTTAATGGAAACGTATTTTACTAAAATTGTCGTAGAGTAACATGGTACCATAAGTGGACTGATATGAAAAGCTACCAAAACTAGCTAGCGAATTGTATGTATGCTTGCTTTTAAAAAAGTAATACGCCTTCTTCTTTGACACGTTTCAGTTTTACCGTAATAACTGGTATATAAAGCGTACTTTTATTTTGAATTGGACAATCCTAGAAACTAACGCTATAATTGAAATGAAACCAATAAACACCTACTTATATTAGTGAAAAAAATCTGGTGATCCGATGGACTTTATTAGTATCAAAAATACTATTATGCTTATTTTGTATAATTTTAAAAAATCAGCTTTCAATGATACAGCATGCTGAAGAGATCTTTATAGTTTTTTTTTCTTTTAATCCTTCGATTTTCTTCCCTATCACTTTCTGGTGAAAACGCAGTAGGATTTCTGCACAGGACACTAAATTTGCTGGAACATTCTATTGCTTGCAAGAGCCCCGGAAAGTTACATCAGTGCTGGTAACTCCGGTAGACTCTTACATCAGAGAAAAGTGCCGGCCACATTCCACCCCCCACCCCCAAAAAAAGTAACAAAGAAAAACATCCATACACTGAACACTGCCAAATTTACAGAGCAAATTTAATCACACCAAGCATTCACTAATCATTATTCATAGTGTATTAAACATAGAATTACGGTTAAATAACTTCTACAAAGTGATTCTGCCAAAAAGATTTAGAACAGTTACCAATAGCAGCTAAAAGTACAGAAAAGAAGTTTCTCCAATGGAGATGTAACAATGATAATAGAGAAAACACTGTTAAATGCCTGTTTACATTCCCAGCAGTTTCCGGCTCACTGCCTCAAACACATATTGGGATGAGCTGCCATCTCCATTGTTGAGGGCTCGTATCTTTACCAGGTTCCTAGGAGTAGATAATTCCAACAATTTTTGGGCAACTGGCTGCACTGAAAGTAAACACCAGTTTGACAAGTGTGTACATGACTCTCTGTGTTTTTTACACTGGGATAAAAAAATAAAGATTTTTTTTTTTCTTTCCTTTTTTATATACATTACCACACTTCATAATACTATTTGGTTGCTCAGCTGTCTGTTGATGCCCCCCCCCCATCCCTTGTTTTTTATCTTATTGTTGTTTCCCGGGTGGATCTGGGGAGGGGGGAGTGGTTCTGGTTCTGTGTACAGCAGTTGAAGTATGACTGAATCTGTTCTATATATTTTGTTCGATACCATGTTGCCGGTTGTAAAACTAAATAAAAAAATTATTGAAATAAAAAAAATAAATGAGCCACAGACAATCTGACAAAATCAGACAGATTTTTCTGCTGGAGGAACGCAAGGAGTTCGTAGGTTTACCTAGACCTAAATCACCTTGATTTTATCGTACTATGAAAAAAGCTTTGACTTACCAGAAACCCCCTTTTCAAAAGAATGCCACATACACAGCGAAGTTATTCTGAGATCAAGTAACTGAAAACAGATGGGAAGTTACTATTAACTTTGTTTTTAGCAAGTCTCCACCCTGCTCTGCTGAATGCTGGTGACTTATTACAGAACAAGTGTTTGTCGTAAACCTCCCTTGCTAAGGTAATGCATGAATGGAATACATCATTGTCGAAATACCATGCAGACGTTCAGTATGTGTCTTCATGTCAGACGTATTAAGGCCAAACACAATTTTAAAAGATTGATATTCCAATAACAGAGGATCTCTTCTGCCACGTGGGCCTGTTTGCAAAAGCTATGTAACACAGACACGGAATCTAACTTATTTTTTGAGACTTTCTGAGGAACTTGTGCTTGGTTAAGAGGTCACCACATGCTGGCCAAAGAAAACAACTTCATTGGGATGGAGGGTGTATCCACACCACAAAGGGTGTATTTAGGTAGAAGCAGTAAGAATGTGTGGCGACACTGTTCCCAGTTGCAAAGGGTTATTTCCGGGTTCCTCTGATTACTAGCATGGAAGGTGTTGCTGTGCCTCTCTGGTCATCAAAGGAGCCCAATCAGCTTAGAGCTCGAATGCATCTCAGAGTTCATTTGACCCAGATGTAAAGCTGCATGTGAGGAGAGAATACAGTTTAAATTAACTGACCGAAGACAAAACTAAAATATAAAATTAAAAAGTTAAGACGATCTATGTCCAACTTTTATTCAAAATGTAAATGAAATAAATTTCATTAAATACTGCTCATACAACACTATACCTGAAATATTCCTGAAACAAATACATAGGTGCTAGTTTACCTTCTGCAGTAGTTGTAAAGTGGATGAGGAATGTCAGCGTTTTGACAATGAGACCAGACTCTGCTTTGATGTTGACCAGGCCTGGCTTGAGGGTGCGGGTGTGGGGGGTGGGTGTAATGGGGATAGTGAGGGGCTGGAGGTAGGGGGTGCCAGCATCTAATGGATCTTCTCAAACACCCATGTTTGTAGAAGCCTCAGGGGACGCGGACCCATAATGCGCATACCTCAACTGCTGTATAAAGCCGGGCCACAAATCTTCCCTAATGAGCCATAAAGCAGCTGCTTGCTCTTTTAAACGCTTCTAAAATGCTTTTGTCTTCTTTATTTTTGCATTAACAGAAATCATTTTTGGCACTATGTTGACCATGGCTTCTAATTGATTTACAGTACTTATTTTTAATATAAAAGGAAGTCATTTTTCTATGAAGTGTACGGCTAATAAATATATCAAAGATTCCTAACGGAACAGAAAGATTATCCTTGGATTCATTGTTTGAACGTAGAAATCTACTGCAGACAATGATTTATACCACCGATTAGTAAGGAAAAATCAGGCAATAATTCTGGGCTGCGTTAGCTTTAGATAAGTGCTTCCATTAGCTGAATATCAGCTAATATGAAATTAAAATGATGAAGAATAATGTCATGCTGTTTGTTTTTTTATTGGGGAACTCCAATAGCTTGGCGTACATTCACATTTTAAAATAATTGTAGCTTCTGTTACTTGTAACATACATTACAGAATACATTACATATATAAATAAGGAGCTCTAATACCCAAAATGGACCAAATGTAGCAAACAACTCTGATATGAATATAAAAATGTAGAGTTAGTGGCTATTAAACAGAGTTTTTCATGTCAAACACCCATGAAGAACATTATCTGGCCACAGGATTTGCACTGATGCCTCCATTTTAACACCCCCATTTTGGATCTAGCATCAACGTGCTGAGATCCGCTCGGGTTGCGGACGTGGCACTGGGTTGGGGGGGGGGTGGGGGGGGAGGGGGATGGGGGTCTGTGGAATCAGGGAACTGTTTAAAGAAAACTTCATATATTTAGAACCAATGCAATATATATATATATATTTCCTTCATGATCACGACATTGTGAGGGAGTCTTGTCTATAATACAAAACTGCAATGATCAAAGAAAAACATCTCATCTCATCCTTCTATGCTGCTGGTGTCTGCATGATTCCCAAAATGATCTCGTCAGAAAAAAAAATCCGTCTGTCACCAGTGCACACAAGACAAGCCCGTGACATCCCAACATCTCTGCACCTCAAGACTAATTAAAAATAAACATGATTTTTAAGAGAAATATAATGAGCGGACATATGACTGCAGGAACAGAGGATGTAGGCATTAGGACCTTGAGGTCCACTTGGAGGAGCCCAAATTTTGGGGGGAGGTCTCAGCCCAAGTTTGGTGGAGAGTTCCTCATTTGAATATTCCTTTCCCTGCTTCCAGAAACTTCTGTCCCGCGGTATATAGGCCTGCAGAAACACTGGTAACGCTGCAAGATTCCAGCACGCGAGGACAGAAGACGACTGAAGGGTTTATAAAGGTAAGAAATTGTCTTCGGATTAGGAGGGAAGGAACTTTTTCAATAGATTAAAAGGATGTCATACATTATGTGCTTTTGTTCAGTAAGATCTACATAGACATTGTGATTCTATGATGTCAGGAATGAGTATTTATCTAATATGAGAATTTTGTCAAGTTAACAAGCAAATATTGCAAGTAGGTCTATGTTCTTTCTGACTGATGCATTTCAACTTTTTGTTCTTTTGTTATGTGGGGGTGAAAGGCGTGACATGAAAGTCTTAAAAAAATACTGTCATCCTGTCCATTTTTGCCTAGTAATATAATTAAATCTGGCAAGCAAGTGACAGCATGTTCAAGTTATCAAGCTCTCCTGGAAGGGATTTTACTCTTCAGAATCAACACTTTAAAGGAACAAATTACTTCTTTCTGTAGAAATTTCAATGAACTGTATTGTTACATTTTAGCGCAGGGGGTGATTAAAAAGATGCCTCTGAAACATGACTCTTCTCACAGGAAATCTGACTCCCCACTGTGGAACTTCTGATTGGACAGAAGGTCACATTAGATTTCTTCTAGCCAATGAGAGTCTTTTCTGTGTCTGACTGTATAACGTTCATGTATACTGTATTGATGTGGCATTCTCAGGGACTGTTAATGATTTTAAAAAACAACTAGAGACAATACAGAAAGAGAATGAAAGAGAAAAGGTTATCATTCTTTTCTCCATCTGAAGTATTTTTACTTGCCCTGTGGCCATTATTCTATGCACCTCTTGTCTTTCAGAATGAAAATCGCAAAAGTTGACATCAGTATGAAAACCTTTGAAGGTATCTAATGCTGAAATAAAATCTGAAACAAACCACACAAAAACAGACGATTGTAACTATTTCATGTCCCCACTCTGTTTCTAATGCTGGAGTTAAATAGAACGGGGTCGTCAACCCAAATGGCACCGTGAGGGGAAATAAAATCTGAAAAAGATAAGACTTTCTGATAGCCTCAGGCTACACGAATTGTGCTTCTGTCTGGCCGCCTGAGATTGCAGCAGATACGCATGTCTCCTGTGGCACACCCTCATATAGCATAAGAACATACTGATTTTCATGAATGTGTCAATCGGAATCCAGCGGAAAATCATGCATTGCATTGTGTGGAGAGAGGGTTTAAAAGAGAATGCACTGCAGGCAGCGTAAGGTATCTGATAACATGGGAACTACACTAATTCAACACCAGCTCCAGCAGTTAGAATTAAAAATCCTTTTTAGATTAAATAATTATTATATGATATATAATATATTATATCAAGGTTTGACTAAACTATGACGTTAAGTTAGCAGGTAAGTGTGAATCATAGTTCTGCTTTGCAAGGCAGTGTTTGTGTCCTACTGTCCTGATTGTTTAGCTTTAGGTATGAGAGTCACACAGCTGCTGACGTGGCTGTTATGTAAAACGTCTGCTTGGAATTTGCCAGACCAGCGGTGGCTGCACAGTGCATGGTTTGCGGAATAATTACATGTTATTCCCTAGCTGAACGGCTAAACGTTGGCAAAGGTTTTTCGCAGCTCAAAGCTATCCAAAAAAAAAATCATTTTTGCAGAGTAAATTCTAAAATAGAACCCTCATTATTTTTTTTTGTCATACTAGAGCAGGGGAACGCTGTGTTAAACTTCATATTTTTTCCTCCCCCATTTTAAGGTCTTCATTGCTGCTATCAATCACTGAAGATTCTGATTCTGAAAGAATGTGGGTGATAAAGGTGATCGCTCTGTGCCTGGTGGCTGCGTCAGTCACTGCCGAGAAGAAGCTTAGCAACCATGCCGCCACCTTAGCAGACAACAGCGCTAACCTGGCCTTCAACCTATACCAAAACATGGCCAAGGAGAAGAACCTGGAGAACATCCTCATTTCCCCGGTGGTTGTCGCCTCCTCTCTGGGCCTGGTAGCTCTCGGGGGCAAGTCTTCCACGGCTTCCGAAGTCAAGAAAGTGCTCAGTGCCAGCACGGTGCGAGACGAACATCTGCATGCCGCCCTGGCCGAGCTCCTGACCGAAGTCAGCAATTCTACGGCCCGCAATGTGACCTGGAAGATCAGCAACAGGCTCTACGGCCCCAGCTCCGTCAACTTCGCCGACGACTTTGTCAAGAACAGCAAAAAGCATTACAACGTCGAGCACTCCAAGATCAACTTCAGGGATAAGAGAAGCGCCATAAACTCAATCAATGAGTGGGCATTCAAGTCCACTGATGGAAAACTGCCGGAGATCACCAAAGACATGGAGAAGACGGACGGAGCCATGATCGTCAATGCTATGTTCTTTAAACGTAAGTAGCCCTTTGAAAGGCTGATGAGCATGCAGATAATTCAGGGTTCATGATGTAATTTCACCTGCTTACCTTTGTAATTTTAACATTTACCTACAGCTCATTGGGATGAGAAGTTCCACCACAAAATGGTTGACAACCGTGGTTTTATGGTATCTCGCTCATTTACCATCTCCGTTCCGATGATGCATCGCACAGGTGAGTACCGTAATTAGGTCACTAGCTGACCTTTAGAATTAAAACAATAATAATTCTGCGATGGCAGCATTCTAGAGTGGACTAAGCCGTGTTAGAGCTTGGAAGGGTGTGAAGAGATGGGAGGATCTGGTCTCATTTTTCTCTATTCCTTAGGGTTATACAAACATCACGAAGACACGGAAAACAAGTTGTTTGTACTGGAGATGCCTCTAGCCCACAAGATGTCCAGCATGGTGTTCATTATGCCGTACCACGTGGAGCCCTTGGAGAGGCTAGAAAAGCTGCTGACTCGCAAGCAGGTGGATGCTTGGCTGAGCAAGTTGGAGGAGAAGGCGGTGGCAGTGTCTCTGCCAAAAGTGAGCCTGGAAGTCAGTCATAACCTACAGGTAAGTGATCTGAAGATCTCACTGCACTAGAAGGCTTCCAATTCAACTCAAATCGCTGCACTTTTATCATGGAGATTTCATTACTGTCCTCATGGCAACCACTTGGTGATCTCATTAGCTTGGACTCGGACTGTGGTCCCAGTTGACGTTGGTTCATTTTTATTGTTCTTTGAAATCTCACTTAGAGTTAGTTTTAATTGTCCATCTTTAGCTTTATGAATCATTACAAAATATGACTTCCTGATACCTTAGTTACTACTAATAAAACTATATTACAGAAGTAATAAAGAAGAAAGCTTGCTTTGGATATAGTCAGTGGGTTTTAAAACATTTAATCTCCGCAGGATTCTAACACAAATTTTCATGTTTTCCCAGAAACACCTTGGTCAGCTTGGCCTTACGGAGGCAGTGGATAAAAATAAGGCAGACTTGTCCAGCATCTCCGGAAAGAAAGACCTGTATTTGTCCAACGTCTTCCATGCCTCAGCCCTGGAGTGGGACACTGAGGGGAACCCCTTTGACGCAAGCATCTTCGGCACGGAGAAGCTCCGGAACCCTAAGCTGTTCTACGCAGACCACCCATTCATCTTCATGGTGAAGGACAACAAGACCAACTCTATCCTCTTCATTGGCAGGCTGGTTCGACCCAAGGGTGACAAGATGCGAGACGAGTTATAGTGATTCCCGGGGACGTCAACCTTTAGTGTATGAATTGAGTATGAAAAGGCAATGGAAATGTCTGTTACCTCATAAGCACATTCCACTATTTCAAGTATGGACCAGTATCTGGGCCTGCCCCTCCTGTGGCATACGGGAGAAACACCCCCACTGACAGTCAGTTTAGCTAATATACTTTTATATCTGCTGGGTTCAAAGGTAAACAAAATGTCGCATGACTGCACAGTGAATCCTGCCAACACATTCAAACACCTCGGAAGAACAGTCCTCTAGCTTGATGAGTCTTAATCACGTGCCTATTTCGGCAAGTCATGTGACCAGCATGCTTATATTAAGTATGATCTCTCTGATTTTTGCCATCATTGTCCAATCAATCCAAAAATCCACATGCAGAAGAAACGTACAGGTTTTGTGAGGATATCTTTAATGTTTAAAGTAAAAAAAAAAAAAATGCATTGACGTCACAAGATTATGTGGTGCTGTTTAGTTCTCCCCATGCCAAAGAAACCTATTAATTTGTTTTAAACCATCATCAGTGTGCACTGAAACTGTTCTGTAAAAGGCGAAATCCAGTACACCACGGGCTCTATACTATTTTTCAGGTTGTTACCCAGGGTTCTTGCCACGTGACTTATGTTGGAATGATGCAACAATGTAAAACTGTTACCTTTGTTTTTTGAATAAAACTCATAAAAACAAAACCCGTACTGTGTTAGTTCATTCAAGTATCTTTTGCAGTTGTAAAGTTTTTGATATATGGTTTCATTTACGACAATTAAGTCCTCATCTAAAGCGTATGAAACAGCAATTCCATTTTCCCCCGGATGCATTTCAACGTATATAACGTAACATTTGCTACATTAAGTCAACTTTATCACTTCACTTGAGACTTGTAAAGAACGAGTGAATTTTGTGCGAAATCCCAGTGCCAATGCAATTTGTGCAAGTAAGAAAAAAACATAGAGAAACAAGACGACACACTAATGCAATTACTGTTTAATACAACAGCAAAATTCTGTAGCTGAAACTAAGAAATAACCTACTTGAACAGAATACACAAGATCGCCCTTGTAAAAAATAATAATGTATTAAAGTATTTACTTAAAAAATACATTTAGCACAAAAAAATATACTTTCAGCAAAGTCTATTGTGTCATATCCCTGAAAAAATGTACTAAAGTGTATTTGATTACAGACATGTTTTTATTCACGTGTGCTTCGGTGTACATATAATTATGTTTAAATGCAAAATATATTTTCCAAAAGTACACAGAAGTATAATGTCAGTTTATTTAAAAAATGTGTGTAAAGAGAATGCATTTTTTTACACTGCTAGTGATCAAAGCACACTGTTAATACACTTTAGTACACAATTTTTTCACAAGGGCGCACAAAGCCCCCTTCTAAAATACGGATCAGGGATCCAAGCATACGGTTTGATCAGGGGAAAAGCATTTGAACACGTAGCCTACATAGCGTTCTTAATGCCCCAGACATGTTTGTCTTTGTACGTGACGATCCCTGATAGTGATCTTACTGATTATCAAATTATACGATATATTATGAGACAGTACTGGACTGGGATTAAAAATCGGCCCTAGTCTTCTACCAAGACAAGCCCTCCGCACATTATTTCCGCCGATCGGGTTTGGGGTTCTTCACGATGAATTTTTCCGACCCATTAACCCATCGGCTCAGCAGAAAAATGCCACGTATGCCAAATACTAACTCCAGGCCTGTCATCAGTTTCTGCAAAGTCTTCAAACTTGCCTGGGTTACATGGGATCTCCTTGGATGAGCAGGCGCCATGTAAACTGGAGGTGCAGGAGTGCAGGGTTAACGCGGAGAGAAACAGTAAATATAGAAACTCAGTCATTTTTGTGTTGTTTTACTCCTTTTCCCCCACCATTTTGCAAAGAAGGACAATACACTAAAACGACACGCGCAGCCTTTAGTTTGCTTCCAGTTGCTTTCGCTTCTTTTAGAGCATGACACGCAGAGATGCTTCTTATTTCCCATTTTAGGAATTGAATCTGCTGAATCTCAAGCATGAGAAATCGCTATCCCGGTTTCGCCAGAACATTAACATCTTGACACTGATATTCCCAACCACAAAATTACTATATCAGATTTTACACAATTTCTGTCTTTAATAGATATTTTAACAACCAATGACTTAGACATATGTAATTTAAAAATAAATGTATAGAACGCAAAATAGTTTTATAATAAATACCAATCAAGAGTGAAGGAAATCAAGGTTTTTGTACCTAGTATACATGGAAATCCTCTTTCTCATCTTATCTAGCACATGGTAGCGGGGAAATATGAAAATGTGTCTTTAAAACTGACATGAGAGTTCTGCGTGTCCTTCAAGCGCCACCTGCTGGAGAGAAAGGTACTGCAAAATATTTATTTATTGCATCTTGCTTTCAGCCAAAACAAAGTGACAAGCAATTTGTTCTATACGCCCCAGGTAATTTTACTAAATTTGAAACACGAGTTACAACGTACTTCACAGCATTTATCATCTTAGGAAATTAATCTGCAAAGTAATTGTGATTTAGTGTGAATTTCTCATAATGTTGCAATAACAGGGAGTATTGTATTAAGAATTGAATTGAATTGGTTTTATTTGGTCTTAATCTTACTTTATGCAATGAAACCTGGTTTTATGAAAAGGTAGTGGTGTTTATGAAACGGTATAGGAAAAATGTATTTTTAAAAAACAGGCAATAAGCTGGAAAAAAGTTTCACAAAACTGTCTTGAATTTCCTGTGAAACTCTATTCCAGCCTTGATGGGCTGATTGGTATTTCTCAAATGCACTGAGATTGACATTAACATAACATCATCACACCATGTTACACGTTAGAGTAAGCAAGGGTATTGCACTAAGACACTGAACCTAATGTCCTTTACAAAGAGATACGCCAATGACACAGTGATTCTATGGTAAATTTTATGCCTCATTTAACAACATACAATTTGAGTTGGGTGACCTGTTTTATTAGCTTAATTTTATATTATCATTTAAGATAATAAGAGGTAGTTCAAAATTCCACGTCCCGTTCCTTCCGTACTTGACAGGAAGGGACAATTCAGCATTTAGTATTTACTTGAATTTAAGTATTTATTTTTTAGTATTATCTGAAGCTGTACAGTACTCAGAATGGGTAAGAAGGCGACAGGTTTGTTTTAAAGCAGAGCTCCTTAAATTCCAGCCCTCTAGGGCCAGTCTGTAGCACAGTTTGCAGATTTTCCTGCTTAGACACACCTGCTAAACCTGCCAATTGGCTGGTGAGATGAATAAGGCGTGTCTGAGCAGGGAATTCTGCAAACTGTACTGTAGACTCAGCCTCAAGGACCGGAATCGGGGGAACCTTCCTTTAATTAAATAGTTTCCAGCCTCACTGTCCAGAAATTTGGTAAGATAAACGATCAAACAGATCCCGACTTTTAGACAAAACGAAAATAAGCAGTCACAAAAGGATGGTAATGACACGGACATGTATACGAGCACATAGGCAGCATGACTTTTCTATATCATTTCGACAATGTTTCTCATTCAATTAAATAACCAGGTTTATTTGCTCTTTACTTGAATCAGTGACAGCTAGGTTTTTTTTAAACATTTCCTTTCCTGTCAAGAACTAATTTTAAAGCGAGCTTGATGGGCCGAATGGCCTCCTCTCATTTGTATAGTTCTTATGTTCTTATGTAAAAACATTATGCACCAGAGCAAATTCATTATGGTATTTTCTGTGCTAAAATTCTTGATAAGGCACTCCTTTGCTCGGTATCCGTACAAGCTTAATATATCCATTTATGTTAAATCCGGCAGATTTTATAATACCACTGTCATCACCTGTTGTGCTTGCAGTTTACAGCATAATTAGGTGTTTTCAGTATTAAACATTAACATTAGTTAATCAATATTCTCAAAAGTATTTTCAGGAAATGCTCATCACAGAGTAAAATAGAATTACCTTCATCAAAGCCCAAGCTACTCTAAAGTAAATAGAAAACATTCCTCCGCATAAGCATCCATGAATTGATTAAGAAAAATAACCTACATAGAAACTGAGACAGTTTTCTAGGAACCGTGAGTGGTCAGACTGCAGTGTCAATGGGTCATGTGACCAACCTAGACTTCTGTTGCCGTTGAAAGGCAGTGCAGCCTCAGTAAGAGATGCGTTGCCCTTTCATGATTGGTGCAGGTCGTACTGATTGCCACCAATTAACCAGTATCCTGTATAGACAGAAAGACTGAGTGTGGCAAAAATTTGAAAACACCTGAATTCGGGTCAAAATCTAGGAGGGGTTAATACAAGTGTAATATGCTTTCAGTCTCTCTGTTTATCAGTTCTTTTCATAGTTGCAGCACACTTTCTGTTTACATAAACCTAACTGGCTAATGAAATAACCAGCCCCTGAAGGGAATCTAGCATGTAATCCTCCCCAGGGAGGATCACAATCCTAGGGAGCAGATGACACTTTTTACCCTAGTGCCAACCTTTTCCTGCCCTCCTGCCCGCTGGTTTAAAGGACTTTAAAAAGTTGCTGTTTTTAAAGGAAATTAGCTTTTTAGAATAAACTTTTTTGGATATATTTATGTTTGTATGTTAGTTTCTCAAAGTAATAAATAATTCATTGTACTTTGAAAGAAAAAAGTTTCTTGTTTGCTTTCAGAGGCTAGTTTTGTCAGGATGTGAATTTACCATCTGAAATTAGCATATAATTCATGAAATGGAACCAAGGATTAAAGGAATATCACCATAACTTTTAAAAATAAAAATGTACTTTACTACCTAATAGGTCTGTTGAAGACTAAGAAACTATACCAGATTTTTTTTACTAAAAATATTGGCCACATGGTGGCCGAATGAACCTAATTTTGTACAACATATACAGACATCTCAAGATCAACTTAAAAAGGGCAAATGTATACTTTCTGCCTATATCACATTTAAAATGGCCCAGCTGTTTTATTTTTAAAATAATTACCCTGCCGTTTTAGCAGTGCAGGTTACAGCGTGATTAGACAGAAGATAGCCAATCCTATTAAAGCGCTCTGTGTAAGCTGTCCACTTCTCGCATGCCATGGTCACCTGCCCTCCTACTTTCCACCTTCCCCCTGGTCCTCCCTCTCAGATTTTGGGCTTGTCTACTTGCCGGTTGGCCTTCCGGAACAGGGATTTGATTTCCTCCGTCACCATTTCCTGCCAGTTGTCCCTGCAGAGCAAACGTGCAGAACAGGACACGTGTCATCGGCGAAGGTTCTCCCCCCTGCCATTTCCCCCAGGGTGGGTGTCTCACACCGAAACAAGCCGCTCAGAGCACCGTGAAAGCCAGCCATGGAACCACCACCTCCACACGGCACGACATCTGTAAGCTACATCCCCACACAACACAACATAGCATGCTAAGGCTAACTCACTGTCTTTGCCCACTCATATCATCACTGCTTTTGGTCTGCTTTCCTTTGTTTGTACTTAGCTATATCCTCCGGCAGCAGGCCGTGATTGTTTTCCCTGCGGACAGAACGCACAGGCAACATCAAGGTCCTCTCTCCTCAAAGAGGACCGTGGTCCCCACCCTCCTCCAGCAATGTTGGCTAAAAATGATTTCATTAAGCCACTTCATCGTCGAAATCATTTGTACCGCGTGATACCGTGCTGTTTATGGAGATGGAAGAATATCGGCAGTAATGTTTATAAACAATCAAAGAATGTTTACAAATATACACTGGACGATTAAACAAGCAACTGAAGCAACAATTGCAACAATTGCAATCTGTAAAAATCGCATACACTGTATACACTGAATTTAAATCAGCAATTCTTGTTTTGAGATATAATCCAGTGTAAAACCAGGCTTCAGGACGTGGATAGTTCAGGTCCTGAAAGTAAAAATCCAGACCAAGATTGGAATTTTAAGTATAAAGAGTCACCTGGTCAGATTTCTACTTTCTGGATGTGAATTATCTGCCTCTCATTGGCACTCTCATGGTATTTTATATTTGTATATAAGTGTAAGTCTAGATGCCCACATGATATCTGTAACCCGAGCAGACAGTCATTACTTGTGGCACAGTCAGTCCTTTGAGGTCTTACCCTGGTTTTAATTCTGGTGGTTTTGGCAGTGGCTTTGAGAAGCTGGATTTTCCCACAAGCCAGTACGTCTCTTCAATGCCTTTGCCCTAGACAAAAAAAGGCAGCATTTCTTTCGGATACTGAACGCTATTTGATCTCATCCAGAACATTTGAGCATAAGTAAGGGATAAATGTGAATTTTTCACCTTCAGCTCGGTTTTCCCCCTGAGCTCTGTCTTGTAGCCCTCATTCAGAGTTTGCAGAATATTCACCGTGCTTATATTTACGTGAATTCTGTAAGCTAGACCAGGAAAGAACACCATAAAATCAAATGATATCATATTACAGTAATGTATTATTGTAAAACAATAACATAAACAAACTTTGGCAAGGAAAGTATCATGGTTCAACATGATATTATTTTACAGATTTGTCCAAGAAATTAGGTGAGTTGGTTACATTTAAAAAAATACATCTGATACACATATATAGTAAATACAGTATACTATGCAATGCCAATGTGGATCAGAAACGGTACATTTCAATACTGCAAGCAATGATATAATTATTTATGTGTACAATCTCCTTTGTTCTTATCAATGTTCGTTTGTATGTTCGGGAGAGATCTGATTTAATGAATTTGGTCAAAATTAATGGTAGTGACTCGAGGGAGGTAGAGACTCACGCAAGCTGGTGGACTCCATACGAGAGGCAGTGTTCACGGTGTCCCCGAAAAGGCAGTACCGAGGCATGGTTAAGCCCACCACACCAGCTACGCAGGGACCTGAACAACGACAGACACTTGTCACTTATCCGTTCGCTGACCATGTGGGACCTACAGGGCTTCTGCTTAAGGATTGGAACCAAAAGTCCCAGGAAGGTCCTGCTGATAAGATATCAACAGCAAAAGCTTCCTCTTATAAATGACACAAAAGACGAGCGTGTCCTTGTAAACACTATAAGAATCATACTGTGTTCAGAAGGGTGATCGATAACAAAAGTTAACAGTTGAGGAAACTGGAGACGCTGTTGAGCTTAGAGACAGGCCTGGTCATGTGACATACTGGACACCAGACATTTTCATGTATATGTGGTAAGTCTGTCTGGGCAGAAATCCAGGGCCAATTCTTTACCCAGTCCAGTCCTGCTTAGAGGATTCTACTGCTCAGAGGCAGCAAAATCCTGCCAGGTAGTGATGAGAAAGAGAGACTTGGAAGTCTAGGGTGATGGAGCTGCCAAGCTCAGCCGCTCTCTGCCAGTGCTACATGTCGGGAGCCCCAGTCATCCGGTGCTGTGGAGATGGCTGGGCTGGCCTCACCTGAGTGGATGCCAATGCGTATCCTGACGGGCACCTCGGGCATGTGGCGCATCTTAAAGGAGCCCACAGAGCTCAGGATGTTCAGGGACATGTTAGCGATCTCCGCTGCATGCTTGTTGCCGTTCTTCTTCGGCAGACCCGAGGCCACCATGTAGGCATCGCCGATGGTCTCCACCTGGAAGAAGAAAAGCCTATGTCACCCTTCCTTCTATCACATTACTCCCTGCCCATAAGTCATGCATCCAGTGTTTGTCACCGCTATGGGTCGGCTTGCCTTGTAGACGTCATGGTTGGACAGCACAGCATCAAATAGAGTGTATAGGTCATTGAGGAGGTCAACCACCTCAATCGGGTCGCTGAGGGAGGAAATGGTGGTAAAGCCCACAATGTCGCTGAAGTAAATGGTGACCTGGTCAAAGTACTCAGGCTCCACAGTGCCCCCTGTCTTCAAAGCTTCTGCAACAGATCTTCAACACAAAATCCAGGCTTTACATGCAATGTATAGGTTCTTCGCACCAAGGTTGCACCTTTATCTCCAAGTAGGAAAATGTCTTCTCTTAAAACAGATAATAGAAGTTCTTATAAAAGTAAGAAATGTGTCTTTCTGGGTGTTGTGAGACAAACTCACGGTGGTAGCATCTCAGCGAGAAGCTTCTCAGTCCTATGTTTCTCCACCTCCAGTTCCTCGGTCCTCTCTCTGATCAAGTCTTCCAGGTTGCTAGAATACTGCTCCAGCATGCGCAGCATCGAGTCAATGATGTTGGTCTTCTTGCCCTTATTAATTATCTTGAACTGGGACATACATTCAGCTGTGAGAATTCACACCTACTAGGGGGGCTCATGTGTGGCCCAGGTTGGGGGTACGGAGCATGGCCGCTCACCTGGTTGAAGATTTCTTCAAATGCTGGCCTCCGGTCAGGCTGCTCGCTCCAGCACTGCTTCATCAGCTGGATGCACTCTAGGGGTGCCTGGTCAGGGGACACGGTCGGCCGACACATTGGGGGTGGTTTCTTTACCTTCCTGATGATCTCTGAGAGGAGTTGGGACATCAAGAACACTTTGAAGAACACTCTGAAGAACACTCTGAAGAACACTTCAAAGAACACTCTGAAGAGCACTTTGAAGAACACTCTAAAGAACACTGCCTCAATCCAATCTATAGCATGCATTTTTACTGATGAGCCTTTTTACCTTTTATAGGCTTTTAGAAGATATATTTAAATTATTGGCCATATAAATAAAGTGTGTTAATGTGTAAATAATGGGACAGTGAAATCAATAGCAGTTTCCAGTAAATTTAAGTGATATTAGACAAAAATAAAATAAAGAAACTCTAAATAAATTATGCAGCCTTTTTTACCATCTTTTGTTAGCTGTACCATTGCATCCATTTAGAGTAATGTATATATTTACATATATACAGTATAGTGTCTACTAGTAACCACGCTAATGCAAGACAAAAGGTCTGTAGAGAATAATAAATAGGGTTTACCTTCGGGGCTCAGGCCCAACATGCAGTAAGGAGCTCCTCGAACAACAACTTCCTGGAGTATTATGGAAAAGGCATATATGTCCCCTTTGTACGTCCCCTTCCGAGACATTTCCAGGTCTCTAAGGAGCTCCGGAGCGGTCCAGAAAAGATCTGAAGAACAAATCCCCTTGTCATCATATGACTTGTTGTACTACGTTGTTACAAAGGTGGAGTTTAAAGCATATACTTAGGTATACACGGTATTTAAAAAGGGTCAAGATATTGAATCCTCAGGCTAGTATATTTTTCTTTGCTATTTAAGTCCCAAAACGTCAGGGAACTATGACAAATCTGTTTTTTTAAATATGAACAAGTCCAATTGAAATGTAATCCCAATAGTACAAATATGGCGCATAATTATTAGGAAACAAAGTCAATGTTTGGTTGGCATGGTGCTTGTGACCTTGTCTTTGATTAGTACCTTCAGCTGCAGGCTCCTTCCTCGGGGCCTTTTGGGACTCCAGGAGCTCATTATATCCGTAGTCTGTAATTTTCAGTACAAAACGACCGTCCACCACACAGTTTCGCGATTTCAGCCTCCCATGGACAAACTCTCTGTGGTGCAGGTACTTCATGCCCTAATGATCAGAAAACAATATCTATCACTTGGAAGAGTTTTCCCAATCCAGTCCTCAAGGACTTACAGTCAGTTCACATTTTTGCTCCATCCCAGCTCCCTGCCAAACAGTCCACAATTTTGCTCCCTCCCAGCCAGCACCATGAACTGTCTGTGGGTCCAGGACCAGATTGGGAAACACTGACTTAGGATTTCTGTCATTGATACACAATATAGGACGACCATCAGTTCAGAAGTACAGTCCAGGGTCTATTTTGAAGAACGGAATGCAGTCGATTTCAAAGACTCTATGGAAATGGAAGAAGAAAACCTTAATGAGATCCAACAGGAGAGACGATTTGAACATCCAGTCCAGCTTGACATCATCATTACGAAGGAGGTCCTGCAGACTGCCTCGGGAACAGTGCTCTGTCACTATGGCAAACATGCTGCAGTCCGCGAAGAAGCCCAGAAATGGGTTAACGTTCTCATTGCGGAGGTCCTTCATCTGGAAGAATAAGGTGTATTAGGTAGCAACATTAGCTGGCCAACCACCTGAATAGACAATATTTTGTAACTTTACATTTTGCACACATTAGGTGTGAATGTGTATAACAGGGGTTGGGCAAAATTATGAAAAACCATAACAATATAGCATGAGGCTCATGGGAGTTTTACTAATACAAAAATGTTCTGAGGGCAGGAGGAGAAATGATTGATTCAGAGAGATAACCAATCAGATTGTAGAGGAAGTGGATCCATGCAACTAGATTAGGCAGGACCAAGACATATGATTGGTTGGTCCCGCCTCCTTTGTGTAAATAAAACTCCAATGAGCTAGTAATATAATACGACCCCATGACCCTGTCCTGGACACAGGGTTAGAAGATGAATGGATAGATAGATTAAAGTAAAGTTACTACTAGGAACAGGGCAATATTGCAATATTGTCCTGAACTGTATGTGGTGCGATTTAGTCTTCAAAACGAAAAGCCTCCAGATCATTGAAGAATAAATGAGGTTGAGGTTGAAATCTATGTCACAGTCTGGTTTTAGCATCTTTCATAATGGTTCAATGATATTCTTCCTGACATTCATGAAACCATCCCTGATTGTCTCTAGCAGTGTGTAAGGGGCCAGTATTGTCTCCGCATGCGAGAACATCAAGCGGAAACAATGTGAAGAAACAGACCTATTTTATAAATGACAGATACGGCTAATGGATCTTCTGTTCAGCCTAGAGCCCATCATCACAGCTGCGTGTCTTTGCAGTCCTTTTAAGATATAATTTCTTTTATCTTGTCCACATGTCGGCATGTTGATATGAACATACCTTCCTGAAGATCTTTGTTGTGCTGGTCTTGACTTCCCTGAACTGTCCCTCCTCAAACTTTTTCAGCCAGACCCAGTCACCCTGTCGATATGAAATGACAAGAAAGTCAATATCCTGACATATAAGAGTTACCAAGTTCTAAGAATGGTCTACATACCTCGTGGACAGCAACATTGGTTGTTTCGTGAGTTGCTGCTGTCGTGCTGTGTACAGAATGCGACCTGTCTCCGGACTTCATGCTCTCCATGACACTTTTCGAGTCACTGAGGTCCTCTAGTGTTATTTTCTATAAAACACAAAGTGCATTTCAAAATGTTGACATGCAGAGTTAACCTTCATTTTACATCTGACATTATCAACACACAGATCTGATAAGCAAACTAGTGACTGACAAAGAGTTTTCTTGCTGTCTATGGTGAATGGAAGCACTTGCCTTGCTGCTGAGTTGAGGGTTGATGAAGGTGAGGTCCTCTGTTGTCAGGAGAATTCGATTGGGCCCTTTCACCAACTGAATCTGATGTATTCGTCTCCTGTGATAATGCAATCCAAGAGATGTCAGGATAAAACGAAAGTAGTCACTTCTAGCCTATCAGAATGGGATTATTGACCTTTTACACAACAGTGAACAGTGAAAATATAATTTTTGAAATTCCATTTGAATCTATGCTCTTTTGTCATTTTTTACTTTTAATATTGGTAGTTTAAATATACGCTTCTCAATTTTTTTGCCCCAATGCAAGGCTATCATTTTGAAAACTGCAAACAATAAAACAAATATGTAACAGTACCTTATGAATAAAGATAAACCCATGCAGCCAATGGCTAGAATGAAGACAACCACAGAGACCACGATGATGTAAGTCATGTCCACACCTTGGGGACAGGAAAGAGAACGGAAACACATACACATGAACACAACAGGAGACAATAAAGACAATGGGAATACAATATTTCCCATCTGATCCCCTCATGATCATCAATGATTTTCACTGAGAAAAAGCATTACTCCATCCATCCATCAATCCATCCATCCATCCATCCATCCATCCTCTCTGCCTGCTCGTCTTATGCAGGGTCACAGGGCCCATGTGATACAACAATCAATAATGAAGAGGTTATAATAGTAAATGGATGATGTTTAAATCCTGAACACATATATTTAGAAATTACAAAGTAGATCTTTTAACTATTGTGGTCAAGTAATGTTCTTCTGTGTGTAAGTAAAGTAGCTTGGGTGGGTTTAGCCATGGCATTCCAGTGGGCACTGAAGCGACAATCATACCATCATGCTGCTGTTTGGACATTACAGTCAACACCGATGTTCTTCTGACCACAAGACACCTTTCTGTAAATACGCATTCACATCCTCACCTCCCCTTTCTGTAGCCTATTTAGCGATTAGCACACGAGAAGTACATGTCCTGCACATACTGAGTCCAGAAAGGAACGTGGAGTTTGTAAAGGAGGTGGGTCCAAGCAATTACGGGAGGCAGGACTAACCAATCATATACCTTGGCCCCGCCTCCTCTACTTGCTTAGACCCATCTCTTCTACAATCCGATTGGTTATCTCTCGGAACCAATCACTTCTCCTTCTGCCCTCAGAACATTTTTGTGTAAGTGAAGCTCCCATGAGCTTAAAGTGAGGTGAAAGCTCACACCTGCTGTGCAGATGGCGTCTGGGTTAAACCAGCAGCTGGAGTCCTTAGACGGTGGGGAACCTCCAGGGAAGTTGATGGCTCTGCCAGTAAAGGTCAGCATGTTTTCCTGCAGGTCCACCAGGTAGGTGGAGTAGAGCTCAGTGCTCCGCCCATCTGTGTCCAGGACCACATAGCTGGTGACCCCATCTCCATTGCTGTCTATCTGAATGTACTGATTGAAGCCCATGAATGTAATATTCCTAGTGAAGAAGGCCAGGCTGGTCCCGGACAACCACTCGCCTGCTTTCCGGGCATTGTGCATGGCTTTGGCAATAAGGTAAATACTGTTGTAGATTGTTCCGAAAAATGGGGAAACCTGGAACGTAAACGTAGGTGATTCAACCAGGCTGGACAGAACCAAATGAGTGATTTCCTGCATCTGTCGCACTTCACAGCTCCACAGTCAAGAGTATTTTGACTGAGACAACACTCTTCACATACTGAACTACTATTTCTTGATCTTATGCTGTACAGATCCAGTTTAAATTGAATTAGAACCACTGGAAACCATTTGCTAGAAAAAAAAACAGAAGAACTATACACACACCTGATGTCAACTGATTATATAAAAACTAGTGTTACTGGAAATATCTTTTAGGAAAATTATTTATTGCTGCTTTATGAATGTAGGGTAAAATACATGTGGTGATTCATTCAGTTGTTGACTGTGTCTTAAAAATAAAAAAAATAAATAATTTTTTTTTTTTAGTAGAGGCTGAGCTGGATCGTAAAAGCCAGACATTTGTAAACTGGCTGTAATCTGTTAGGATGACGTATGTGTAAGGTTTCGTCTAGTGGGATATCACAGCTTTGTGATATGAGAATTGTAGGAAGCAACAGTGATTTTTTTATGGTAGAGTGTAACAAAAGCGATGAGGACTGAAAGAGGCACTGAATTAGGGTACAACTACAAAGAATGGAAGGGTCAAGTTTCAGAATCTGGATGCATTTACTGGGAGCAAGACTTGTTGCAGCAGAGAAAAAACAAGCCACCCTCACCTGCTGAGGCTGCTGTGGGAGGGCGATCTGGCCCAAGCGGCTGGCCGCCAGGAGCGCCTCGTTGAAGGACATTAGCTGGGACGCTACGGTGACCGTCAGCACCGCGTCGTAGGCCTCGCGCAGCTTGGTGTTGTTCTGCAGAGGTGCGTACGAGGTATCGGCGTAGGGGAGGCTGTACAGCAGGGTGTCGTACGGCACAAAGACGTACCTCCCTCTCGTGAGACCCATCTCATGGGCCTTCAGCAAGAACGAGGCTTGCTGCTCACCGCCATTCAACACCGAGTGCATGCACATGACAACAACTGCAATGCAGATGCAGATGCACATGACAATGACTGCAATGCAGACGCAGGCCGGGACTGTTTTTGTCTCCTTACCTTGGGCGCTAAATCAATAAATGTAAATCTTCAACAAGCTTTGAGAAGACAGAAACATATGGAGTTCAAAGTTGACAATGATGCTGAAAAAACACTGATATTTCAAAAGCCACAAATGGCAGTAAGGGCTTCATTAATATGGTGATGAATGGAGGCTTTTATGTCTAATAATTTATACACACGCTGACATAAACAAGGCTGTCTAAACAATCTTAATTAACTCTTCAGTGCTGAATATTTAACAGAAAATTACAAAGTTTGTGTAATGTAATGGGTTAATTTTAAAAAGAGCGATTGAGAAACAGTTATAAAAGGCAGTATTTTTATTTAAAACACTAAAAAGGTAAAAGAGCAGCTAAAAAAAAAACATAATCTAGGGGGAGAATGTTATTAAATGGACTGAGAACAAGGCAGGACTATGAACACTAAAACATTAAAACCTGAATATAAACAAATATCAAATTGACAATAAGCAGAAATATACAGAAAATTTGCTAATTACCTTTAGTCTTTCTCAATATCTACATTGCAACTGAATTGAACATGACATAAACTGAGTTTCAGACCTGCATAAAGTATTTAAGAAATTTATCAGATCATTGTGGCACTGAATGAAGAATGTGTCCCTGTACTGACACATAAAGTGAAATAAAATTAATATACCAAGTTAGATCTCTCCCTTTATTTCTGCTTTAATTAGCTAAAGCATCTTTGAAGTAGGCCTCTTCTGTTAGCTTAGCATGACTCCCATAAGATACTAAAAATCCCCCTCTTGCATTCTTGGCAGTGACTATTATGATCCCTGGAATGGAGACAAACCTATGCAAGAAACCACAAGAGATTTTGCTACAAGTGGTATTTTTTGCCACTACATTACAACTGATCTCAATGACCCTGGACTGGGTAAGTGGATGGATGTACTGCAATTAGTAATATTGTCACTTAATCACAAGCTACTTGACTGTCATTCTATTATTATAGCATAAAAAAACAAAAGGAATGTATAGTGTGCTGTAAAAATGTGTTGCAAAACACCAAGAAGAGAAAGAAAGTTGTTTTTTAAATTACTTTGCAGAACATGTATTCCTTTTTGCAAACAATATTTCCATAACATAAAGCAAAACTAAGTTACTGAGTGTTCTTCTGCAGTTACCATTATTGCGACATGCAGTTTACCTTTGATAGGTCCGGCTGCTTGGATTTTCCTCAGGGCCATTTCAGTGTCACTGGAATTGTCGCCGACTGTGGACACTATCCCAACAGGAAGCCCCCGGTTTCTAAGAGCGCTGGCCAGTTTGCTGGCAGTGTCCACCCACATGTCGTCCACGGCCGAAACGATTCCGACGTTGGCCCATCCGAAGTGCTTCAGGACGGCGAAAAGGACCCGGGTAGGTGACGGTAAAGTCCGAGCAAACGTCGGGTAAACCTGCAGCCGGTCCAGCTCGTAATTAACGCAAGCCCAAGAAAATATGGCCTTGTTCCAGTGCTTTCCCAAAAGTGCAGCCGCATCGCAATAGCCGGGGCTGGCGGGCCCTGCAATCGCACGGACGACGCTGTCGTACTGTACAAACGCCGTCAGCGCTTTTGCCGTCTCGCACGGCTCCTGGAGAATCACAGAGTCAAGGTCATACCCTAAATCTAGGCTTACGTCTTTCTTTATCCTGCTCACTGCGAGTTTAGCTGCTAGTCCCGGTAGGGCTTTTGCATAGATGGGGTCACAGTTCCAGGGCCCGACGATCCCCACTTTAAAGACTTGACACTGAACACAGCAGGGAAACATCATTACAGTGAGCATCAGCCATAGAAAGTTCCAGAATGGAAGTGTTGCTAAACAGTGTCTTCCTCTGATATGGGGACAAAAGGGATGGTTGGAGAAATCCCATAGAAAGGCTCCGAAATTGAGGGGGGTCTGTTGCATTGTCCTTCTTTAATCCAAGGAAGCCGTGAATTTGACGTTAACTACAAAACCTTGTAATTCGGGACAAATGTAATGAGTCAGAATTAAAAGACAGACATGACTCTCTCTCTCCAAAAATTACTTTAATTTTGTGAGAGTCTGGGGTATAATATGAAAGTTACTCTCAAAAAATATAGGCCTACAATGCATTATTTTACAAAATATTTAAGAAATATGGTACTCACCATCCCTTTGTAACTCTTATTGGTTAGTGTAATTCATCTTCTCAAAAAGCTGGATCGTTTTTTTCTCCTTTGTTCCTTTTCCTGCTTTTTAAGTTAAACTCTCACCTATCCATTTCCACAGACACATACATGTACAGTATATGTCGCCTACAGATTTAAGTTAAACTGTGCAAAGTGAAAGCAAAAATAGAACGAGCAGGATGAAAGAAATTTTAACTTCAGTGCTGCATTTCAGGACACTGCCATCCATCTTCTTGTCGGACCTTCCAAAGGGATGCAAATGTGCGTCGCGTCTCTAATGCCGCGATGACAAACGACTTCAGCACTCTGGAGAGCTGCTTATTTCTGTTCACGATGGGCACGGATGTGTACCTTCACTAGTATGACGACGAACTTATTATGAAATAGCAAATTAGAAAAATATTTTCTTTAGATTTTAGGTTTGAAACCTGTACGATACTTAAACGTCAGCTCAGAGTTTTAATCAATACTGGCACAAACGCATTAGCCTATTATAATAAAATAAGAAGCAGGTCTGTTTAAAAATCACAATAAACAGACGGAAATAAATGTTCGGGGCAGAACAAATAGCATTCTTTGAAGCCAAGACTTTACAAACTAACCTGTAGCTGCCATGCATGTAATAGTCACACATAGACATAATCCATTGTCAGTTTGCTGTGCTTGTTGTAAGAGGATTGCAACTCAGCATGGGAGTTTCAGAAACACTTCGATGTTTAAAATTAAAGCTAGTTGTTTTATTTTAATTGTTCAAGATACGTGCGGCTTTGCTGTTGTTATTGCATTTTTATGCGTTTGTTCAGGAAACTGAATGAATCCTGAATTTAATTAAGATCGTGGAACTAGATCAATTAAAACATGCAACAATATACTAACCTGGGTTAGAATATTAAATTCATATTTAATCTTTTAGGTTTTCAGAGATGCCCTTTATAATGTAAAATAATCTTATCGACTGCTATTATGCACAAAAATAATATCACCAAGATTCTACTATAAGTACTACTAATTATTAAGCTATGTAAGGTACATTTATAAGCGGGTTTGACTTCTGCATGAATTTAAAAATGACACAAGCTAAGTGTACAGAGTGAGCACAACTGCACTTTTACCATGGCGACAGCTCTGCACGTTAACACATCTAAGCAAGTGGCTGTAATTGGACTAATGTGTTTGTATCATTGTGACGGGCCTCTGAGTTTAATTGAATTGCACGGTAATCGGCGTGGGAATAATTAAAAGGCTATCCCAAGATGCGTCCCTGGAGTTCATCTACAATTGCACGCGTCAGTTTTTTTCCCTTGTTATGAGAAAACAATTTCAGGCAATTACATAGGGGGTTCAAGCAGCGGTCTTTCGTCGCCCATAAACAAGGACTATTACGGGTAAAGGATAAACAAACGTGTTAAATTTACATGGCCTTAGGTACTGGTGCAGTAACAGGACCACCGTTTGGTCTAATAGGAGGCCTAGTTATGAACCTCAAAAGACACGACTTGGAAATGCAACTGGAAATGGATTAAACTGATAAAAGTATATATTTCATTTGAGAGTTTTGCATTTTGCTATGCGTACCTCTTGATAGCATTTAATAAATTAACATTCAAAAGACTACAAAACAGCACACAACTGCAAATAATTACAAATAGATTAATTTCAGTAAGACTATTTTGATTTTTGAGTTGGTTGTTTTTTGCATAGTAAAAGAGAAGCATTAGAACCTGATAAACTTAAATCATCTTTGTCTATTGCTTCGGATTATAGATCGCCCGATCACTTTAAGGGGCAGGTACCTTTATTGAATCAGTGAACAAGAAACGCAATACACCGGGTGTTTTTATTATTGTTTTTGACGCAGGGAATTGCTCATGCGCGGTTCAGCCCTCCTGCTGACCCATATCCTTTAAGCCGTTGAGCCTCTTAAACATTACACCTTGACACCTTTGACCTGGCGCCAGAAATAGAGGACAAATTTGCGGCCTCAGCAGACAAACACACAAAGCATTCGAAGACACAATTAATCCTGGACTTTTAGGATGCCGAACCGTCATCATCCATAATCAGTTTTGGAATCTCATGGATACTGAATATCCACACTACATGAATGAATTGGTTTAATACGAGTTTTCTACGTAAGCGGTTAAAACGTGTAAAATGTTGTATAATTAACTATAAATTATCATGGAAATACAGGCTGTGGCAATACATCAGAAGATACCAATCACTTTGGATCACACATTTAGGGCTATACAGATTTTATATACATAAATAATAGATTAATGATAACTTCGTAAGTAATTATGGATACGCAATGACCATTTAACATTACTGGGGAATTCAATCCTTAGAAACCGAGGTTAGATCGGAGGAAACGTGCATCTTGGAGGCAAATACATTTTTCTTTCTTTGTTAATTTGGTCTTAGTAAAGCCACGGGTCATTTAAATATAGATAATATATATATGTAGTTGAGTCTCTAGTGTAATTTTTGTCTCTAAGTGAATTGTTATACGAGTGGCCGGCCTGACTTTCTGCCGGCTATGATTTTTGGCTCCGCTATTGGTAGAGGCAGGTTAGCTGTCACAATACCTAGGCATATAATAAAAAATTATTTAAATATTCACGTCTCCATCTAGCGGCGAAATGTACACCTGCATCTTAGAGATTGATGAAAAAACGCGTCTAGTTACAAATGTTTAAATATTTTAAAAAGGGAACCATAAGCTCCTCACTTAATTTTAGAAAAAAAACTTAAATATTAAATATTGTCAACTAAATTTAATATAAATAAGTATAATGTCAATGGAAAAATTTGGGTTTAACATTTTTTTTTCAATTAGTCAAATACTGGGGTTGCATGACCTTGTAAAAGACATAAAAATCAAGTTAATTCACTTTGCCTAACAATTCTCCATCATATGCCATCATTTGTTTCTGCTGTTTTAGAGTAAGACATTACTGTTACCTATCCATATTACTAGTGAAAAGAACAGTAATAAGGCATAGCTAGCAGTGTACAGTGTTGGGCATTTCAGGTCCATTAGCTACAAATCCAGACCAAGGTTTTGTTTCTACCAACCAGCTGAGTATGA
>JAABNX020000042.1:10902795-10921496 GCA_015163995.2 Mormyrus lacerda | reverse complement strand
TACAACCGCAGACTTTAAGGTATATGTATGTGTATGTATATATATATATATATATATATATATATATATATATGTTTAAGTTGTTGTTGTTGTTCTAGTGCTAGGTATTTTGGGAAGCATCTGCCGCATTCACGGCTTTCAGACAGGTATTTGGATGCACAGAATTCTTCCACACCTGTGATCAAGTGAAGAACACGAAACCAGACCAGCCAGTCACTGTAGTCCCATCAGAATAAAGGTGTGATTTTTCTTTCTTGGCAGTGAACGTTGTAGCAAAAAAAAATAAAAATAAAACAGCATTAATCAGAAGCCTGTAGAGAAAGCACTCAGGACTAGTATGTTAATCAGTACGGGCAGTCTCTGGGTTAAAAACATCTCACGTATGGACAGCTCATACTTAAGAATGGACTACCTTAAAGTGTATTATATATAAATTTGGGCACGCTACTTTGTGACTCTCGCGAATACGTTGCGTGGTGTCAGCCATTTGTCTGCTTGAGGTACGGAACAGCACCATGTGTAGCTACTTTTATTATTAAACTATTATTATCATTGTTATGTACCATGTTATTGTTTTTTAGACTTTAAGACAGACTTGGGGAATGGATCTTGCCCGTAACCCGGGGACTGTCTATATCGTAGTCGTCTTTTTTTGTCGTTACTTGGTTTATTTGGTTTAACTTGTCTTACCATGCATTTTCAGATTTAAATTACATATGATTTACAAATATTGTAGTGGCTCCAAGCAATTATCAATTAATCTCAAGGCAGCTATTGTCGTTTGAAATGTCTATTAACGATCGTGTTTCTTTCAAGAATGTTCTGTTTATCTGTTTTTTTTGTTTGGGAGAAAATTGGCTGCGATGTTTAAAAAGGAAAAGTAAAATCTGCAAATTTGACACACTTGACATGAAAACATGAAAGTGCATAGCTGAATGTTTATGTGGAAGCCTAAATATGCAGAATAGTAGCTCAAAAAGAGTTTTTGTTTATGAGTCTGTTGGAATGTAAACAGCATCTAACGTTTTCTTTTTAAACTTTTCCAGGGCATAGTTTAAGATGTGCCTGTTAAGACATACAGGACAGTAAAAACAAAATAAATAAATAAATAAAATCAGGCTCACAGCTGTAACTCTCAATACTGTGTTATAATAAATGTACATAAAAGTGGATCTGGATGAATAAGCTGGAAATGCGACAGAAAATGACTTTCTTAGTTTTCTTTCTAGAAAAAGTTACATCATCTGCTTCACCGAATTCGAGGGTGGAGATAAGCATTTATTGGCTACAAAGCTCTGAGGTCTGTTGCTACCCTGTTATGCTCAGAGTATATTGTTGGTGTTCTAAAAAGACTTATGTTTTATATTGACGAAAACAGAATCTTGTAGGTTCCTGTGCCGTATTCCGTGATTGTCTTGTACGCTGATTATTATTCCAGATGCTCGCTCCCGTCCCTTGAGCAGCACTTGTGGAAGCAGAGAGGGGCTCTTTTCCAGTCTGCTGCCAGCCACCGTGTACACAGCACTTTGCCTCTGGCGCACACGTGTGACATTAATGGGGTCATAAACCCTTTTACAACTGACGAGGTTCGCGTACACGACAATTCCGCTGTGGATTTCCATTTTGTTGGCAGCTCCTCCACTAGCATGGATGACATTAATAAGAGTGACGCAACAATCTGACGCGGCTGTTGTGTTTTCTTTCAGGGCGCCATGGCAATTCTCCTTTGCGTGAGTCTGTCTCTGATTCTCCTCCCGCACGTGGGATCTGTGAGGAGCTGCCACCCTGGGTGCCGCTGTGAAGTGGAGACCTTTGGGCTTTTTGACAGCTTCAGTCTGACTAAGGTGTACTGCACTGGCCTGGGACCCAGTTCCGCCCCCGTTCCCATCCCACTAGACACGTCTTTCCTGGACCTGTCCTCCAACTCCATCTACACCATCACAGACTCCATGCTCACAGGCCCCGGATACACCACCCTCGTCAGTCTGGATCTTAGCAGAAACTACATTTCCGAAGTTCACCCCAATGCACTTTCCAGACTACGATATCTGGAAACCTTGGACCTCAGCCAGAATTCTCTCAAGGACTTGACGGATGGGGTCTTCACAGGCCTCCCACTGACAGAGCTCGATCTGAGCAACAACAAGATCCAGGAGTTGAGGCTGGACATCTTCTCGACTAAGGCCCATGGGAAACCCATCAACGTGGATTTGTCCAACAACTTGTTGGAAACCGTTTCTCGAAGAGCGCACACAAGCCCTCCCAATATCAAGAGCCTAACCCTAGCAGGGAATTTACTCAGAACTATGCCTGATCTTCGTGGAATTCCCCTGAGGTATCTGAACTTGGATGGAAATCCGATCTCAAGTATTGAGAAGGATGTATTTGTAGATTTGAAGGATCTGGTCCATTTGTCCCTTAGTGCTCTACCTAAACTCACTACAATCCAGCCCCAGAGCTTCAAAGACCTGCAGAACTTACAGGTCCTTGACTTATCAAATAACCCTAAGCTGGATTCATTGAATCCAGAGATATTCACTGGCCTAATCGCTTTACAGGAGCTCAACTTGTCTAAATCTGGTGTGATGTCATTGCCAGATAACATTTTGAGTTATGTGCCGAGTATCCGAACTCTTTCTCTAGGGAAAAATATTCAGTGCTGGAAGACCCAAAAGCAAGGCCAGTTCCATAGGCAGATTGGACGGGCTAAGACTGGGGAGGTCCTTACCTGTGATGTCAGTGACATCAGTTTATGAGGTTTTATTTTGCAGTATACTATCTATACAAAAAGACCCTCATTTGTGCCTTTATGTATCTTTATCATAAAAATTATGTATATATATATATATATATATTTTTTTTTTTTTTTTTCCTGCTAAACTTGATCATTGTCTTTTGAGGTTTTATTTCAGTATAATTTAAGAATAACACACCTTTGCACATATGCATATTAAATCCAAGCAAACTGCAGCTTTTAAAACAAAACCAGAAAATGGAAACACTGTGGGTGACAATATGGCCTGAGGTTTGAGACGAAAGAGTTTCATCCCGTGTTAAACATGCTAAGAATACTGACCATTTCTGTGTGTTTCCTTTAGGAAACTTGACATGGATGAGTTCATCTCTCATGTCTTCCATACTCTGATGAAAAGCTGATTTTACAGTGTGCAAATTCTGACGCTAAAGGATTGTCTCCACCTGAGAATCGGCAGACAGCAGATTTAGACATAAGCTTAATATAATCTACAGTCCCATGAAATCACAACGCTGGATAGCTGAAAAACAACTTATGTTCCTGAGCCTCTTTAGACGTGTTAATAAAAAATATGCATTAGCTGAATATATGCAATGGAACACAAAAAGCACCTAAATCCTACTGTCATTAATTTAGTACATTATATTTCTATTATATTTCTTGTAAATTTTTTAGACTGGGCTAAATTGTAAGAATGACATATTGAAATGTATTTCAGTATCGCTGAACGTCAGCATGTATTTACACAATATTTGTCCCACGTATTTGTTCCAGAGAAAGAATATTGTTGCCTTAGCAGAGTACATCAAGCAAAAAAATGCTAAGGTTGTGTGAGCTAAGCATTTCGTAAGTAGCTGGACATGTAGTGCCGTATTCATGAATAAATTTGTGGTTTTTTCATAAAAGCCCGCTTAGGCATGTAAGGAACAGAGCTCTGAATTGAAGGCGTGTTTTTGTGAAACCCTATTTACTTTTGTCTTACATGGTTAACATGTAGCCTAAATATATTTTCCCTCACTAATGTATGGTTTGCTACCCCAAGAACCAATGTATTTGACTGTAATCTTAGCTGATAAGACAAAATTAAGCTACTTTCCCAATTTAGATGGAACATTACGACAAACTTTGTGTATGTGTGTGTGAGAGCCGAAATACATGAAATGTAAAACTGTATTAGGTATATTTTCAGTGAGAAGGGGGGTGGGTACATTTCCTGTGTTTTTCCACTGTGAATATAAATTTTATTTAAGATACTCCTGTCTTAATTCTTGGGATGTAATCGTTGGTTGCTATAACTAATTAAAATAACCATTTTTCTCCTTTTAAATTAAACAGTAAGAGTTCATAATTCTGAAGACTACAAACATATTTAGTACTTGATTTGGTTAGGAGTCACAAATAGCTTCGCGTTCGTTTTGCATGCAGTTAACATAAACAACTTAGTAACTCCAGCAGTCATTGAGAACAATCCCTGCTTTCCTCTTCACTTGGTAAAGGTACCAGAGCACCATATCATGTACTTTCAAATTAGAAATCTTCAGCGTTTCCCCTTTTCTTTCATGTTTGTATTGAAAAATAACATCTATGGAATTATTTCTGCTGGCAGAAAACAAGCGAATGGCTAAAGTAAATCTCATAATGAAAAATGCAGTACTATCGAACCATTATATTTACTAATGTTGGTCAGTGTTACTGCCTTTTTCATCATTGTGATTTATATGATGTGAGAATCAGCATCACGAATAGGAATAAGGTTTGTTGAATAAAGCGTCATGAATCCTAACGAAATTTTTTTGTATGTGGATGTCAACACATTGTGTGTATGAATATGTTACACGACAATTAAAGGATTCTTCACATACGACTTGGTCTGAGTGCACTGCATGCTCAATACAGGCAATCTCCCTTGTTTTATTGCTCTAATAGGATTCCGACTGCTGGACAGGTCTACAATTAATATTGTACGCGTGCTGCAGTATAGTCCCAGCTAGCCGAAAACAGCCTTGTGACCTCATTGCCATCGTGGTGAAATGTTTATGAGGACAGTCACTGTCTACCACATTGGAGGGTGAAATCATTTTGCACAGTATCGCTACTCCCCACATGTTGGGCATGGAAGGTGGGGTCCCAGAGAGCTACTCTCAAGCGCCAACGTCAACAGAATTCCTGCCCCCTCCCTTAACAGGATCCATTCCACACAAAACAGAGGCGTGGTGTGGATTTTGAAGCTAGGGACTCAAAGAGGGCCGAGGTTCATTCGATTCTATTGGCTCAAACTATATTAACATTAATGTCTAAACCCAATACACCCGCCACCCCCCCCCCCCCCAAAAAAAAAAGGATTCATTTTGGGCACGTCTAGTTCTAGGTCTTTGTGGGGAGCATTTTTGCTCAATTTTTCACAAAAAAAAAAAATCTGTCTTAAACCCTAAACACTAGATGACACATTGTGACACGTCCTCTAGGAATCATGAGCTGAAGAAGGAGGGGAACGAGAGTACAGACATTGTCCAGAATTCTCCTTTGTGGAAATCTTTCTGCAGTCTTTCCCACAGCAACTACAAGTCTGTGTGACAGAGGCCCACAGCAGACATCCTTTGAATTTTCTGGTGCTCAGCGCCCTTCTAACTCTCACATCATGCAGTCTATCCCAATCCAGTCCTTGGGGACCTGCAGTCAGTGCGTGTTTTGGCTCAGTTCAGGTTTTGCCTACTGGGAGCTGGGAGGAAGCAAAAATGTGATCAGTCTCGGGGGTCGCCAGGGACCAGGTTGGGAAACAATGCTTTAGGGATGGAATAGTGGGACAGAGTAGCTCAATAGGTAGTAAATACTACGAGGGATCTGATCCCTCTCAGCTCTGTGTGTAGGATTTACAATCCCCTCTGTGTTTGCAAGAGCTTCCTGCATGCATGGGTTCCCCCCACAATCCATAGACGTGGTTTTGGCAAACTTGTGTTTAGGAATTTCCATTAACTGGGAGGGAGCAAAAACATGGACCGTTCCTGGGTCCCCAAGGAGCGGGATGGGAAACACTGCTGAAATGTATCTATACCTCAGCATAATGCAATAAGGGTAACTGTGGATGCACATTTTGCTGGAGGATATACCTCAAACATAATTATACACTGCCACGTCCAGGAAAAATGTTGGATGTTGTCCATCACAACTGTAGAGGATTGTAATCTAATTAATTTTATTTATCCAGGATAGGTGTACTTTCAATAGTCATCTTTTAAGCACTTTAGAAGCATGGAAAGAATAAGGCAATGATATTGTGGCCCTTCGGTCTAATAAAATTGGTCATGCTCTTTGTATGCTTCCATTATGCATGCAAGTGTTTGTTGGAGGCCAAGCTTTGAGCTGCTTTCTCTAATTAAGATTGCATTTGTTGGGAGGAGACTTCTATTTGGATAGGGTTGAAGGTCCTCCTCCTCTGGCTACACAGTAGGAGACTTGTTTTATACCTAGAAATGCGAGATGCTTCAACTGCCACTCAACACATTCCTCTCTCCTTTTGTCTTTACCTATAGCAGGTTAGTGAGGGAGGACTTTTCTCATACATACCTCACCAACCAGAGAGAACATCTCAGAGATATTTAGGCAGAAGTAACATCAAGCAAGGTTGGTCATGACTGGAAAAACCTATTTTATCCTAAGCGGTTTTACATTACAAATGAGATTTTATTTCACATCCGTTTTAGTGTCCTTGGACTACAAATGAATTGAAAGTCAGGATGGATGGATATATAGAGATTCCCATTGAAGAAAAAATGACAAATAAACACCTTTTCACATATGCACAATTGATTTATCATGATAAAACGGTTGTGGTAAAATTGTGCCTTATATAATGATTAATTGTAACTGACCAGAAAATATTATGGTCTAGTGTTAAAGTATTGACACACTCAGACTAGTGGCTTATTCAAGGTCGTAGACTTAGATATGGAAGGTAAGGTCATGTCCCTACCAGTAGGCCTATTGTGAGGGTTAGGTCCGTAGCTAGAAAACAATTTAGCAGGGTGGGGAGGTGTCCGAAATTTTTCGTGTGGGGTTAAAGCTCCTTATTTTACTACCTGGCTACGTGCTTCGTGGAGGTATCGTATATGCAACTTTGAGGCACCGCATAGCGCGTTCAGTAACGACACTAAAAATTGTCTTGCAGACGCTTTTAGTCCCAATTCTCTAACCTATTTAAGAAGGAGGAAGGGATTTCGATGTCGCGCAAATCAAATCAGACACCATTTCAAAAAAATCGCACATTTAGAAGAATTCCTCCGCCTGCCCATGGCACTTAATAATGGACGGTAATGTATGATGCTTATTATTACATTAATCTCTACCCCTAGTGGTGCCCGTGGCAATCACGCAAACAGGAAATTCACTATCCTCAAAGGATGTGCGTATGTTTGTAGAAACTGTTCCCTTCATGGAATAGCTGTAAGCAATTTATCTAATAAATACGTTTCACTAATGTTCAGGCCAGTAACAACCATGTGTGTATAAATGAGGTTTACATTGGTAGTAGGAAAGGGAAGTTTTAAAGTTTAAGACTAAATCCACGCGTAAATAACCGCAAACCGTACGGATCCGGGATTCGTTTTTTCTGTTCCTCCTTTTTACCTTTCAGGTGCCCTATCTATAAGTTTTTTAACTTAAAAGTATTCAAATAATTCTGGTGTTTCGTGTATTTTTGTATAGGCCCACATCTTTCTTTTTTAAGTTCGTTTACCCTTGGGACATGCACAGTTGAAAATATACCCATTTATTGTTACACTGTAGCCTCTCTGTAGATATATTGTCTGTTCGAATCACAGAAGCAGACGGACTGCAGGCTGGTTTTCCAGCAGGGGACCCGTATACAATCAGCAGCCGTGTTTGTTTGTTCCAACGTTTTCCTAACCATAGTGACCACTGCAGGTGACTTCAGACTTAAAGCTAAAACACCGACCGCAAAGCAGCGCGGCAAAGCTCCTTTACTCTCCATGTAATGGAAATCGCGGCATCGCAGGTGGTGATGGGGGTGTATTTATTGCAATCCCATATTCGTCATTACGAGGCATAAAAGCCAAAAAAGGGAAACAAAACTAACAGCAAATCAAAAAAAAAAAAAAAAAACAGGCTTAGCAACAACAAAATCCTCTGCAGAACCTTTACTGTCCGTTGATTCACAGCTTGAGAATGCATTCGTCTATTACGCCTAATGCTAACACCACCAATAATAATAATACATACATACAAATAATAAAATACCAGTAAATAATAATACAAATAAAATAAATAATAATTATAAAATAATAATAATTACTATCACCACCTACTACTATGTATATTATTACTAAGTTCCAGGTTACAGTAATTCGTATTCATGTATGCTTCCCTTCAATCAAATTGAAATCACACAAAAAACGACCCAACTGTACCTGCTTACTTACGGTCATATATCCCGCCTACTTTCAAATCTGAATAATGTACCGTTACTATGGTAATTTACCCCCTCCTCCTCTGAGGAACTACTTCACTTTCTTTTCCATCATGGCTCCTTATGACAGGCTTGGGTACTGGGGCCGTCCGACATCGACCCTGGACTGGTGCGAGGAGAATTACGCCGTATCCTTCTACATCGCTGAGTTCTGTAAGTTAAACCTGTAAATGCTGATCGCGTGAAATAAGCTAACAAATAAATGTGGGCCTACAGAAAAGCAGGAAGGTGCTCTATTCAGGGCCCTTTTTCCTTAATGCACTACAAAGCACATGACTACTCTTTCGGAATACTTATGTGACACTTATACACACTTTTCATTATAACATTATAACGATGAGAGTACTTATGAAAGCTGGTTATTGAACGTTAACACCGGAACAGTCGTACAGTTCAAGTTACAACAAGCTACTCTGTACACGCGGGTGAGCCGGCAAATGTTAGTCATTTTGTGTTTATGTACAGAAGAATATTGTTTTAAATTAACTACATGATATTGCAGTCCACAGCACGGTATGGTTGATGCATTGGATATCCCGCTTCACGATGCAGGAATGCGTGGTAGTCGCAATTTCTGCAGTTTTATTCCAGTCACCTTGTAGTAAGAAATTTTTGCATTGCTTAACATTTGTGGTTGTGGAAGTTACTGCATTATTGTGTTGCAACACCTCGAAGGTGGTCCGCTAATGCTGTCCTGATCCGAACCATCCACGTCCACTTTCGTTTTCGGGTTGCAGTAAAAAGGTCCATTGAACTTCGTCCGTAAGCTAATGGCCAGACCGCAAATACACGCCTGGCGCCAGCCGAGATTAACCAGTCAGTCTAAGTTTGCGATACAAAGCACAAGACGTATTATCCTCTGCAGAACCTTTATTGTCCGTTGATTCACAGCTTGAGAATGTATTCGTCTATTAGGCCTAATGCTAAATGTTTACACTGATAACTTACATTGTTGCGAATCATGCATGATCGTCTGTTACCAAAAAGGAGCACTTGGCAACATTGCTGACCAGAGGGAGTCCCCCCCGAACTCGATCGCCCGGGGGACAGATACCCACCAGCCTCTTAGCTACTGGTTGAGGTTATTGCAATGTAATACTAGCCTATATTAGTAATTAAACTGAAATGAGTATTGACTGGGATTGCAATAAATTACCCCCCATTGACACAAACAGTTGCATACACACCTGTCTCATAATGAATATACCTGGAAGGAAGCAGGTGTCAGGCTAAGGTATGATGTAATCTTCATTTTCACGGCTGTTTGAAGTTGCCAGCATAGCTACTGAAGTGGTTTGTGCTCTGGGACATGATCAAGCGTATGTAGCGTCCCTAGGTATGGATCTGGCCGAGTATGTAAATGTACTTGAGAAGTCTAGTTGGTAATCAGGTTTCTAGAATTTGAGGTTAGATGATGTATTGTCTGCTATTAACCTCACGTGAATGCCGGTGTACTGTATTTTAATCGTCGCCACTTTAAATGCTGGTATAGAACTGACTGCTAACCAGATCTGAAACAAACTTGCTCATTTCCCCTCTACGACTTGCAATCGTGTCAGTCTTTGCTGACGTGAGGCTGTCCCGAGCACAGGAACTGTCCTTCGGCGTTTCCTGGTTGGAGTTTCAGTCCCGTTACCCTCCGGCACTAACGAACATCATCTTATTGCTACTGGCAGTGAATGGTTCTGCCTGCAACTGCACTAAAATAAATCAGTTAGGTCTGGGCTCTCGTAACACCTGACAGCGTAAACATTAATTAATTTTGTCTGTGTCCTCTGTGAGTCCAATTTAGATGTAAAGTATACAAGTCCACCGGCTAATTATGACTTAAGGTTAATTAAAAACTGCTGCTGTGCCATACGCCGCGCTGCAATTTGTAATGCCTTCTTGGAAATCCCATTTTAATTGCCTATCATTCACGGTAACCATTGTTCCTAATGGTTATTTTAATAGGTGCCAGGTGCTATTTTGTCATCTCCACGATGTTTTCTGGTTTGAAACGCGGTGGTGCTTTCGTGAGAATGGTTGGGTTTATGGGTTTTTTTCCTTTATAGACAAAAACACAATTTCCTGTGCATAGCTTAGCAAAGTGGAGCTTTGAGCCGCGCTGCCGTGAAGGTTGTCATCAGTGTGGTTATTCTGCCGGTGCTGCGTGTTTTATGTGTTTTAAGTTATTGCAGCTGACCTCGTTTTCTTTCACGTCCAGATGGGGGTGGGGCAGGTCACATTTTATCAAGATGTCAGCTGGGTTAAAGACTTTTTGGCGTGTAGCAAACTACAATCAGTCACTGTACTGTACTGTACAAATACAATCAATCGCACACAAAGGAATGCCTGACATTAGGACGTAGCACACCTACATTGTGTTGTCAAACCTTGTTTTGGCCCATGAAGCAGACGTGGAGGTGACAGTGAGGAGCTGCACAGAGCTCACACAGCCAGGGGGTTGGCAAGGCATTTGAGGCTCTTAGCACGCGAAGCTTGTCGTGTGGCAATGACCATGACTGGCCACCAGCATGTAGTCAGCCCCATGTGTTTCTAAAGATGTGGGTTCATATTTGAAAAGGAGGCAGAGGCTGTTATGGAAATGACTTAGTTGGCATGTGCGTATATCTTAAACGTGCCCACTTGACGTGTCCGTGGTGGAGATCATGGTTACATCATAGAAATGTACAGTCTTTGGCATTTGCGGTGATGGATTTTTTTTTTTTTTGCTCCAGAGCTTGCTCTCTAAGGAATTTACACTGAGTAAAAGTTGGTCTAGGTCACCTTATTCAAGCGTCACCTGAGAATGGAATGCGATATGCCTGGTACTGGAAATAAAAGCATTCCAAAGATTAATTGTATACTTCGTGCAGCTGCTCCCAAAACATCTAATAGCATGTTTATTTCGGTCCGTGTTGTTCTCAGTATGCTCTGCATTTCTGTCCATTTTTATCAATATTGCACATACAATGAGGAACAGTGTGTAGAAGGTTACAGTAAGTGTAGAGTGAGCTTGAACAGAGGGCCGGGTTCGTGACAGTCACTCAACATTTGGACAGGTTTACACAAATTTGGACATGCAGAAATTTCTGGCTCGCTCTAACAAAGGCAAACAAAGAGAATCTGTATTTGTTTTCTTATTACTTTGGCTCGTCCCAAGTCTTTTGTGAGAGACACATCACTGATTTCAGCATGTCAGCAAAGTGGAACAATGGTTAGGGTTCATAGAGTCAGAGCTTGCGAGAGCAGAAACTGTCATGTGTCAAACAGCGATTCAGCCTTTTTTTTTTTTTTTCCCCTGCGGTGGGATGCAGAAATATGACTTTTTTTTTATTTCTCTGCATGTCAATGAATACAGTTACCATGTTTCATCAATTCTGACCATAATGGTGTTGAGAAAGAAGAAACAATGCGTTTTGTTCCCGAGTCAATGGTATTAATGGAGATTAATATTGGATTGAGGGAATTCAAGTTCACAATGTGCTTAATGTGACACATTGGGTCCCAAAATACAGTAATAGTGAAAAGTCTGGACACACCTACTGGAATTCATTTGTTTTTCTATAAGATATTGACCCTAAGCAACCCTTGAGGTTATGAAGTAAGTATAATCCTGTGAACAGAGAAAGAGATGGAGCATTGTCACAGATGACGTGGCCCCCACAATCCCCACATGTAAACCCTATTGAACTGGTTTGGGATGAGTTGGATCAAAAGACTAATATCAATACAGCAAACTTGTGGCCAGAACTTGTGGAGACTCCTTCAGGACTGTTTGAGAAGCATTCCAGGTGGCTACATCTGGGAGCTGACTGAAAGAATGGCAAGAGTCTATAATGCTGTCATCCAAGCAAAAAGGGGCTGTTCTGAAGAGTCCAAAATTAGCTAAAATTTTGAGTTATTGAACGCTTCTCTTGGTCGTTGCAATATTTGATATGTATTACTTCATTGCCTGAAGGGCTTTTGTTATGAAATAGTCACATTAAAAGCAGGTATGTCTAGGCGTGACTTTTTTCTGGTACTGTATAATGTTGGGTTTAGTAGACATTTATGTGCTGTTGAATAAAAATAAATTTGAGACAGATCCCATACATTATCCATTTATTATACATATTTATGATGCTTATGTATGTATATATTTCTATATACAGCTATATTCAGCTAAAATTATTGTATACAGTACATAAGGAAATACATAAAGTGCACAAATACATGCGTGAGTGTAAAACAAAGACAGTACATGCAATGCAAACCATTATGCATAGTCAGGGGCTCAATAGGGGCATAGATATTCTGGTAGATTCAGGGGCCCCAGAAATTCACAGGGGCCCTTGAATATGTGAAATTATAAGTTATATAAGTTGTGTAATGCGGGTGGGGGGGCAAAGGTGACATTTTGTCAGTGGGCCCAGGTTTTCTAGTTATGCACATAGTGCGAACACACCTAAAGAAACCTAAAGTGACAAAAAAAAAGAATAACTTTAACCAAATTCACAAGGGCGTTCTGTCTGGATTAAATTTAGTACGAGCCAGAGTGCAGGAATGAGAGAATTGCAACGTCTGGCCTTGAACCTGGAGCAGTTGTAACCGGGAGTGTCTCGTTTTGCAGGGAACACAGTCAGTAACCTGATAATGATCATACCTCCGCTTTACGGTGCCCTGCAGACTTTCAGAGATGGCATTGAAATCCGCTTCGTCCTTGCATTCCTCGGAATTGCCGGTAAGCATTGCTCATCCTGACCTGGCGTTAAACCATTAGACGTTTGCCGTGATATTTATCTAATTTTGACAATAGATGCCTATCACTTGTATCGTTTTGTTTAAACGCATCACTGACATTTTAATCCATGGATTAAATGGTCTATTTGGGAGTGAATTTGAATATGCAGCCTCCCTGCCAAACACAATTTTGTTATCATCAGTGAATATATTTTTCTTACCTTTTGAAGCTGCTTTATGAATATGTAGTAAAAACCTGATTGCAATTATGATTCATCTCGTACTGAGGACAGACATTTCATCATAAACAATAGAAGAACTTTTGTTGCCTTTCAGGAACTAATCATTTTAAAAGCAGAAAAGTGCAATTAACCTTTTGTGTTAATCATGGCATGTAATAATTATGCGTTATCCTATCATACCCCACGCTGATTGATAGTACACAAGCCATCGTTAGCCTCACTGCTGTGTTCGCATTCAGCTGTATTCAGTGTATTAGCTGTGTGAGCTGCATTTAGCAAATGCATGTGAGTGTAAATAATGGGTTTTGCAATATCATTCCTCACTTTCTGCTTCACTTTCAGCTGTTGGCGTTGGGTCTTGGTGCTTCCATATGACTCTACAATATGAAATGCAGGTATGGATCTTACCTTTGTCATGGCTACTTTACTTCTTGGCTGTTAAATTACAAAAAAAAATTTAAATAGGCATCCATTCATCTGTCCACCCATCTGTCCATCTTCCAAATTCTTATTCTGGTCAGAATCCTGGGAGGCCTTGAGCATATCTCAAACAGTGTGGTAAAATCCTCTAAGGAGTACCTATAAATGTACTTCTCAAAAATCATGGGGCTGAAAACAATGAAAACAATAGAACGTCAAATAGCTTTCTTGAGACCTGAAATATCGGCACATGTTTAAATTGTAATGGCCGTCACCATGGCGTGTACCAATCAAGGTCATCGGAGAGCATATTTTACGCATTAGCTTCAGACGGACCAGCCTGATCATGCCAGGAACTCCAGATCTGTGTTTCATGTTGAACGATGCACTTTCTGTCTCACCCTAATCTTCCCCCCCCCACGCCTCCATAGTTACTGGATGAGTTACCGATGATCTACAGTGGCTGTATCTTTCTCTACTGCGTGTAAGTGTTTCTCATTCAACTGCTCTAAGTTGCCTTATGCTTTTGATATTTTCAGTTTCTGACAGAAGTCTCATTATGATTGAAAGTCGACAAAGATATGAACTTGCCTGCATTACTGGTAACAAATGCGGCCAAATATACTTTTAACAGCTTGTGAGTTGGTGAGGAATATATTTGTAATAAATTGGTTAGTGTGATGATCTTGAGGTTGTCCTGGTTGTACAGATTTAATGCAGCATGACTTTTTTGGGAAAGCTGTTGTAGACTCCTCCAGTAAATGAAAGGGGGTGTTTTTGAAGCCTTTGGATGGTCTGCATCCTCACACTGTATGGCCAACCTTGAGACTTTTCACAGACATGCATGCATATATATATATATATATATATAGTCAATATTCTGGCAAAATTGGATGTTGAGGTCCAAGGAAGGTTTGTATAGTTTCTTTTGCGAACATTATGCTATTTTCAAATTAAGTAGATACCTGAAGTGTTGGGAAACTGTAGAATTCTTAAGCAAATTGATTTCAGGTGTACGAAGGTCGCAAATCCACTTTGCCTGCTCAGAGTTCAATGTCACATGCCTTCGTAACAGTACGGCCTTGTCACTTGTTATTGTGGTATGTCTGTTTAAGAACAGGGTCGCATTTGCAACTTTTTTTTTGATTGCTCTGCTTTGGTCTGGTTGTACACCATGCAGCTGTTGAAAGCCATTTTTTGGCGTTTCAAATCTCCCCTTTTACTGTTTTTGTCTGACAGATATGAGTGTTTCAAGCAAGAAAGGACTGTCAATTTTCTGCTTATAATGATCTTGGTGGCGTTCAGCATCAGCGTCACACTGGTATGTCTTGACGGCGTTTCACTGTCAGTGTTATTTGACGTGTATGGTACACATGTTGATGCTACCCTCACACGCAAGTGTAGAACACAGAGATTTTATTCAGGTTAAAGCTCACAGAGTTTCTGCTGCAGTGTTTTTGTCTCAAACACTCACCTGCTCACCCCCTGGGGTGTGGTAACTTCATCCGGAGGCGTTTCCATTTTGACTTTTCATACAGTCTTTTGTATTCTCTGCATGAAAGCCAGTTGAAACACTGCTTTAGATTTTTTTCTTTTTGGCCTTGTCACTGTGACAGTATTTGGGACTTTGTATTGCATTTTTTTTTTGGTAAAAAGTTAATTTTAAAAAGTTGTCTAATCCTCAGGGGAAGAAAAATGATACTGGCAGAAAGAGAGATTTTCAGATTTCATCTGATGTCTACTAGTCCGATACATGAGAACTCCAGACAACTAGAGGTTGTATTACTTTGCTTGTGTATGTAATTCAGGGTTAGACGAGCTTTTGAAAAGTGGAGGACAAGCATCTTTCCTCTTTTAATCTTTTAAAAATACCTTTTAAGGTAAGACTTGAAAGCATGGGCTGGCCTGACCCCCTGATCCATCTTCTAACGTGGATGTTGGCCCAAGCGTTTGATAGGACGGGGTCATGAAATAAACTCTGAACCACATGGTCTTCGACAAATTAGCCATTACATTGTCAGATGTTGTGAATGATGATGTTTTGGCCGTGGTACGTTTGCCCCCAGGCACCTTATCCAATAATCCCACTTGATCCAGTGTATCTGCTGAAAGACATCAGTGTGGATCACAGTAAAAAGGTGAAGAAAGGTCAAAGAGGCCATTGTGTGAACCCTTGGTCAATGGCCTGACTAGCTCGATGTTGCAAATGAGAAGTGGATTGGACAGCACATGTTTTGAACAGGTCATGTATGTGTATTCACTATTGTCCACTATTGACACAGTGACAATGTTTTAACCTAACTTTACCTGTTTTTTTTCCAGGTATATTTACAGTGGAAGGAGCCAGTATTTCATCAGGTTAGTGTTCCATGTACCTGAACAATAATTCATGAATCTGAGCCATGTGTACCAACAGGATCTAAGCACTAATTATTAATGTTAAAGTTACTGGGTTAAAATGTAATATTTATTTTGGTTGCCTATGAATTTATTGAAAACGCTGAAACTCTTTTGATCAAATGTGGGGCGGCATCTCTATCATTAAGCCATTTTTCTAAAATGTCCTCGATGTAGCAGATGTGCTGTGCTCATTTTGGTATGTTCGGGAGTCAGATATCTCCTGGGGCCTTTTAGATGTTTCTTGATACCGGTTCCTCTAGAGCGAGTATAATTGGAGAACCCATAGCTGAAACAAAGGAAAGCAACTCAGTTGTTCTGTCGCTATTTTTTATTTCTTTATTTATTTATTTATTTTTAAAAAAAGGTCAATTGTGGTTTTGTCAATGAGATTCAAGTGTCCATTTGAAGACTTTTTCTAGGCCAGTCACCATGCTTCCTTGGCTCCTCGTTGAACTTTGTAATTGGGCCTGTACTGTTACTGTAGCAGTAGTTGTGGAAGAGGAAATCAATGAATTGCGCAGGTGACACGTGGAGGTTTTGCAGCCAGGTCAAAGGTCAAAGAGGCTGCTCTGTGAATGCTAGGTCAGTGGCCTGGGTGGAGGTTGCAGGAAGCTGGTGTAGTTTGTGACAGGCAGAGGCACAGTGACTGGACAGGCAGGGCAACCAATGGCTTCAGGCCCCGAGCTGGGAGGGGCCCCTGAGGGCGGATGATTACATTTGTTGCGTCCGTCTACTCTGTTTTTCACAAAAGTGAAAATAAAGGTCTTGTCTTTATTAAATTCTCTTTGTTAATATTACTAATTTACACTTCACAGTAAATTAAAGATAATAAATGTTACCATGCCAGGGGAGAGGGAGTTGGGGGGGGGGGGGGCATGGAGTTTTTTTTGTCTAGGGCCCCTGGGGTCCCAAGAATCACCTCTGGTGGCAGGCAGATGTCCGGTAAATTGGGAATGTTAAAAGGAAAATGAGAGGGCCAGTCGCCGGGCCAGCATTCGCAGCTGCACCTTCACGCCGGGAGACCATTCGGCCCCAGGGCAGAGTCCGGACGGCACCACCATACAAAGTCAGATCCATTGCTAATAGTGTCGCCTCCCACACATCCCAAGGGTCATATACCATACTGATTTTACTCAACTGGGATGTTTTACAGTGTATGTACCTGCAAGCACTTTAGTTCAACTGTAGTACTGCTTGGATGATGATGACAATCAGGAAACATCTACTGTCTACTTTGCAGAAATGGCAGTCATCTCCTTTTAAAATATTTTCCCGTGAATTGCAGTGGTTTCTCGCACTATTATCTTGCTTGTTAAGGACATTTAAGTTTGTTAGTTAAAAACTCTAGTAGCTAGGAAATTAAACAGGAGGTTAGTGACATTTTAGGCTCTTACTGCAAAAATTGTTTTGAGCGTTTTGACATTTGAAAGGGTGTTTCTTGGGATCGGCCAGACGAGAACAGGGTGATTCGGAGCATATCCGTTTGAATCAAAACAATGTCGTTATTGTGTCTCTCAAAGGGTTTTTTGTTCGGAGGCTGCTGCTTCATGGGAGTATCCCGCATAATAGATGTTTATCTTTTGTGAGCAGTTGTGGAGGATGGCGCTTGTAGCGTTACTTGCATGCACTTCACATTGTCCGATCAAGTGGTCTTAATGAAAGGCACATCAAAGGGTTTCAAATGAAAAGTCAAGCTAATAGGCTCAACTGTAGCAGATATTACTGATGAGTTGGGGACCGTCATCAAGCGCAGCGCTTGTATTTCAACATTGAACTAGCACCACCTAGTGGCTGGGCCCTCTACTCAGTTCGCAGTATTGTGTTAATCATAAAAATATAACTACGCTACAGGTAGACAACTAAACAGCAGGACTAGCAAAACTAGATTGTGTAAAGATATTTCCCAGTGAGACGACACTTTAAGAATTGTTTGACCCATTCAATGATTTGTTAATGAAGAATTGTGATGTCTTCTTGGCGTTGAAAGATCTTCTGGTGTGCCTTCAGTTGCTTGCTAGGCCAATTGTAAAATAGCAAGCTGATTTTCCCAATGCACCAGTAATGAAGGTTGTTTAAAGTCTTATCGCCTGGTGCTTTTCTTAAAGCTGTTTTGCCAGATGTAGCTGCATCTAGGCTCAGTTGAAGTTTACACCTTATCCACATGCCTTTAAATTTAAATGTTGCCTTGTGGAATGAATGAAATTTAGCATTGTAAACTGACTTGTGAATAACTTGAAAACACAATGAATTATACTGTGTACGCTGCTTGAAATTGGCTGGTACTCACCAGTACTCGGTACAGGCACCTGGTACTGAATAACAAGGGGAGCACCAGCACCTGGTTCTGAATAACAATTGGAGTACTGGCACCTGATATTGAATAACGGGGAGTACCGGCACCTGATACTAAATAACAGGGGGAGTACCGGCTCCTGATATTGAATAACATGGGGAGTACCGGCACCTGGTACCGAATAACAGGGGGAGTACCGGCACCTGATACCGAATAACAGGGGGAGTACCGGCACCTGATACCGAATAACAGGGGGAGTATCGGCACCTGTACCGAATATCAAGGGGAGTACCGGCACCTGGTACCGAATAACAAGGGGAGTACCGGCACCTGGTACCGAATAACAGGGGGAGTACCGGTACCTGGTACCGAATAACAGGGGGAGTACCGGTACCTGTTTTTCTC
>JAABNX020000042.1:10857223-10885204 GCA_015163995.2 Mormyrus lacerda | reverse complement strand
GGAATGTGGGCGCATGCGCACACGCAGGCTCGGGACAATCCTCCATGGAATGTGGGCGCATGCGCACACGCAGGCTCGGGACAATCCTCCATGGAATGTGGGCGCATGCGCACACGCAGGCTCTGGGCAATCCTCCATGGAGTGTGGGCGCATGCGCACACGCAGGCTCTGGGCAATCCTCCATGGAGTGTGACAGAGCTGCTTTAGGGAGATCCCCTCTGTTCCATTTTTCATAACCGCTTATCTCGGGTCATCTTGAGCTTGGATCCTCGATCCATCTTCTTATCCCATCCACTAATCCCAGTCAGAGCCTTAGGAGCTGATGCCAGGCAGGATAAGGCTGGGATACACTCTGGGCAGGATGCCAGTGCTTCTCAGGGCGCACAGACGCAAACACGCACATACTGTTTAGAGACACCAGTTGTCCTAACTAAAACTGAATCATGTGACATGGGGAGGACATGAAAATGTCACATATGGAGGGGGGTTCAAACACACAACAGTGGGGAGGGGGATTCAAACTCCCATCCCATCATGCCGGGGAATTCAAACTCACACCACAGTGTGGCTGAAGGGGGATTCAAACCCCAACCCCACTGCAGAGAGGGGATTCAAACTCCCACCCACCCCTGGAAATATGAAGAAGCAATATAAATCATTGAGTCATCATGCTGCCCAATCTTATACACACAGAGCAGGAGATAATCAGGATGGGCGAGCCATGATAGATAGATTACCCTGGTAAGAGATCATCTGCCAGAGAATTGTAGCGTTGAATTATTGAAACATTTACCCGTAAGCTAAGTCATTGCACTTGTTATTGACAATCACATGCTGATATGATGCATTTTCAAAAACCAACGAAGGCACTGTTAGATAAACAAAAATCTTTTAATTATCACAGGGAAGTATTTTTCTTCATAACGTGCATTGCACAAAGAAAAAGACGCCCAGTGAACTTGATTTGTTGCAGAGCAGTCGCATACATCTCATACTATTCGTCCTAACTTCCCTGTTTTACAAAGCAGAAAAAAAAAAACCTTGCAGTGCTACTCTGTGGATAATGATTGGCAGCATGGTGCAACTAAGCAAATCCATCTAAGGAGGGCAGTAAGAGCGCTCTCAAGGCAAGGATTACACTAGCTGAATGTTTTTCTCAGAGTGGAGAGCCTGTTTTTGTGTGTCAGTGCAGCGTTTGAGCAACAGCACGCATACATACCAACAATTTAGACAAGATAACAGTATGTACATATTCTTACCTTCAGGCGTGGGACATATTCTGTTGCTTACAAAGAACTGTGAAGATACAGTACTGTGCAAAGGGCTTAGACAATCAAAAAAAATATTTAAAGTTATTTATCTGCTGAGTATTAAGCGTTTATTTGCTTAGAAGAAAATTTTTACATTAGATCATATGCAAATGAACAGTAAAAAAAAACAAGAATTTCTTCTGTTCTCCAGAAAATTATTCATCTTTTGTTCAGCATTGTGTATATTGGGGCCATTCCCTGAGCTCGCTGTAACAGAACGACTCCCGACTTCGTGCTGGCATCACTGGAGACGAAAAAGGGGCTTGCGTCGTCATCTTTCTTTTGAAAAATGAGGTCGAAAGCTTCTGAGTGATGACTAGCGCTGTAGAGGCTGAGCATTAAAAACAAACCAAGGCCGTAACTGAATACGTGCGACGCGGTGAGGCCGTGGTTGCCACGTCATGTTGTGCAAGCGGTTGCGTTTCCACACTTTGGTGGGCTAGTGAGGCAGGTCAGTATTAAACGATCTCCCAGGAGTACACATTGGGTAACAGCAGTGTAAAGTCCCACATATAACAAAACTGAGTAGGAACAGAGTTGCACTTCTGCATAATCTCCTAGAAAGCCATGGTAGAACATGCTTTCGACACCATGAAATGTGATAGGAAGACAAGTATAAAAATAAAACAACAACAAATCCCTGAGGATCACAATTTTAGGCCTCACATCTGATGGCACATCTGGCTATTGCAAGCTTTGCGTTGGGCGTTAGTGGTTCCAATGTCTTGATACGCAGAGGCACAGTAGCGTGGTGATGCGTCCTCTTAAAACCTGGAGAAACCCCATACAGTAAAAATGAATGAAAAGCATTTTTAAAATTACATAAATATAAAAAGTAAAAATGAGTCTTGCATTTAGGTTGGTTACTAAAAGTTTAGGGATGGGTAGGGGTTAAGGGTCTTGTGATTGGGATTATGGTTCTTCTCATAGAAATGAATGGATGGTCCCCATTTAGATAGGAAGACTAACTTGCTGTGTGTGAGTGTGTGTGCGGATTATGTTTATATTACGTTTTGAGGACCAAATATCCCCCATAATGGAATAAAAACCTGTTACTCATATTTTGATGTTGTGGGGAACATTTTTCAGGTCCCCACAAATATCTGTGAATGCAATCAAAAAACTAAAAATGCAAAAAGTCTGATATTTTGTAGGGTTAAGGTTAGGGCTGGGTAGGGGTTAAGGTCATCATCTTGAGATTAAAGTTTTCCCCATAGAAATGACTGGAGAATTCCCACAGACATATACAGTAATTACAAACCTGTGTGTGTATGTATGTGTGTATATATGTATGTGTAAAATACACAGTTGCCTCACACCAGGGTTCGAGTCTTTGCCGTGACTCCGTGTGTGGGGTTTCCTTTGGGGACTACAGTTTCCCCCACGGTCTGGAAAAACATGCTGAGGTGATTTGGAGATGCCATGTTGCTTGTGTGAATGATCTGTGTACCCCGCAATGGGCTAGCACCCTGTCCTAGGTTTTTCCCTGCCTTCAACCCATAGCTTCTGGGATGGGTAGCTTATGAAAATAAAAACCAGTAACCATGGATTTTCAGAATAGACACTAGCTCCACCCATTTGAGCCTCAGATCCCATCAATGTGCTAAATCGTTGTCCTGCTTTGGTCTGAGTCCAGGAAACCAAATGCCTTCGCTGACTTCTGCTTCCACAGGACTTTGAATTTAGTTCAACATTCAGAGGTAGGTATGACTGGCTTTAGTATAGTGAAATTCTGCCTGAAAACAGGGTTTGTAGTAATTGTCAAACATAAATGATCGCGTTGAGTTTCACCACACATTTTTTATTTTAGTTATTCATGTGATCTGATGAATTTCATTGTGCATGATTGAGGATGTCATATTGTTACATTCCCTGAGGCAAAGAATGCTTCCATTCAAATAACTGCCTCTGATAAACAAAAAAACATAAACATAAAAACATCTGAATTAATGTTTTTAAGAGGCAGACTCGGAATCTGCTCATAGACGCGATACATGGATGAAAGCAGGTAGTTTTATAAACGCAAACTCATTGTTTTAATACTAGGAATGACTTTATTAAACCGGTTACATAACCTGCACTATTTCTAGAACAAAAATATTCAATAACATTAATAGACTCTAATAACCTGAAATGATGGAGTCTTCAAAGTCAAATAACTTTCAGCACCTCAGGCATTTGCTGGCTAGTCCTTCAGCTTCTTGGAATCTATTCCATATCTGAATATGGAAGGCTGACTGCTGGTGCATCCTTATTCATGGCCTATCACACATAAACTCTCCCTTGTGGCTTTCAGTTCCCCATCAGACCCAGCCGGAGAACATCACTATTTGTAAAGAGCTAAGCTGCATATTGTATAACTAACCGACTAAAATACACTACTCACTACACTACATATCTGTATTACACTGTATTCTTGGAGGTGAAATTATGGAACTTCCAGTTTAAAATGCATAAGCTATCTATGTACAACAAGCACAACAGATCATATCATCTGTTTGTTGTTATTTACTGTCGCTAATTCAGCTCTCTCACCCCAGTTTCCCCATTCAGTATCTGCTCATAACATAGATTGCTAAATCAGCCTCCTTCAGTCTTATACAGCAGGATGAGGTAAGTCCCGACTCCGGCCTGTACATTGGAAACGGCTGACTACCAGTAGTAATAGCTGTTTCGTTCACTCAGTGGCCACCAGCTCGACAGGGAGATATGAAGCTTCACCAAGATTATAGCTTTGCTGAAATTCTTTCTGGAAGTAGGATTTAAAGTTTTAAAATTCACTGCTGCTTAGGGATGCGTTTTTTTTCTGTTGCTCCCCTCCAAATTTGCTTCTGAAGACAAACTCATTTACGGGATGGACAAAAATATCCCCAGTTCCATGGGATTAGCTGTGTCATTACAAAGTCAAATCATGATGGAAATGCCAGAGTCTTAAGAGTTCATCTGCATTGTCTGCAGGCCGACGCGTCACAAGGGCAATCAGAATCCTGCATGCAAGAGTCTGTAAAGCTCCTAAGTCCGTCAGGCCCCCCTGTTTGCGAAGCACAGCGTAATTACATTAAAAGGATAGTGCTGTGAATTGATACGCACTTATATAAATGACTGTTAAATGTGTTTTTAGGCAATTTCTTAAATTTCTGTCAGGACAGAGTCGTGGTATCCTGACTTCCGCCCTAAATTACTATTTTCTATCTGCACAGAACCTAATTCCTATGCATATTTTGATTGGCTTCCAGCACACAGATTTGTCACAAATTGTAACACCCTTGAAAGGATGAAAAGTACAAACCACGAAACATCCAATAATCTAACAAGAACCCCCCCCCTGCTGTTTTTTTTTTTTTTTTACTATTTGAATGATGCATTGCATCTGGAATTAAAACTGACATGATATCTCATTTCTTGACCCCTCCCTAATTCCATCCCGCCATTTGAGGTTTCTTTGGTTTAAGCGAAAATGAGTCATGACACCAACCTATAAGACACTCACGTTTAGCTAGATCTGGTCTGAAGCTGCATGGTTCCTTATCTGTCTGAGTTCATCCTATCCTACTTTTTTTGTCCTTGCTTAGACAATGAACTATCTTTTGCTTTCCTGGCCCTGGGCTCTGGTTTTAGTGCTGAACCACGCGTCCCACATGGTAGCGGCGGTGGAACAAAGCAGAGATCAAGAAACTGAACTTCACAGAGGATCTGCCACCAGGGACCTGACACTAGCTACAGTAAGTGTGGATCTCCTGCTGAAATGAAATGACTGAATGAAAGACTGAATGTGCGTTTCTTGTGCTAAACAGAGCAGAACCTGAGCTGCACATAATACTGTAGATATACTTGCCTGCCAGCACTGCCAAGATATAACTAGCGGTCAGTATGATGTTTTGAGATAATGCAATACATGCAGTCTTTCCTTATAATAGGCGTGGATTAATTTATGAGTGTTAATATGCAATGAGGTAATGAATATTTTTTATTTGGGAATATTTTTATCACATTCCTTACATTTACACATATAATCACACAAAACGAGAGTGGGGTGGGCGATTATGAATATAATGAACATCTTAGTTAATAATCATTCAATTACTGTGTGGGAAAACTGGCAGATATTAAATAATGTGAGTCGTTAAAAGTTTTAAAGGTCACACATAAATATTTGGCACAGGTCCCTGGAACAAATAGATCATTTCAGTATATTCTTAATCACATTAGGTTTTTTTTTGCGTGGTGTGTGGCTGGGGGGTTAGGACTTGGCACCTGGGATCAGAAGGTTGCCGGTTCAAATCCAGCGGTTAGAAAACTGATGCCACTGTTGAGCTCTTAAGCAAGGCCCTTAACCCCGAATTGCCCAAAGGCTGCTTGCATGCTGAGTAGCCCTGCATTGTGACCCCCCCAGCTTACTCTCACTTGTCTGTGTGGCTCATGGAAATCAAGACCAGATCGATGCAAAAAAAAAAAAAACAATGTAATAAATAAAGTATCGCTATTCTACAGTAAATCACAAACTATTAAATGAGTTCATGGTAAAAGTAAAAATGTTATGCAGAGATTGCATCAATGTCTGTCTTTAAATGCAAAGGAGCCCCTGTTTACTCTAAATGGTGCATCATGTGATACATTATGCAGTATGTTTAGAAGGACAGTGTCCAGCAGCGACTGCATCATCAAACAGTATTCTCTATACGTCATTCACAGTGTGCTGCAATTCATACTGAGCCCAGCGGCTGCAGAAGGTCAAAACATGACAGAGAAAAACAGAGAAGCAAAAATTCCACCTTGGTTTGAATTCAGAATATATGTTGAGTTTAATAAATGCATAGTTTTAAAATAGTTCTTTTCAATGATTTCTCTGCTCACAGACTTTAGAAGTGTGAGATTTTTGATGGTGGTAGATTCCATTGGGAAAGTAAACAAACAGCCACCTTGCTCTGTTATAGACTTTTCACGGTTACGCCTGTGCCCCTTCTGATGTCAGGAATACCTCCGGCGATATTACGGCCTACAGACAGAGCCCTCCGGGCGCAGGAAGAGGAGCGACTCCTCGCTTGGAGACAGATTGCGAGACATGCAGCGCTTCTTTGGCCTCAACGCTACCGGCAGCCTGGACTCAGAGACCCTGGGGGTCATGAAGACCCCGCGGTGCGGCGTACCTGATGTGCTGGATTATACTGACAGCACTGGGAGCAGGTGGACCAAGAGGATCATTTCATACAAGTAGGTCTTCTTTACCTGTACAGCAACATGCGAAACTATCATGGCACTGTTGTACTTAAACAACTGCCTTACGCCAATTTTCCACAAATGCACCCAAAAGGAGGAGCAGTGTCGGGGTGCTATGGTAAGCACTGTTCCCTCACACTGAAGGGACCTGGGATCGTCCACATGGTTCCGAGTGTGTGGAGCCTGTTCTTCCCATGTCATCGTGGGCCAGGGTCGGGGCCATTCCTGAATGCATTCATCACTTCCAATCCAAATCAGGAAATGGAAACGGGGTTAGAATTTATATCTCCCTGAAAATTGAATTCAGTTACAATTCTTTTCTTCATAGTTTTTTTTCCAATCCCAACTCCAGTCCCATTTCCTGATTTGGATTGGAATTGATGAATGCATTCCGGAATGGCCCCAACCCTGTCGTGGGCTTCCTCCCTATAGTTCAAAACAGTGCTGATGTTAATTAGTGTTACCAAACTGTCTGTAGGTATGAATGGTGTGTGAGTGTGTCCTATGATGGCTTGATGCCCCATCCTGAGGAGGTCCCTGTTTTAAACCCATAAGCTCTAGACTCCCTGCAACCCTGAACAGGATTAGTAGTTACAGAGGATGGATGGAACATGCCAAGAATGAATTACTTTGTTCCCATTAGCAAAAAAAAAAAAGATTGTATCAATTATTGGCCTGATGAGATGCCATAGCACCTGCTGTACCACAAATCAGCCACCAAGAGCATGAACATTATTTTCCGGAGTCAGGGTCTGAAGGATGTTTTAAGTGTCTTCATTTCTCCTTTAGGTAAGTGCTTGCATACCGAATTCAGGGTTCTGCCATATGCTCTGGTAACATTATACTCAGCCACTGTTATGCTACGGTCTTGTACATTGAGAAATTAAGGAATCATTTCAATGAAGAGCTTTGCGGTGTGTTTCAGCATTGGCAGATACACCAGTGACATCTCTCCCGCCACTGTTGACCGGTTGATTGATTCTGCCCTCAACGTCTGGGGAAGGGTCAGCCCGCTGACCTTCGTTAGGTCATTCTCCCGTGAGGCAGACATCATGGTGGATTTCGCAGCCCGTGGTAGGTGAGAACGCTGGCGTTAATCCCATCATTAGGTGCATACACATCTGTAGATCAATATGCCTCTTCTTTGTGTTTGCCATCTCTGGGCTGTGGGAGCAGAACACGGCGATTCCTACCCCTTTGATGGGCCCCTAGGCACGCTGGCCCACGCATTTGGCCCTGGGGAGGGCACTGGAGGCGACGCCCACTTTGACGACGATGAATTATGGACTGCTGGGTCACATGGTAATTTTGAAGCGAGCCACATGACTTTATTGCATTTTCAACTTGACGGATTCATTGACCAGGCACCAGAACAAATATTCAATTGCTTATAGTCAACACTGCTCATTGTTTCCCATGGTAATTAGTATTTACAGAAGGTTCTTGTCTTTTTTTATGTCTTTCACACTCAGGGTTCAACCTGTACCTAGTTGCAGCACATGAATTTGGTCACTCCTTGGGTCTTGGGCATTCTACTAACCCAGAGTCTCTGATGTATCCCACATACAAGAGACGGAACCAACACAACCTGCTTTCGAGGGAAGATGTCGTTAGAATCAATATCCTTTATGGTACGGGATCTCTGTCATCAACCAATATCGGTGGGAGTATGTGATCTTGCAGTTAAGCAAAGAGAATAGAGGATGTTGAAAACCGATGAAGTGTTTTGATGTGATATAGGAACAAGAGGAATCCTGCCATATTACTATTCAAAGACAAGTTCGAGTCCCTACTACAACATCTGGAATCTAGTTCCTCGGTATCCTCTTCTGATGCAAGATAAATGCAACCCAAACCTATCTTTCGACGCCGTCACATCAGTGGGAGATGCCAACATGTTTTTCAAAGACAGGTAAGATCTAGATCCCAGAACCCAAAATAAACAGTCACCAACAAACCATGACAAATAACTGTAATGTAAAATGGCTTTGGGCAAAAACGTTGAAATTTCAGACTCATTAAAAGCTCACTGTTTTTAAATTAATTTTGGGAATGATAACCACAAGTTAAAAATTTGAAAAACGTACATCGACAAATGAACTTTGTCAGTCATTCACTTTTCTTCTTGATGAAGCTATCTCTGGATCAAGTACGACCAGCAGTGTGAAACTAAACAAGGTCCAGTCAGAAATTTCATCCCAAAAATTGACTCAAACATCGATGCCGCCTACTCCATTCCTCAACGGTCCCTAGTTTACCTATTTAAAGGTACCAGCAGAACTTACCTACATCTTTTATCACCCTGGGATGGGTTATCTGTTGACGGCTTCATATTCTCTTCATACTTCTACCCCCCAATCCTAGCATCCAAGTTCTGGACCATGAAGGGATCCCAGGTGAGAAAAAAACCGAAATCCATCTACAAATTTGGGATTTCCAAAGAGGTGGAGCGCTTAGATGCAGCGGTGCATGTGAGTGACACGGGACACACGCTGTTATTCGTCAAGGACATGTACTGGAGGTAATGTACGCCCTTCAGACACAGGCCCTGATGCAGCGAGCACACACCTCGGCCTTAAGGAAAATTTGATGAAACAAATTTTTGCAGTTACAACGAAAACCGAAGAGCCGTGGTAGACTCCAAACCTCGGTATATCAGCGAGGATTTCCCAGGGATAAATGCATCAATAAGTGCAGCAGTCCACAAAGACGGTAACTATATTCCTATATATAGTACACAAAATATACTACAGTTGATCCTTCCACATCACGGGGGTTAGGGACACGGGCCCCTACATATTGTTTTTTGGCCGCCAAGCATGGCGAAGTGAAAAGACACGAGAAACGTAAAATACGAAGATCACCGGGGAGATCTCTCTGAGATATCACAAGAGAGGCTTCCATACTGTACACATGCCTGGTGTCCTCCAAACCAGTACTGCACATGTATTTGTTGCATTTATGAGTTGCTAAATTTTTTGTACGTCGTCTGCCCAAAAAACAGAAATACCTCTAATTACTTTTATCGACCCCGCGATATATCGAAACCATGATAAGGGAGAAGGTCGCAATTCAGAAGGGTTCACTATATGATGATATGGCTCTTTTTTGCTGGGTAGGTCTTTGAATTTAAGCTCAAACTCCAATGAATTCAGATTCCTTGTGTCCTGCCTAATATGTCAATGGGGTAATATCAGTGAATGTTTTTATCATAGAATGCTGCCGCTTTAAAGCAAATAAACGTCTGTTTTGTGTTTCCCAGGTTTCATCCATTTCTTCATCGGGCCAGTAGTTTTTAAGTACGACTATGTCCAGAAGCAGGTCGTCAGCATGGGCAAAGCAAACAGCTGGTTGGGTTGCTAAGATATATGAAGATGTTGGCTGTCGATTCTAATATATTCTGTCAAGATAAACAATAAAGTTTTACTTTAACTCAAAAGGTTTCTGTTTTGTTTTTCCATTCTTCGCAATTGTCCCAGATTATTTCACACACACTGAGGTTTTCATATTAAACATAAAATGAATAATACTTTATTGATCCCTGTGGGGAAATTCTGTCTCCGCTTACCTCATCTTCATCTCCATGACACACATGTAGGTGAGAGCAAGCTTGGCAGTGAAGGGCAGCCCCCCACAGTGGCCTTGTTCAAGGGCCCACGGACATGTGACTATCCTGCTGAAGCCAGGCCTGAAGTGGCAACCTTCCAATCACAGGCCCAGAGGCTTTATCCCACTGAGCCTCTCCAATATATAATAGCAGGTGGACTTACAGATAAACCAAATACACAACTAACAAAAAGCAGTTCACATTTAAGGTTAGCACCATAGTTGTTATTGAAACTAATGATGCAAGAGAGGACTGCTTCTAGGTTGAAACTTAAACTCGAAAAAGTGTTACCCTTTAGGGCAATGTTTCTCAACCCATTCCTTGGGAACCCCCAGAAGGTTTACATTTTTGCTCCCTCCCAGTTCTCTGCCAGACAGTCCACATTTTTGCTTCCTATCGGGAGCTGGGAGGAAGCAAGAATGCAAAAACCTGGACTATTCAGGAAAACACTGCTAAGAGATGGAATAGTGGGACAGAGTAGCTCAGTAGGTAGTGAATCACAGGGATGGTCTGATCCCTCTCAGCTCTGTGAGTAGGATTTACAATCCCCTCTGTGTTTGCAAGAGCTTCCTGCATGCATGGGTTCCCCCCACAGTCCATAGACGCGATTTAGGCAAACTCATGTCTATGAATTGCCATTAATATATGAGAGCTGTGTGTGTGCCCTATAATGAATAGATAATATACCCAAATGACGCTTTATCCACTGGGATACTGTAAATGGACGCTTTGAAGTCTCTCTACGCAAAGGTTCACCGGAAAAAAAAAGCGTGTGTGATGCAATTTTGCTTTCTGAGCAGATTAACCTTGATCTAAAACCGCCGCAAGATGCTATTATGTAAATCTGTATGTATTATAGTAACATTGCTGATTCAAAATAAGAAATTAAGCACTGTTATATCATATTATTGGCGGCACCATAGCTACGCGTAACTCAACTGCAAAAACAACTACCTAGATGATATTCACAACACAGCTTGTGCAACAGGTGATGGACCTTACGTTCCTTGCAGTTGTTCTCATTTCAAACATTCAGGACCGGAGTTACAGTACCAAGAAGAAAACAAGACGTTACCTCATCAGGGCTCAGAGTCAGCAGCAGCTCTGCTGTAAACCGCAGCTCCTGGCCGCAACCTACAGGAGGACTGAACGCACACGTGATTCATCTACCGCGGGACGTCTCCTGAAAAACACACTCGGCCATGCAAAGCCAGTTGTTTTACCACTTCAGCTGAAGGATGCGGCCCTGGATGTCACTCCTGTACCTGCTTGTCGGTATCGGCCCGTCGGGGACGTCGCCCATCGCTCAGGAGTCGCAGCCGTGCTTGGAGGACGTCACATTCGCTGAGGTTGGCGGCAGCACCGGATTCTCATTCACCATTTACACCCTATACTGGATAAGTGATTATGGAAAAATATAAAGAAAAATAAATGAAAAGTTTATGGGAAAAATGTCCAATAAATACACCTACCATACATGAACCTAATTTCTTAAGTGTTTTAAATATTAGTTTTATATTTATTACATGCAGTTTAGTGAATACATTGAATAGTACAGTAATATATACTGTATTTTAATATATATTTTTACAATAAATACATTTTTGTTTCTACAACTTAAATTGATTCTTTTTGTTTTTCTGAATGTTGAAACTTTCCTATAAATCCAGAAAGGCTTCTTATTATTATACGCATGTTAAAATTGTGCATAATGCATAAACGATGCATCTCTGAGCATGCAGAAGGCTTTGAGATGATTATAGTGAGTTTGCTGAGCTGCCTGGTTAATTAAAGGAGTACCTGAGAAAGTTCTACCATCTGGATGGGAGCCACGGACTTCGCAGCAAGAGGGACGTCACAGCCGCGGAGACCAAGATTGGAGAGATGCAGGCCTTCTTTGGCCTGGAGAAGAGCGGACAGCTTGACCACCAAACGCTGGAGGTGATGAGGAGGGAAAGGTGCGGCGTGCCGGATATTGAGCAGTACAGTTCCCAGCCCAACAGACCCAAGTGGAAGAACCACATCATCACTTACAGGTGCGGGTTCAGGGAAAAAGATGCTCTGTTTCTCACAGAGAGGAGCAATATATTTGCAGAATTAAGGTTAGACTTACTGCTTTGACTCTGATTCTTCTCATGATAATTTATCTCCATTTCAACTACCTCATAATTCCAAGAAGAAAAGATAATTTACTGAGTTGTAAATGAAAATTCATGTGACCTTTTGAGGCTGGAGTGGAGAGCTATTAGAGATGGATGCTGATAGTCAGACAGATTCTGGATAAATCATAACACAAGGCATATACTAGGCCGAGTTACATATGATGACCTACAGGATTCAGAACTACACTCCCGACCTGACAAAGCAAGAGGTGGAGAACATATTCCGCAGAGCCCTGAAGATCTGGAGCGATGTGGCACCATTGAGGTTCATCAGAGTTGACCATGGGGAAGCAGACATCATGATAAACTTTGCTTCGAAAGGTACTGGTTGCGATCAAAATTGACTGGATACGATAGACAGTAACTGGTTCTGTTTCTCCATCACGAGAAAAGAATGTTTGCCGAATTCTGATTGCACGCTAACCCAAGGAGGTCGCCACACTGATCTGTGAACCAGTCACACTTAATAAAAACAAAGGACTTCACTCTTCACCTGCAGGCCACGGTGATCTCTTTCCCTTTGACGGCCCCCGCGGCGTACTGGCTCACGCTTTTGAACCCGGGGAGGACTTAGGGGGTGACGTGCACTTTGATGAGGATGAGGTCTGGAGGATGGGACGCCGTAAGCCTGGTAATTAATGCCTGGCCTTGACGTTGGGGAGTCTGAGTGGGTGGGGGTGATAAACGGGGCAGGTAAGAACGCGGGTTGTGACATGCCGTCCGTTTCAGGTTACGACCTGTTTACCGTGGCTGCTCACGAGCTGGGACATTCCCTGGGCCTCTCTCATTCCAAGGACCCGTCGGCCCTCATGTACCCCAGCTACAGATACAGCAGCATGGCCCAGTACACCCTGCCCCGAGACGATGCCCTTGCGATCCAGGCGCTGTACGGTAGGGAAAAAAAAAACTGACAGCTTTATGAGGCCACAGTAATAAAATTTTACAGAGTCAGTACCTGCACACAGAGCCACAACAAATATATCCCACTTGTCTTGTCCAGGATCTTATAAGACCATAAAGCTGGCGGTAATGGCCCCTCCTGAGAAATGCGATCCCAGCATGACTTTCGATGCAGTGGCAATGATCGGGCAGGAATTAGCTTTCTTCAAAAACAGGTATGGAACCTTCTTAATGCTTATCTCTTTAAGGTACATAATTGTGATAATCAATGAAATTGTGACATAGATCCACACATTGCCGAAGACTCCTTATATGACTCAGAATACATATTTTCTTGCATAACTTTCAACCCCCCCCCCCCCCCGTACTGGATAACCTTTTGTAAGATGAAGGGATGAAAACAGATGACTTCATTATGTGGCGGAGTCACCTTTTTCCACAATGACAGCTTTCAGTCTAGTTGGTGCCTCCCAGCTTTGTACACTGGTTAGCAAAGATGTTCAATCACTACTTTTGACAAATTTTCTACAGCTGGAACTGGAGCACAGTTCATTGGTCAGTGCTTGTAGAATCATGTCACCTTAATATAGCAGTATATTCCTGTAGTATATCACCTGCAGTACATCAGCTTAGTATCACAGTATATCCCTGTAGTATATCACCTGCAGTACATTACCTAAGTATAGCACTATATCCCTGTAGTATATCACCTGCAGTACATCACCTTAGTATAGCACTATATACCTGCAGTATATCACCTGCATTTCATCACCTTAGTATAGCAGTATATCCCTATAGTATATCACCTGCAGTACATCAGCTTAGTATCACAGTATATCCCTGTAGTATATCACCTGCAGTACATCACCTTAGTATAGCAGTATATCTCCGTAGTATAACACCTTCAGCACATCACCTTAGTATAACAATATATCCGTGTGGGACCATTCTTCTGACAAAACAGGTTTCTGCAGAAGACCAGTGCCCCTACAGCATAATGCTGCCATCAACACATTTCTTCATTTGAAGCACCGCCTGTTTCTTGCTTATTGGACTAATTGCGCTAACTGGGGTATCAACAGGGGCGGAGAAGGGGCGTCAGTAAATTTTGCAGATCAGAGGGGTTTACGGGGGCGAAGGCTCTACGTTGTTGCGAATTTTGCCAGTTATCAAAAGGGGAACTCTGTAACATTTCCCCTTAGTATACTGGGATAAAGGGGCAGCCCCTACTGTAATACTGGGCATCAGTATCAGCTAGATATTAATTTGTACCCTATCCCTCTCTATGCATTTACATTAGGCTACACTGGTAAATTCAGCCCTGAATGTCATCTTCGTTTTCACACTTTTCCTTTAGATTCACCACCTCACAAACAACGCCTGCATGGATCAGTATTTTTATCCAGTTTATGGGGTAGATTGTAACTATCCTTGCTAGAGCAATTTTTCACTTGACTGTGCAACAGCCTGAATCCTTATACAACCAGCACATTTCACTTTTAGCTTTAGTTTCTGCTGTCATGCAGAATTCATTCTGGCTTTGAATGTTTCCAGTCTGCAATCAAATTTATTTTACTCGGCAACATTCGAAGTAATGATTTTGCAAGGAACAGTAAATGCTTTAGCTTAATAGGTCCTCATTAAAATGGATACAAAAAGCAAATGTTTCCAATCGGAAGCTTTGATAATGATAAAACAATCTGAAAACTATTGTGAGGCACTACAACTTTACAAAGAGAGAATAAACAAACATAATGAAATGGTACCATGACTCAGCATGGGTATATATAATGAAGCCTCACACACCCAGGAATGCAGGGATGGACATTTTGCATGTTTTTCCCTGTGTATTGTGTCCCTCCTGGAGCAGCCCAGTTTCCTTCTATAGTACAAAGACATAATGTACACAGACTGGCCTCTGAAACCTGCCTTTACAGGGGGGGGTCATGTGAGTACCCAGCACTCTGCTCTCTAGGACAGGCTCCAGGCTGCAAACCTGCATTGCATGAATAGAAAAATGCAGAAATATTAGCAGCATGAAGACAGATTGCAAGTGCTATGTTGGCATGAATCAATAAATAAACCAGGGCAGACTTCAATTTCCTAAAAGCTGAGTGTGTGCTAATCTTCGAAGATGTATATCTCAATGTTTCCTGGTGCATAAGTTACATGTGGCTGAGATCTACACGGCCAGATCGCCAGGACTTTCTGAGAGAGGGGTACAGCGGCACCTATCTGCCCAGCATCGGCTCACCCGTGGATGCTGCCTATGACATCACAAGCAAGGGCGTGGCCTACATCTTCATCGGTAGGGCACGTTCTAACTGCCATATAACATTCAGAGAAGTTTTACGAAATAGATCGCACTGGAAATGAAACTGTCACGCGGTGATCGAAGTGGATTTAAGTGGGTCATCTGTTTGCCGTTAGGCGATCTTAGTACAACTGATTTGGTAGATTCCAGTTTACTGAAACCTTCATCCTGTGTCTTCCAGGTTCTAAGTACTGGATAGTGCAGCAGTTAAATAAGAAGAGTTACTATCAGAGATCTATCTATGACTTTGGATTTCCTCCAGGAGTGAAGCAGATTGATGCTGCTGTCCATGCGAATGCGTTTGGGAAAACGTATTTCTTTGTGAGAGATGTGTACTACAGGTAACAATGCCCTCCTTATGCAGTTTTTATTAAAAACGGATAAATGCACAATTTTGAAATAATATAAAAGCAGATAGCACTAAAAATACAGTGAAATAACTTAAGAGCTGTCTTTAAAAGATGGGGATTGGCTGGCCAGTAAACATACTTTTATAGGCAATTGCACATTTCATGCCCTTCTACTCCACTGAAGGGGAAAAAAGAAGTTAAAATTGAGGTCAAACCCACTTACACACGATCTGGCAAAATTGCATTCTTTAAAGGTATGACGAAGACAAAAATGCAATGGACCCAGGCTACCCAAGAAGAGTCAAAACTGACTGGCCAGCCATTGGACATAAAATCGATGCTGCATTTGAACATTCAGGTAAGATGTCTCAATATCTGATGCGCGTGCCTGTGACTCCTACATGAGGAAATATTCACACGTAACCAAATAACGCAAATCTTGACTTGCAACAGGATACATCCACTTCTTCTCTGGAAAATCAGTGTATACGTTTGACTACAGAAGGCAGCGCATGCGGTATGCAGGAAGAGCTAATGCCTGGCTGGGCTGCTGACACCTAGTGGCAAGGAGACAGAATAACAAGGCAGCAGGAGATCTATGAGGAGGAAAATGTGTGAACACAAAAGTTTCAACCCGCTCGTCGGGGGCTCCCAGACGGCCCACGTTTTTGCTCTCTTTCAGCTCCATGCCATACAGCTCATATTTTTGCTCCCTCCAAGCTCATTACGCGGAGGGAGCAAAAACATGAACAGAGGACCCAGCTTAGGAACACTATTATCCAAGAGCCCTGATTAATTTAAAACATTCCCACAATTTTCATGTGCTGATGATTTTCCATGAACTTTGAAAGACCACAAAATGACTCAAATGGTACATTGATTCTTTAAGTAATCTCTCAAATAAACGCACTATACAACAATAGAGAAGTATATTTTTATAGCTACACTAATAACGCGGACTTGTACATTTCAGGCTTGACAGCTTAGCTTAATAGGAGCTGAATGTTGGCCTAACTGTGGTAAACGGCAAAACTGCTGCAAAACAGACACAGAGAGCTGTCGCATTAATGCACTAAAGACAGCCCTTCCCAAACCTTCTAGCTTACAAGGCCAGTTCAGACGGATCAAAATCCTTCACTAGAAACCACCAGCAAGCACCGCATCTGAAATGCTGATAAAACTGTGCTACATTTCATTCGTCTCAAGACATATTCAAGTAAAAAGACCTGGTAGGTGCAACAAACTAAATATATCTGTGCTAACCTCAAAGTCTCATGAATTTGAAGCATTGTTGATGTTGTACACTGTTGTCTTCCTGTCCTGCTGTATTCTAGAAGGAACTGCTCCCCCCCCTCCCACAAAAACTCAGCCAGACCACAGCACTTACCTGGACAGGCAGTTCAGTACAGATGCAAGTATGAGTGTTGTTAGTTAAATATTTTAATTGAAAACTGAGCTTCAACACCAAAGCATACAGTGAGCACACATTAATACAAATGGGAAGAACCATTTTCTTTTTACATCGTAACACTGCTTGAGGACATAAATACAAAGAGGCAGTTTGTAGTTTTCATACAATACAGAGGACCAGTCTGGCTCAGCAGAGATGGAAAATAACTATGGGTCAAACAAGCTTTACTTTTAAGCAAAAATAAGCTGTTCCGACTTTAAATTAGTGGGTGTTGAGGCCGACGTCACATTCTTATAGAAAGAAATTAAAAGTGCATGGAATCTCTCTCCCAAAGTTTAAAAAAAAAAAAAAACCCATCCCCTTTACTTAGTCCTGTCTTCACCTAACCAAGCCGCTTGTAGTATACATTATGTTCTGTGGGCATACCTGAAACACGTGTGACTGCACGCCATTGAAGACGAAGGTGTTGGATTTGATTATGACGCGGCGTCATAATCATACATCTTACATTCGGTTTCCAGCAGTAGGATTTGACAGTTGCTTAGTATTGGTCACCCAAACCCCGCAAAGGCCGACTGAGTGGCCACAGGTTCAGCGAATGACGGCGCCCCTCAACACGGCCACCTAGCACGCTAAACGACGGCCGTCCCTCTCGGCAACTGCATAGGATTATTCGTCATAGTGCAGAGATGACAGGAACTTATCGACGTCCAGGTCATCAGGGAAGGAATCAAGCAGCCTCTTTTGTTTCTAGTTGATAGTAAACAAATTGCCAAAAAAAAAAAAAAATGCGATTAAGACACGGCAATTAAAAGGTGGAAACAACTGACAAAGGAAAAGGAAATAGAATGAAGCTTCTGCTCACCTTAGACTTTTTCTTACTGGGCACTGACCCAGAGAGATGAAGCTCTTTCTTGGCAATTGGGGGGGTGTGCGATTCCGACTGCTTGCGCTTTTTGGCCTTGGGAGCCACCGTAGCGATGTTGACTGCGGCGGATGCCGCACCCTGCTGTAGAATGCTGTCCTTCAGGGGCGTGCCGGCCCTGCCAGCGCGTGACAGGGAGATGAGCGTCTGGGCGGCCATGTTGATGCTGCTCTCGCTGCCCGCCTCGCTGGCCGGGCTGCAGGTGGGCACATCGGGCGTGGCGACGAGGTGCCGGGGGGTACCCTCCCGCTCCCGGCCGTGCCGCTGCCGGATGGGAGTCCGCAGGCAATCCGGAGACTCCTCCGCCGGGCCACCCAGATTGGGAGTCCTGGGGTGGGGCAGCTCGGAGCAGCCTAGCCCCGTCCTCTTAGAGGGCGTGGAGGCCGGGATCAGGCCCTGGATGTCCTGCAGCATCTCGGCGGCCTGCTTGGTCAGAGGGCTGGTCTTACTTGAGACTTTGCAAGAGCCAGCCTGGGTGATGGGTGCCGGAGATCCGATGGCGGGTGGGCCGGGCTCTCCCACCGGGGCAGGGCCCACGGCGTGATGCTCGCACCGACTCCCTTCCAGCTCGTTCTCCTTATTAGCCGTGACATGGGGAGGCTCCAGCGAGGAGCCCCTCCGCTCTGCCCGACCCTCTCTCCCCTCCCGGCTTTTGCCCTGTGGTTTCTCCCCAGCCTCTGGTCTGCCCCTCTGATCCTCCTTCTTGGCACCACCGGGCTTGGATTTGGCAGGCCCGGTGCTCTCGGCCACAGAGAATTCCCTCTTGTCCACGATCTGCTGCTTTCTCGCGAACACAGACCTGCCCGAAGCCTCCGGCGGCGTGCCTTCCGTCCTCGCGATGGCGCTCTGAGCTTTCGCCACAAGACCGGAGTCACTTTTGGCGTGAGGGTATTTCTTAGTGTCACCCGCAGCACAGTCCAGGGGGTTCCTCTCGTTCTCAGGCGTGATCAGGCTTTGGGGGCATTTTAACAGCTCGGTCCTTGCCGCCCTGCTGCCCCTGAGGATGGTCGGCTGTACGGATCGGATCTTAGGGCCCCGGCTGCCCGAGCTGCCAGGACTGTCCTTGGGAGGCTGCCTGGCAGGGGACGTGGTGACAGCAGGAGATGAGGTAGAGGTGACAGTGGGGGGCTGAGAGACGGCCGTCTGTGGTGTCACTGGGGGCGATGGGGCGTTTCCTGATGGCGCAGCTGCATCCGCGGGGCCGGGGCTGTCGGCGTCGAAGCACAGCATCCTGCGGTGACTGGGAGCACTGGGGCCCGGGGATGCCTCTGTCATGTTGGCATCCGAGAGTGCCAGCTGTCCTGGGCCCTGGGAGGGCAGGAGGGGGCCAGCCGTCCTCAGCGGGATCTCAGCCTTCGCCTCCACACCAGACACTGGAGCACCTGCTTTACCTGAAAGAAGAGAGAAAATTAGCCTCATTAACCCAAATGAGTAAAACTCCAAAAAATAACTGACAGGAATACCCTTCGCTGTATAGGAGACATCAGTTAAAACAAGACATAATCTGCAAGTCTAAGATCTGCGTTTATTAATTATTTCATAATATATTAGTAAATAAATTCACTTGCAATCAAAATTTAGAAATGTATTACAAAGATGTCTTCCACCTCACATTTACTAAAGAGTTTGTAAATGCTCAATTATAACCAATTTGATTATGATTATTAACCCATTATTTTATATTTGAAAGGGATTTATTAGTGGTTTTGTAAATACCAGGAGCAAGATATGCCAATACATTCTGAAATTTGTTGATGAATCTTTTTATACATTAATCTATTACCCAATGATTAATGAAATGATTGAAAATGGGTTATTAACAGTCAAGGAGCAGATATTAAAGCTACATAAGCATTTAATCTTTAACCTTTAAAACTGCACATTATACCACAAATAGTGCACTTTATGAATGAGGAGATGACACTCACCAGAACCTGCCGCTTCCTTGGGTGCTAGTCTGGGTTTGGGTTTGGAGCTGGGTGGAACTTTTGCAGAAGTAACCGGCAAGGTCACCAGCTGTGCAAAGACGGAACGTTTCACGTGAAAAATATCAAAGAGCTCAGGAAACATAACTGGCAGGGATTCGGTTTACCTGATTGGAGACTATGGTAAATGTCCCGGTATTCTTTTGGCCGACCACAGACGCTGGTACCATCATGCTTTGCAGCATGGGCTGCATGGGTGATGTAATGATGAGTGTCGACCCTGAAATTATAGCGTAACTTTTTAAGGAAGAGAGTGGTTACAGCCGACTTAGCCTTTTTTTAATAAAAAAAAAATAATAATTAGCCAAAAATGTATCTGGAAAAATGCATCCAATGCAAATGAGAGACAATTAAGTGTGATTCGATCTACATGGAGTTGTTAGTCATTTGAAAACCTGAAAACAATGGTAGAGGCGTACCAGATGGGTAGGTCTTGGAGGCATCCTGCGTCACAGAGACGGGCCGAGCTCGAGGAGGAGTTGCCAGGACGTGTGTAGGGCTGGCCACCGGGCCTAGGGGAGAACCGTCAGGCAGCACCACCACGCTAGGCGGGTGACCGACCATCGGCTGATCCGTCACGATGAAGTAGTTGCTGGAGCCCCCATAAGAGGCTGCAGACGGCAGCAGCTGGATAAACCCCCCCTCTGACACTAGTTCGCTGGGAAGCGAGAGCTGGAGGTTCTCCTCCACACCAGCCACAGGCTCCGCGGGTTTGCCGGTGAGTTCCGTGCCCTGTAAACAGCTTACAGCCTGCACCGTCTCCTCCGCCGTCACCGAGAAGCCCAAGCCGCCGGGAGCTTTGCCGGGAGACTTGGCCGGCGAAGAGAGGATGATTGTGGGGACCTGGTCACCCGTGATGCTGGAGACAGCCTGGCAGAGGGCAGGATCTCCCACCTGCTCCTCTTGCTCGTCGCTGATGATGATCTTCAGCGAGACTATTTTACTAGTGTTGGGTTCCTTGGCAGGAGACAGGGTAAGGGCAGAACACAACGGGAGAGTAGTTTCAGGTGTATAAGCTGAACTATCCTCAGGAATATGGGTTATCTCTTGTGTTGTTGCCTCAGAGCCTTGTGCACCTTGACCACGCGAGGGCGGACTCTTCCGGGAAGATGGGGAATGTTCCAGTCCCGCTTTCTGGTTATTTACAACTGTGCTGTCAATATTAATGGACAAAGTAGGCGAGCCTTCTGGATTTTGAGGTTCGGCAGAATGTTCCGGAACATGAGGAACCTCAATGGAAAAACCCAACACAGAGCCGTCAGCCTCCTGTAAACCCAAGCTAATCTCAGATGTCCTCTCAGCAGGGTCGACCTCTCTAGCCTCAGAGGGTTCCCTCTCAGACTCGCATGGTGAAGTTCGGCATGGTCTCCCACCAGGATCTTTGGAGGCCTGGGGGATTTGCTGGATCTCAGGCTGAAGAGTAAACTGCCCGGCGTTCTCGTGCGACGTGGCATCAGACGGTTCCTCGACATCCATGCTTGCGTCTTCTTCTGGAGGCGTTTCCGGGACTCTCTCCACTACGGTTGGATTAGCGTCTTTGATGGGGCTGCCCTGTGGGAGAGGCTGCAAAGTCCTCGCCTCTCTTTCGTTACAGACTAAGGTTTTGCCCTCAGTCGGCATTTTCATCTGAGACGGCACCACGGCATCTGGTCTAACTTCACCGGAAGGACGTGGGGGATTCAATGCCAGAGTCGTCCTTGAGTTGCTTGAAAGAGGGAGTGTGACTTTCCTGCTTTTCTTGCTTTTCAGCTCCTGTACTTTTCGTGCCCTCGTCTGTCTAGGAGGTTCAGCTCTAGGGGCTAAATCCTCGGACCCGGCTCCTTAAACACAACGTCATTTGACAAATGAATATCATAGGGCCGGTGCGGTACTGGGGAAGCAGATGACACTCATTTCAGAGAGGTGACCCTCACCTTGATCCCCGGTCACAGAAAAGCAGCCACTCAGTTCTGCCTCATTGCTGTCCAGGCTGGGAGTGCTGGTGTTTATATCTCCGTGGTGATCGGCGTCGTTATTTTTGTCTTTACCTAGCCGAAAAAAAATTGCGATTAAGCACCATTCACACCATCACACCTACAAAATGACATTTTTCCTCTCTCTCATCCAAGCACAAGAATCAATCCAGTATGTCTGGACCACTTGTGAAATGTTATCTTGTCCCACAAAAATTTTATGCCAGTAGCAATAATCTAAGAAATTCATAATTCAGGAAGACAATTTAGCTTTAGCCGCCAAAACAAATCAGATTATGGACACCCATAGCGTAAATAAGTTTACCGCAATCGAAAAGGTCAAAGAGGGCTTGAAAGGCAGGATCTGATTCCGTCTGCTCTAGGATATCCTGGATGGCATCGTCAGTCATGTGGATCTCTCCCTGTACGGACACACATCGCATCAGGTTTCAGATAGTAAGAAAATTAAGCATTCAGACCCGAACCACACTAGAATCTACCTGTTTTAAGCAAAAACAAAAATAAAGTAAGAACTACAAATAATCATTTCATGTCCTTTAGTACACAGTTAAATTACTGTTGCGGAGGTAATGTTGGGACTTTTCACACACAAGCTCTACCCTAGTGATTTGCAATTTTGACCTATTTTGGACTTATAGAGAGCAGCAGCGTTCTCAGTTTTGCAAAATGCAAGCACTTCAGAGCCCTTAAAATTGCATATTTTGCATAGCCAGCTTACTTGCTGCACATGCACCCATCTGAGCTAAGGGAGCAACTGATCAGTTTGTGGCATCTTCTGATTAGAGGAAAGGATCAATCAGAGAATTGGGATAAGGTTCATTACCTGTAGGCCGAGTATCTCATCAATAGACTGGTCCTGCTCCATTGAGCTGCACGCTGCTTGCTTTGACGCCAGAGGACTAATGTCACTAAAACAGACAGTTAAGTGTTACGACATGTTTGCTTTGTGTGAGAGTACAGCAGTATTTTTGCTGAATTTAGGTCAATATATTACACAAGTGTTGGGCGGTCAGCTTCATATCTTAGACATACAGAACCATAGGGAAAAACTGACACACTGCTGCCACCTGCTGTTCTAGAGAAGTATTTCACATGTACTTACAAGAAAGTAAACCTAAACACACACACACAAATCTGTCAGCTAACAAGCACATAATTCCAGTTTAGACTGGGCTTCTGAGTCGACTATATTTCTACCTTCCCAGGATTTTGTTTATGTTTTCTGCCAGCTTTTCTTGCAGCGACTTGTCATTCAGGATCTTCTCCCTTGCATTCTCTATAACCATTTGCTGGGGGGGGGGGGGATGGGGGAACATAACGGGAACAGGGATCGTAAACTGAACCAATGGTAAAACCCAAAACAATAGAAATCGGGGAGGTGGGGCCTCACTCACAGGGAAATTCTCGCCGACTGCCTCCTGATGCGACTCGCTCTGCAGCTCCACGGGGGGGACGTTAGGTGGCAAACTGCCCCGCCCTGGTCCACTGCACCCACTCAGGCCTCCTCCCCTCCTCCTCGGAGAGTCACTGAAAGAAGAGATGCAGGTCAGCACTTCCCTTTAAAAGGAAAACAGAACACACCCCATTTCACATACAGATATGTACAATAGCATACTACACACTAGCATATCGGTCGAGCACTGATATCTACCGACCCACAGTTAGTCGTTTACGATGAAATTAAATCATTTCCCAACAATCAGCTGGTTAACTGTATCTTTGTCATATTTATTTTTCTTAGTTTTCATATTTTACTTATTACTTACTTTTCAACTGCACTAAAACCAATGATAGTGACATTTCAGCTCAGCATTTGACTTCACACATCATACATTTGAGGCTGACAATAAAAGATATTAAATATGGGGGAAAATGAAAGCGCTTCATCCCTGTTACCATTTTCTACGGGCAGGGGACAGTGGGCCGGGGTTTATCCTGTGGTCAGGAACCGCAACTTGCAGAGGGGAATCTCCTGTAGAATGACAGTTGATAAACACCATTTAAAGAGCTCCCCTTAAAGATCCAGCGGCTGAACCCTAATGGTGCTTTTCCACCGCACTTTTGTTACTTTCCCTTTTCTAGTGACTTCCGGTTCGGTACCAGTACCAAAAAACTCCAGTACCTAAAATGCCAAACTAACTAGGGGTACTGTTTTAGTACTTTGGGGTGGGACTTCAAACACTTTTTTGTCGACTGGTTATTGAAATAGCCCGTCTCTGAAACACAATACGAAAGCTGTCTGAAAGAGAGCTGTGAACTCAGAAAACGACAAAGAAAAAAAAAATAATAATAATGGGTGCATAGGCAAAGGAAAAATCCAGCTTTTACGCCAAGTGGAAAACCAACACCTTGAAGTACCGTACTTGAAGAACCAAAAGTATAGTAACTGGTGCGGTGGAAAAGCGCCCTAAATGCTTCGCATCTTACGGTTCACGCTGATGAAAAGTCTGCTCCCATCCTGGACCTGAGGCTGGCAAATGGGAGTAGTCCGGGTCTGCAGGGAGCTGTAGCAATCTGCTGCCGTGTGTCCCAGAATGCTTTGTGGGGCAGAGATGGGGCTTGGAATGTAGTGGCCAGATGGGGCTGGGGATGAAGAAATCCTGGGGGCTGGAGACAAAGGGGAGGACAGCGCCCTCTGTCGCCTCAGATTCATAATTCCGTTCCGAGTACGGACTGCAATGGAAAGCAATAGGAAGAAAATTAAATGATTTACTCTATTTATAAGCTTCTCGCTCTCTTCTGACACGTACTGGTGTCAGCTTGGGGTCAGAGCACACGATCAGCCATTTGTCTATATCTCCCTTGGGGACAATCCGTGGTTAAGTGACTTATTCAAAGGCCCAACAGTGACATTAGACTGCCAGCCCCAGGATCAGAACCAGCAACCTTTCCAATCACAAGCACAGAGTCCTAACCTGCTGAGCGACAGTGACCCTGCACACATTTTGCCTGGCTTACAGCTAATCCACCGTCGCAGCTGTTTAAAAGTCTCAGCTAAGCATATGCTTACATCCTAAGTAGCAACTTACGTCGCTGGTTCTGGTGCACCGCTGGCGAATTCTGCATACATCTGGAGAAGAGAAAACAAACACGCAACCAAAACGTAGGCAGTTATTCAAGTATTACACAATTGTTAACTATGTGCTCCCTTAACTCGAATGAAAAAAAGATATTACAATGGCTGTAAATTTTCTATTAAAGACGTGCAAGCACTAATGTACAGGAACATCAAAAATAAACTGTCCTTACTTGATTTGGTTTAGAGTGAATTCTAACTTCTTCCATAATGATGTCATCATGGCGGGTATTTGCGGTTCTTGGCTGGTTTCTATGTAAATAATTAGGCCATACAATGGAAATAAGACCATAAGAGCCATGATAGTTTAAGAACTAAACGGTAAAATGTCCAGGTTTGGGTGTGCAGCTCATTACTGTATGGGAAGCACCTACCCTTGGCTTTAGCGGCAACATATTCATTCAAGATCGTTGTCAAATTTTTTCCAAACAAGGACTGTGAGAATGAAAAGTATACATACACCTGTTAGTCTGCTGACAGCTTCGAATATCGACACACATTCTGCAAGCTCGGGAAATAAGGCAGCGCTGCCGCGATATATACATCCGGGTGTGTCCATTGGAATGCATAAAACATTTCAATCTGGAAAATGGAAGTGGATAATGAAAGGTGACGGCGGAGAGGACACTCACAAATACGCAGGCAGGGATAGCCCCATCCTCCGTACTGTGCTCCGCGTATTCCTTCAGATTGGGGCTTTCTAGAATGAACGCCTGGCTTGTAGCGGATAGACCCTCCTGTTGCAGGTAACCTTCAACCAAATCGTGAAAAAGACGCGACATCCGTGACACTCGGCACCTGTATATTAATTAACCACTGTGGGGATCATGTAGGCAAGATCCTTGACCAGGCAGGAAATGGAAAAATAACATCAGGTTTTAGGCATCTAGACGTATACGTGGACGTGCACTTCCGAGACATGGCGAAGAGTTATGGTCAATTAACCTGTCCATTACACACCCTTATCTATCCAGTGCCAGGAGCCACACTCACGACACTGGCAGACACATCTCTCTGACACGTACACGGCGCAACATCTTAATGGAGTATGTGTAGAATTTCGTAATCGTAAACAGATTGTATACAAGGACTTGTTTCAAATTCCCTGTTTCCTATTACGTGGGCATAGGTCCTTAGCCATACAGCTAACATCAAGCGCCTAAGTACTTTGAAATACAAGATACTTTCAAGGGAAAGTTGCTGTCTTGTTTCTATGTTACTTTAAAACTGCACACACTTAACAATACACGTGTGACATAATTATTAACCTCTGCCCTAAACTGAAGTAGGCACGATTTTTTTTATTATACATGCCACTTTCGTACAGTGGCTTGCTAACTGGCTAGTCGAGGGAAGATCAACATCTCCCCTGAGCCGTCGTACTCACCCAAAACAAGCCTCGCTATGTCGGACGGTAGCAACATAGCTAATTAGTTCAGTTATCCCCCAAAGAGAACTATATACACATCGTACAACATACGAGGAGGCAAGGAACCGCAAAACTCTTGATATTAATTTGACATTTCTCATCCCCAGCACGATCAAACTGGTTCAGACGTATTGTATGTCCCCTGAAATGGCGCGGAAATTCGGCATTCGTCGACCGGAAGTTGGACGAGAACCGACGCAGGATGAATCACGGGAGATGTAGTTTGTTCTAACGCGGGACCCGAAATTTCTACCTCATTATTTTGATTCAGCCGGCAGTCTGTGTCTGTCCTGCGAAATTTATGCACGAAAATACCAGAGAGAACGGTCTCAAAATTGCTGCACAAAGGCATAAGACAAACTTGTGTTTTGGGAACTTACACTCTGTCGCCCTTTTTATACCTATCAACATGGCAATCAGAATCTGAAAATATGGTTGGTCTGTGCAGATTTCTGACCCGGCGGAGGAGGGCATGCTTGCAGTGGGAGGCGCGATTTTAATGATGAGGTCAAGATCAGCATGCTGCGAACTGCATAGAAAGCAATGTGTCCGGTCTACTCAGAACATAAAAGCAAAGTATGTAACCAAATAAACATTTGCATGACTGCTCCGTTTTCGGATAAATACGTGGTCAATAATTAGGTCTGTCGTACTGTTACGGTGTTACATATTACTGATTATTTGATGATCTTAGTTGTTATGGACCACTATGAAGATGATATCCTGCCTGGGTAGTTAACAATCAGTTGCTATTGCGCTATGTATCCGGATTCCTATGCAGTGTTTACTCTGGATAATAGATGGATTTGAGTCTTTGCAGTCAAACTTGATATGGAGGAGTGGGCGTAACGTTTAGGCGAGTGCAGCAAACTTCCATTGGCAATTTTACTGTACGTCAAGCTAGCTGACATGCTGATTTCAGAGTAATGATATCGGCACTCTTAGATGGGTAATAAAGTATGGACGTTTTCATTACGTGTAACGTGCACTGCCTTCCTTTAAGTACTAATGTACTGCTTTGGGTTTCTCCCGGTAGGCGTTTGTCAACATCTCTCTCCAGCACATCACGTAGTCGCGTTTTACTAGGAAATGAAAACAGAAACTAACCGTTCCGTTATATCGTGACAAAAAATGTTCAGTGATTCAAGATGAACTTGCTTGCAAAAGTAGTTTTCGGCAGGATCTGATGCCCGATATCCTACTTCCCTACACTCCTCAGGCATAATGAGTCTGCATCTCCATGAGCTTCTGCTCTGCTGCCGTGGTTTGGAGAATGAAAAAGTCACAGAAAGAAAGGTAATGTTATGTTAGAGACGCCACCC
>JAABNX020000042.1:10839675-10857123 GCA_015163995.2 Mormyrus lacerda | reverse complement strand
CCCCTTATGCATTGCCATTTGATCAGTCTGTGATTTTACAATTTTGTAACACTTCACTTAAAACAGCCATAATAATGCATTATAGATATCTTCATAATGCAGTGTAATAGTCAGTATAAGCCATTATGCAGGTATTTATAGTGCATATAGATGAGTGCTTCATAGAGCATTCATAATGCATAATAAACACGGCTATAATGTGTTATGCCTTTTTATAAATAGTAATAGCTGTGTTTATAATACTCTATGAATGCATCATAATGCATTATGAAGGTATCAATAATGCATTATACATGGGTGCTTTATGTAAAGTGATGGCGACAATTTCCCAACCGGCCATCATTTGGTTCTCATTCTCCACCTGTACAGAAAGAGGTTGAGCGCTTTCGTCAGCTCATTCGATCTCCTGATACCATACAAGAACTTGACCGCAATTCCGGAACCAAGGGTTCTAAAGGCTCCAAACAGCTCACCTGGGATGCTGTCTTCAAGTAATTTCTGTTGTTTTTGAAGTTTGGGCCAGTTTTATTTGCTAGCGTTTTTCCGTGTCTTAGAAAAGATATTTCTCATATGATCTTCTAGAATCTACTTTCAGAGAGAAATTAGTTTGAAGACTTTCATTACATTTTTTTTCTCCTCAAAATATAATCAAGTTTTCGCTTTGTAGTTCTCATCTTAAATACGTTTTTTTGAAGGTTTCTGCAGCGGTACCTTCAAAAAGAGACTGAGGCATTGCAGTCTGGGAAAGCCAATGTCTCCGCCACGACGCAAGCCAACCGGCACAAAAAGATGCAGGAGATCAGCAGCCTGGTCAAATATTTTATTCGATGCGCGAACAAACGTAAGGGCTTTGTTTTTGTTTTGTCCGTCTCTTCCGTCTGGTGTCTCCCAGTCACAGCGTAACCAGTTTCCTTTATTCGCGTCAGGCGGGCCACGGCTGAAGTGCGCAGACCTGCTCTATCACATCATGGACGTCCTGCGCAGTTCCTACAGCTGCACTGCCTACGGTGAAGACTACAGCAGCCTCCTACTGAAGGATATCCTGTCTGTCAGGAAGTACTGGTGTGAGATCACTCAGCAGCAGTGGTGCGGTTAGTGCAACCTTCCTAACTTAAATGATATGTGGTGATGATGACATGTAGGGGGCTAGGGGGGGGGCATGATCCAGGTATATAAGATTCTAAATGGTCTAGATGCTGTTCTACCAAATAGTTACTTCAATATTAGTTCAAATACAAGATCTTGTGGCCATAGCTGAAAATTATAGTGGGAGGACATTTTAAACTGGATTTGAGAAAGCACTTCTTTACACAGCGTGTAGTTAGAATATGGAATAGTCTTCCTGTTAGTGTAGCGCAAGGTAAAACCCTGGGTTCCTTTAAATCAGAGCTGGATAAGATTTTAACAACTTTAAGCTATTAGTTGAGTTCTCCCCAAATGAGCTAGATGGGCCGAATGGCCTCTTTTCGTTTGTAAATTTCGTATGTTCTTACGATGTTCCCAGTATGTGTGCTGATTTTCCCATTTTCCCCATCTTGTTTAGATCTATTGGATTTGTATTGCGGCTTCTTCAAAGCTGGATCTAGAGCTATCAACCGTGTTCTAGTGAGCAGGATCATCCACACTGTCGTTAAGGGCTGCTGTTCTCAGACTGACGGGCTCACCCACACGCTGTTCTCCTTCTTCTCCAACGCCCTGCTTCATGCTAAGTATGCTAATGTCCCCCGTCCTCATAAAGGCTCAGATTTCATTTGGATCCATCTTGAGTGTTAACGTTTTTCTGCCATGCAGGAAAGAGAAGCACCTGGTTGTTGTAGAGCACCTGGTGTCTGCCCTGAACATCTTTCTGAGGTCTTCAGCCATGAATTGCCGCATTCGGGTGTGTCAGCTTGGGGAGGAACTCCTGCCCTCCGTCCTGTACATCTGGGCTCAGATGCGGCCCAGTCCCATGCTGAAGGAGGAGCTGGTGGAGTTCTTTAGCTTGCAGCTGTGTGTTCACCATCCAAGAGGAGCGAAGACTGAAGATACAGGTGCAGAAAGATAGAGCTGATGTTGTTTCTCATCTGCTAGCTATTTAAAAATATTATTCGGTATAAGGGGGGAATACCCATGTAATATTTCCCTGGAACGCAGGTGCCTATGCTGAGGACTGGACGAAATGGCAGAGACTGCTCCATAGCCTTTATGACGTCCTTGTGAGTGAAATCAGCCAGATAGGCAGCCGAGGGAAGTATGTCACAGGTTCACGTCACATCGCGGTGAAGGAGAACATCATTGAGTTGACCGCGGACATTTGCCACCAGGTAAAAACGTCACATGGACTCTCTAGTGAGTTTATAAGTGATCACCTGATCCTTGACATTATATCTTCTACGTCTTGTTCGGCTATATTTCTGTATTCCAGCTCTTTAGCCAGGAGACGCAGGTACTGGAGGTCACCCAGGCACACTTTAGGACGACCCAGTGGGAGCGTCCCCAGACAACCCCCAGCAAACGAAGACGGATCGAACTGGGGTGGGAGGTTCTTAGAGACCATCTTCAGCTGTCTAATAGTGACTTTGACATTATTCCATGGTGAGACATTTATCAAACATCTTAGTAGACCTTGTAAAGACCACATTCATACTTGTTATGATTATACATGTTTTTGATTCATGTTTTTTGCAAGATACTATATACTGTCTGTATACTTGGGATCTTAGGGCTGGATTTGGGTTAGTTTACTAGTGCTTGGTATCCCGTTCCAGGTTACAAATTTGCTCAATGTTAGCCTCCAAGTATCCTTCACTCCTTCCTGGGAAGGAACTTGTTCCTCTGCTGTCGACACTTTGTCAGCTGCTGGCAGAGCAGCGGCGTGGTGAGAGGGGACCCTATGTTCTGCGTTGCCTGCGGGAAGTAGCCCGCTGCCAGGCCCTGCATCCCGACCGTGTCCATGGCCAGGGCCCCGAGTTACATAAGCTGTGGTCCCGCATCTGGACTCTCGCCATACGCGGCGCCGGCTTCCCACAGACTGAGGCTCTCAGCCTGGACCTCCTGAAAACCATCATTCAGGGGGGGCTCATTCCTATTGATAAGGAGTTCTGGAAGCTCTTCACCAGCTCTGCTTACAAGCCATCCAGGTATTTTATTTGGTGTGAATTGCAGGCCACGTGGACATTAGGCTGCAAACCATGTTTGTTGACATCGCTCTGTGGGTATTCCGTCCATAGAGCTGCTGCGACGTGCCTGACCCAGGCTTTGCTGAAATGTGCGCCCCTGAAAATTACTGACCCAGGCCCAGACCACCTAGCTGTAGAAGGCTGTGGGCTGCCCAGCTTCAAAGAGTCGAGTATTAGCTGGCTGCTGAACAGCAACCAGAGTGAAGAGATGGAGGAGGGCAGCAAGCCTCATCTTATTGTCTGCAGGTACGTGTGATGTTTTTTCTCTGCAAGTCCCTTTTTCAGTAGCTTTGACTCTTGTTGTCATTGAGCATATGCTAATTTATTTCTGTTACCTTACCTATAGGGATTTTCCAGATCTCCTGATTCCCAGGATTCTTGTGTCTTTGACTCTCAAGGACACCAAGAGTGGCATGTTGTTTCTTAAAGATTCACCAGTTTCTGAGAGGTGAGGGTATGTCTTCACTGTATGTCTAGGGCCAGACTTTGTGCCCCTGAAAAGTCTTCCACAGTCTCAATATAGCATTTAACTCAAATCATGTCTCTTTCTTCTGAAGTTCTTCAGCCCAAGATAGTACTTCGTGTGCAGGCAAAGAGGACCTGTATGAGATGGAGAGAATGTATCTCCAATTCTCCTTTGATGAGGAGCTCTGTCCCGCTGTGAAGTTGACTAGCACTGCGTCATTGTCTGGAGATCCTCAGGTCACGGTTGTTCAGGGCTTGAAGGACAAAGTGGAAAAAGACTTACTTTTTGTAGCTGATAACCTACTCAACTGCTATTCTCCTGAGGTGAGAATGTGAAGTGTGCGAATGAACACAGTACAGCGGGACATAGACGTCTAAATGGTACTTGTTGGCATAGTAGAATGCCTATCAATGACACTTTGTTCTGGTGCAGTCACAGTCCACCCCTCCAGAATGTCTGGTCCGATGTTGTACCCTCCTAACGGGCATCCTGGGCGGATACGTGTGCACCGGGATCCTCAGCGAAGATGATGCTCGCGGGTCCTCGCTCTTCCAAAAAGCCAAGGTTGGCTGACACATGGGGGGATTTTAGGGGAAGTCTAGTTTTGGGGCAATAATGTGACCTGTTTTCTGTTGAATCCTGGCTGGATTTTGCAGTCGTTGGCTCGGCATCTTAATGAATACATCGCAACAGTGAAGGGAAGGATGACAGATGATGGTATTCTTTCTACTCTGAAGACCATCATGCGACTCTGCACAGATGGTATCACCAGAGGGACAAAAGTAAGATACCATTCACATTTACACATTTAGCAGACACTTCTGTCCAAAGAGATGTAGAAGTGAGGCAAATGGCACATCATAGACAAACGTACTGTCAACCAGGCATAAGTGCAGCTAGGCTGAGCTTTCCTCGAATTCCCAGATATGAGAGTAAGCAGTATTGGAGCAGGATCTACACAAGAACTTCTGACAAAGCAAGGACCTAATAGGACTATTCAAGGACTAAAAGTGCAACACAAGAACCTTCAAGGAACGTAAAGAGGCATTAGGCTGGTAGAGGAATTCACCGAGCAGATGGGTCACTGATTAATGGGGGTGTAACAATTCATCAGTTCTAATCAATGTATCGATTCCTAAGCCCGCGATATGATTTAGTCGACTCATTTAGCAAATATCAATTCATATCAACTCGGAAACGCTGCCAAAAGCTGAAAAGCTTATGATTTACACCCCTACTGATCAAGTCTGTCTCTTATCAATACTGACTCTATTCTTATTTGTTTTCATTGTTGTTCTGTTTCTTTTATAGGACAGAATGAGGTTGGTCTCCTGCAGCTTGTTCTTAAGTTCCTTGCCATCAAGACTACTGACTGAACTGTGTGAAATATGCAAAATGATGGTGAGTCTCAACTGATACGTTCAAGCGTCAGGTGCCTGAGTACGAGAGACTTGAGGAATGCCTGATTGGATATGCAGATTGTGATGTCACCTTTGGAATCCGTCTCATCTGTTGTCTCTAGCTGACAAACCCGTCTAAAAAAGGCAGTGTAGCGGTAGATGACGATCACATGGAAGATGACCTGGAGATGACCCGAACTCAGGCAGACGATCTGGGCCACATCGACCTGATCGGAGGTGGAGAATCAGTTGCTTCCAGCTCAGGCAGCAAACTCCAGCAGGTCGCGGATAGCGCCGGAGTTCTGCACTCCACAGGTGCCTGCCTGCACCATCTTGGCTGAATCAGTCCAGTGCGGTGTTTAGGCCTGGTTGTCTGACACCCTTCTTGCCTTTCTGATTTGCTGTCGTGCACAGGTGCCCAAAGTGCATTGGCTGAGGAGCTCCTGACCAACCAGGAGTTGGCTTTCCTGGCCACCCTCAGGTTCCTCTGCCTTTGTGCGTCTGCCGAGTTCACAAACGGGCTCTCCTTCAAGCCACCCGAGATCCGACACCGGCTTCTCCTGCTCGTCGACCAGATCGACCTTGCAAAGTCATTGCATCTCAACATGGTGAGTCACCTGCTTCTAGATCAGCTGTTGAATTGTGGGGATTAAAAAGAATAAAACAGTGACCCTTTTTGAATGAACCTTTTTTAATAAAGCCATTATTTTGCTCCGTTTTTGTTGCTGTTTTTTTTCTTACAGTACTTAACATTGCTGAATAAAATACCGGCAGTGGATACATCTTTAACAGCAGAAGATTTTGATTCACTTTTAAGTCCTCTAGCGTAAGGAGAGATTCATTTTTCATACCGTTTGTTTATGTCGTCTTTGTTTAGTCAGTCTTTGAGGATCTCACATAAACTCTCTTTCCCACAATCTACCTGTTGACAGGGATTTGTGCTCTTTGTACCGCCAAGACCAGGAGGTCTGTGCCACTATTCTACGGGGCCTCCTCTCTTGCATCCACTGCCTGAGCCAGACACAGGACCCGGCCGAAGAAATGCGACACGTGCAGGGGGCTCTTCTCAAAGTGGTCTCTGGCTTCTGGTGAGGCCCACGGTAGCGCTTCTGAAGATGCTGCTTTTAAGACCAATTCTGCAGTAAATGTGTCATTTGCAGCACCTTAAGATGTTCTCCAGAATGACTATTAAAGAACTCTGCTGCTCAACTGGCTCTTACTTTCCTGTCAGCATCCTGGCCCGGACTGGCAAAAGCATAGCTTCTGTGAGGGTGGCATTGGTGCAGTGTTTGGTGGCCTTGCTGGAGGTATTTTCCCCTTCTGTAGACCACTTCATTGACCAGGAAATGCTCACTTGTTATTAGAAGCATCCATGTAACCAAAGTGGATGCTTGAACAGTGGATTCAGATGTTGAAAAGTCATTCTGTGCCACGCTAAGTGCGCTAATGCTGAACCTCTCGCCCGACCCCATCTTCAAGGCGGACCCTTGCTGTAAGTGGGCGGTTCTGACCCTGCAGGAGGAGGAACCCGTGTCAGCTGTCCTTCCATCCTTCCTCGCAGATCCCTACCATCATGTCCGCATGAAGGCAGCCTTGTTCGTGGACAGGTCTGTCCGGTCTGCGGTTTGACCGTTGGAGTAGATTGATAAACAGTTAGAGTAGGAATAGATCTATCAGTTAAAAATCTATCTGTAGATGTATCAGTTGGACTAGGAATAGATCTGTTAGTTGGAATAGACTAATTCATAGCATGTGTGGTCTTTTTAGAGCTTATAGACATCTTATAGAAATGTTATTGCCATTCTACTTCTTCATGTAAACTCCATTAATGCTGCTTAAAATAATAACAGAATACATTATACATCTGAATAGTAAACAAAAGTGCAGCATCACAATATGGCATTACACGTAGCAGCAGTCATGTGATTAAGCATTAGCAGCCCTGTAAAATGGTCAGACAGATGGGTTCATGTGGGTGTGTGCCGGCGTGATGTTAGAGTTGTTTCTTGCATTGTTAAGGTGGTTGATGCTCTTTGGGTAGAAACTAGGGATTGTGAAATTTTTTGGAAGGTCTGTGTTGTTCTGTAGTCATGACCAAATGAAACTTTGTGAACCACTTGCTGTATTTTATGACCCCACTAGATGGTGCTCTCTGTTAAAAAATGGCTGTCAGCATGCCCCAATGCAAACCAAGAGCGCCATCTAGTGGGCTCAAAAAATACAGTAAATGGTTCATGTAGCTTCCTTTAGCTATCACTATTTGTCTGTGTCTAAGACTCTTCCTGGATATGTCACCGGGCCACCTGGAGGAGAAGAAGATGCTGTCGTTGCAGCTGCAGCAGGCCGCCTTTGAGAACGTGTACCTGAAAGCGCAGGAGGGAATGCAGCTGGTAAGGATGGCCTGGTGGGAGGGCGGCAATTCTCACTGGCCATTGAGAGAGCGTGACATGACGCCCGTTTGTGTGTTCCTCAGAAAGGCGGGGCCCTGGAAGAGCAGCGGGATGAGGTTTTGAACCGGCGCGCCACCCTGTTGAAGAGTGTCTCGGGGATGCTGGCCTGCAGCCCTGTCTGCGAGAAGCAGGCCCTGTTTTCCCTCTTCCAGTCCCACAGGGAGAACGGCATCGACCCACAGCTGATCAAGAAGGCAGGCGCCGCCTCTTTGCAGAGCTCCGTGCATCTCACACCCCTCCCTCAGCATGGTTGTCGCCATTTGCATTGTACTCATGTAGCCCTGTCATGCATGCTTGACCAACTGACTGGTCATGTCACATTTTCCACAACTCCAATTTTGTTCCCCACATTTAACTGTTTGTGTTACATAGCCTGTGCTGCTCCAGGGAAAAATAAAAGTTAAGCAACCAAATTCAAATACCATACAGATATATAATATAAGTGCCTGAAAAAGACTCCTTAGTAGTCATTTTGAATAAATGAAAGGGCGGGAAAGTAAAATCCCACGATATGTCGCTTAACGAGGGGATGCGTTCTGAGAGATGTGTTGTTAAGCGATTTCATTATTATAATAGAAGTAGATATTCAATCTAAGCAACTAGGGGGGGTAAGACCAACCAATCGGATGTCTTGGTACCACCTCCTCCAGTTGCTTGGACCCACCTCCTCCACTGTCTCATTGGTTATCTCTCTGAAACAATCATTTATTTCTTCTGCCCTCAGAACATTTTTGTATAAGTAAACTTAACTGGCAGCTCAGTAGGTTTATCATCAACATCGTGAGTACTTCTTTGCACTATGACAGCTACCACTTCACTAAGTGATAGGAATTTTGCAGCTCTGTTATAATCTCATGAGGCCACTGTCGTGTATGAGGTCCATATATACCATATAATTGTGTGTGTGTGACAAATAAAATTTTGAAACTTGAACTTTTATGTTGTGACCCACTCTGAGTGCCGTGTGACTGCGAATGCTTAATGTCTAGTATGTCACACACCCTGATTGTTTTTATGAGACAGTCAGCATCAGTGTATGTATCTGGGTGTCTCCTCTCAGGTCCTGCGGAGTGTGGCACAGACCCTGGGCTACAGGAGCCCGGAAATCTTGGTGAGGTCCCACTTGGACTACCTGGTCACAGAGTGGCTTCGGCAGAGGCGGAAGGAGCCGGGCTACACACTGGAGTCCTTCCCCTACGCGCTGCTGGGTCACGTGACCCTCGAGGACTTTTACAGGTTTGTGCTCACGGACGAAGGTACTGATTGTGCGTGAATTAGATGATGGTTTGGACAGCCATATTCTTGCTTTTTTTTTTTTTTTGTATTTAATAAAGTATTGCTCAAACTATACATTATAAGTTTGAGTTTTAAATATTAAATATCAATAAATGATTTGGTGTCCTGGTTACCCCGGCCAGGATAAGCAATGAAAAGATGTACGGATGGATGGAAGGTCTCAGTTACTGATAAGTGGATTCTCTCCCTTTCTATCGTCTTGACCCAGGTCCTCCTACCATGTCCTGGTGCCGCATTTGGTTTTTCTGGACGATTTCGAGCAGGTGAAGTCCATCGGCACCATGCTGAATTTGGACTGGAAGCAGCTACTGGCCAACTGCTTCCCCAAGATCATGGTGAACATCCTGCCTCACTTCGCCCTTCCGGCCTCCGACAGCCAGGTGGCGGTGCAGAGGGAGACGGCGAACCGTGTTTACGACCTGCTGAAGGACGGCAACTGCCTCGGAAAGCAGGTGAGGGTGGAAGGCTGCCCTGCATTGCGGCAGTCATGGGATTGTCCCCAACTTTCCGTTATTCACAAGTAAAATTTTGAAACTCTTTGATCTTAGCAAATAGACAGCCTGATTCACAGCAACCTGGCGGACATTGTGGTGGAGCTACTGATGACTCTATATGAAGAGGCAGGACCTGAGGCAGAAGGGGGCGGAGAGCTGCACAGGTTTATTGGGTAATAATCTCAGATCGCATCCAAACTGTGGTTTATTACAGCTTGGAGTGTTTCGGTGCACAAAGTTCAGTGAAATCCTTGGTTTTGGGTTCAAGGTCCAGTGCAATTTTGGCACAACAAGGTCAACAGAATTCGTTTTGAAATGTATTTATTATTAAAACTCCAAACATTCAAACACAATTAGAAACATTTGTAAACCGGAGGCAACGTGTATCTGAATAACAGAACATAAGGGACGCTTATTTGCGAATTGCAAAAGTATGTGAAATGAACAGAGAAAAAAATCAAAAATCTAACTAGGCTCTGGATCCCTATAATCCTGCATAAGTGGGTATGGAAAATGAGAGGATGGATAACATAATAATGAATGATGAACTAAATCCCATGTAAATCCTGAGTTTTCTACTACCGAGTTTGGATGCATATCTGTAGCGACAACCGTAGTTTAATGTTTTTCCGCCCGGTCTGAATTTCATGGCAAAAAGCGCCTTAAATGCCACGGGGAAACTAACTTGCAGAAGCTGCATCTGCCAAACTCTGGCCATACACATGCTTGGATGATGTCACCGCTAACGAGTTAGCACATCGGATGTGTTTCCAGCAGCATATATGGATTCTGTCTAACAGAGCCGGCAAACGGTCTTGTCACCTGCTCTCTTTGCAGTGTTGGTGTATTATTGGGAAACCAAAATGTTCCCAAACCACAGATTTATGACTGACTGTAACCTGCGTTAGCCATAACCAACACACAGCCACTATTAGCGTAATGTTTTCAGTGTTGAAAATCTATATGTAAGTTTAGGTTCCACCCGTACAGAGTTGGGTAATTCAGTCTAGACTGGGATTTTGTTACAACCAACCAGTTGAGTACTCTGTGACTGTGACTCTTTATGCTCAACTGGTTTGAATCTCTGAATCTGAATTGCCCAACTCTGCACCCATATCAATAAATGTGCATAGCGAACTGAAAATGACGTACTGATTTTCACATGATTAAGAGTACCGGTGAGTGAGTTCTGGTGTTCCTTCAGGCAATTGGACCCTGCTCCAAACCCACCCTACTTCAGTTCCTACGTCATTAAAGCCACTCTGGATTACCTCAGCAAGTGCCACAGCACGAACGTCCGGTCGCTGGTGGCCATCCTCTCTAAGACCCCGGTGAGATATCAGCACCGTCTTAAGCCCACATGGGCTGTAGCACTGGACCCATATTGACAGAATTCCTTTACATTATAGCCAGCTTGGCTGTTGCTGTAAAAGGCAGCTTGACAGGTATGTTGTGGATGTTTCTGTCTTCCCACCCCAGGTCTCCATCCAGAAGGTTCTGTTTGCCATTTGCCAGAAGGCATCAGAAACCACCAATGCCTATGAGAAGCACCGCATCCTTCTCATGTACCACTTATTTGTGAGCTTCTTGCTTAAGGAGATAAAGGATGGTCTGGGTGGAGCCTGGGCCTTCATCCTGAGGGACGTCATCTACACGCTCATCCACCACATCAACAGCAGGTGAGCAGCCTAATTGCACTTTAATCTGCATCTACAGCCATTTGTCTTCAGGTTTAGGGTTTGACAGTACCGTGCTTGACCTGTCTGTCCCAGGCCAGCTCACCTGGACGAAGTGTCCACCCGCAGCTTCTCCCTGTGCTGTGACCTGCTGACTTCCGTGTGTCGGACGGCCGTGCAGTTCTTCGTGGACGCTCTTGAGAGCCACCTGCAGGTTATTGTTGGTACTCTCACGGCTCAGGTGACCGACCAGTCAGCTGTATCGCAACAAGTAAGAAATTACTCGCCGTGGACTCCATAGTACTATAGTCTGTAAGAAATCAATGCACAGATTTTAATTAGTGAAATGTTGCATAGAGGGGTTAGTTGTGCAGGAAGTTTACATGCAAATATTTTGTTCTGCACAATATATTTTTGTTTGGGTACTTCAGATGTTCCATAAAGGCCCATCACGTCTAGATGCTCCTCACTTTAGGTTTGGCTTAAGATTTTTCGGCTTTACAATGGTGTGATAGTGAAGCGCATTCAGTAGTCACCTTTTAATTTCAGTCTGTTCACAGGCTAGCGATCTGCTCTGCCCTGCTTTCTACTGGGTCATATAAGCATCCAACCAGCCAAGCTTCCAGTCTCTGTAGCGTAAACGTAATCGTTTTTTCACCATACGTTGTTTTTTTACATTGTTACATTGTTTTTTTTTTTCCTGTGTTTAACCAAATAACCTTGCAGTCATTTACTTACTTTTTCAATGACCACTATTTAGTTAGCTTCAGTAATTAATTATTTACTTATTCAGTGACAGTAGTTATTTGCTTATCTATCATGTATTCCTATTAGACTTACAATATATTTCATTAGCGATGGGTTCGTCAGACGAGGGGCACCTGCACTGCGTGTGATATTATTCAACATGTCGGTGACTGCGGTTTAAGGTTCTGGACCTGCTGAAGTTCCTGGTGATCGACTGTCAGGACAACGAGCGTTTGAAGCGGGCTATCCAGCACCTGGAGCCCTTCCCAGGGGGGGCGGCCTTTCGGAAGCTGAGGGGCTCTCAGCAGGCACTGAAGTACAGGGAGGGGACATTCACACTCAGAGAGGTAACAGGGCGTCTGACCGCACAGGAAAGGCGAGGAGATGAAAATTACCCGATGGATTATTGCCCAAGTTTTCTTTAATCTTTAGTTTGTTTTTTTCTTTTGAGTTATTTACTTTATTCAACTACATTCATATGTTCATGTTTCTTTATAGCTTTTTTTATATTTACGTGATCCGCCAATTTTTTATAATCTTTTAGGAAATGCAGTGTATGAAAGACGATATTTGCTTGATGATATTCTAATGCATACAGTATCAGTATTGTAAACATAATTCTTAATCACCATAATATTTTTTCAGTTTGTTAAATAACCAGTTTGAGTGCTCAGTAGGTTCTGTAGTTGTTATTGATGCTCTATCAATGCCAGTACATTTGAAATACTTTTTGATTAACTTTAATTAAGCTTAGCTTGTTCATAAACCATCACACATACAGTAGGGTGAGGTCATGACTGCTGTTCTAGGTGAATCCCACAATCCCTTTCCTGCACATTTCAGGAGATCATCCACTTCGTGTCTGTGTCGCCCTGTGATACCCTGCCCATGACGAGGCTGGAAGGCCTGAAGGACCTCAGGATGCAGCTCAGCACGCACAAGGGGGCGATCGGGAAGCTGCTTCTGGAGTGCCAGGGTGGGCCTGCAGATTAAAGGTCTCCCCTACACCAAGGAACCCACTTCAGGGAATAGCTGACTTTGTTTTTGTTGGGTTCCGTTTGCAGATGACCCTGTGGAGAGTATCCTCATGAAGCTGGTCCTGAACCTTCTGCAGATTTCTAAGATGGCCGTCAACCACCCTGGGGGAAGGGATGTTTTAGGTACGTACCTGCAGTAGTGGTGATGGACTGGACCTGCGTGTTTGCATCTGGGACTTTTTGGTACTTTTTGGTTTTAAGTCCTACCAGAACCACTGAATCTGATGAGGCATCTTCTCTGCAGAGGCCGTTGGGAGCTGCTTGGGAGAATTGGGGCCTGTGGACTTATCCACTATTGCTCTCCTCCATGAGAAAGACCAGGTCAATGCCCAGGCCGCGAAGCTCTTCCCAGACTTGGAGCTCCAGTGGACCTTCATCGTGTTGAACTGCATGAACAGTGCCCTGGTTCACCCCTGGTAAGGGCTGTGAGGTGCGTACCACCTCTGAAAGGGTCCAGTCCGGTTCATTATCTAAGGCATCCATTTCTGTCAGCATTAAGGTGAGGCAGGCATCTGTTCAGTGTCTGAAAGCCATCCTGGCCACAAGAACTGGTGCGAAGTTCTGGGAGGAGCACAAGGACAGCCGGGACTCCATGCTGGTCTATTTCAGCCCTCTGCGGTCGACAAAGAAGAAGGTCAGTCATCCAGCTACTTTTAAAGGGCAGCTGTAGACGATTACTGTTCACTCTCGAGGGTCAGCATAATGTACAGGACATTATGAATGAGACCTACCCAGAGTTTAGGGTTAAGAGGAGAATCAGGTTGTATGGTGGATAAAAATTGGGTTGTTCTCAAAAGGACCTTGGTGTTGGTGCTGAAATGTTGAAGATTTGGGTAAAAATAAAAGTTTGGGTGAAGAACTGGACTGGTTTGGATGTTCTGCTGGTATGTAGTAGATTAAGATTAAGATAGGACTTTATTGATCCCACAGTGGGGAAATTTGTGCGTTAGTAAGAAGGTACGAGAATATTGGATGGAAGGTTATGTTAGGAATCAAACTGGTGTCATACAGGGCTCTCTTACATCTTTTGTCCAGACCCTGGAGGAAAGTGCTGAGCCTAAGCCTGGTTCCAGGGAGCAGTTGGACAGCTCAGAGCTCTGGGTGCCCCAGCAGGGTCGACACAGTGTTTGGCTGAAGACCCTCTGCGTGGCCCTCGTGAACAGCGGGGGGGTCACGAGTGAGGCGCTGCTTCTCTCACGCCCCCTGTGTGAGGTGAGCAGGAGTGGATTACAGCCCTTAAGGGACGTATATTTACATTCATTCATCAGACGCTTTTGTTGAAAGTGAGAAAATAGCACATCAGAAATAAAACATGCTGTCAAAAGCAAACTAGGCGTAAGTGCGGCAAGACTGAACTCCCTATGAATGCTCAGGTATGAGAGTAAGCAATATGGGAGCAGGAGCTACACGACATCTTCTAACAAAGCAAAAGCCTAATAAGACCATTCTGTGGCCAGAAGTTCAACATTGAGAATATTCAGGGAACATGGACAGGTGTCAGTTAGTAGAGGAATTCTGAAAGTGATGGATCAGAGGGCAGATGGGGCAAAGTGTGAGTTCTGGATCCACAGGGGATAGAAAACTTCCAACTGGTTATATTTTAATAATGTAAGCTTTAAAAGCTTGTGATCGCTTTGTAGGGATGTAGTAATTTCCGAAATATTTGGAGGATAATCACTTTGAAATGTCCCGCACCTGGTTAAAGTTGTCGTCCTCCATTGTGTTATTCTGGACTTCAGGTGAAAACCGACTTTTGCCAGAAAGTTCTGCTGCTGTTTATCCACGACATCCTGCTGCACGACGCCGACGGCTCCTGGAGGGCTCTCCTCTCCAGCCACATCCGCGACTTCTTCACCTGCTTCTCCAGGGCTGTCTCTGCCTGCAGCCGCTCGACCACGCCCCTCCCCGCAGATTCTGGTTGGTCAGAAGCCGGCTGTTTACAGTAAAAATATATATAAAAACTGCTATGACATTTTTAAAAATATTTAGATTTTTGCTGACAGCTCTTATTATTACTTAGTTTTTTCTGACACCTGTGCATTTTGTAGGAATATATATTATGCAAACAAATCCTTATGGGTTTTAGATTAGATTCCCCGTGCTTAGTATTTGAGACTTGGTACCTTAGAATAAAGCCTGAATTTATTTCCTCAGGAAGTGAATCGGATATTTCAAACCAAGGGCTGTTAGACAAGTCGTCTCTTCGTACGATGCTGGCCGTCGTCGACTACCTCCGACAGCAGAAGAGGCCTTTAGAGCCCGACAGGTCGGTCTGCGTTCCTGGTTCCTCCTCTTTGCCTGTTTATTCCTTGCTGTTACCGTAAGATGCTGTGTGTTCCCCTCTAGCATCACCTACGGGACGGTCTGCCATTCAAATTTCTGGCTGGACCTGAACTACCTAGAGGTGGCCCTGGCAGCCCAGTGGTGCTCCGCCCATTTCACTGCACTGCTCTACACAGAGATATACATGGACAAGATCCGATCCGACATGGAGCACAACCAAAGGTAGATTTTTATAGCACCTGCCACTCGTAAGCCGTTGTGATTCTAAACCAACTTTTAATACATTTTATAGCCTTTTTTTTCCCGTGCACACTGAAGTCAGTTTTATTGGTGAGATTTTGTTTCCAGAAATCTGTAGTAATTCCACTTTGATTTGTTAACCATAGGGATGATTACACCAATTACTAGTTCAGCTTAAAATATAAACATGTTTTAATAGATATGTCAGGTGACCGAAATAGCAACAGAAAGTCTGTACAATGAAAATAAAATGAGTCGGTTGTGGTGTGGCGGTGGTTAGCCCTGTGCTAACACTGTTGCCTCACACTTCTGCAAACAGGGTTAGGGTCTTCACCTGTGGAATTTGCATGTTCTTTCCATGTCATCATGGGGTTTCCTCTGGTTTCTCCCCCACAGTTAAAAAACATGCAAAAGTGAATTGTAACTGTCAAATTGCCCATAGGTGTGAATGGTGTGTGTGATTGTGCCCTGTGATTGGTTGGTGTCCCATTTTGGGTTATCCTCCCCCTGTAAGATAAGCGGGTATAAAAAAATGGATGGATGGATGGATGGATGGATGGATGGATGGATGGATGGAGTATGTCGTTTTTAGTAACCATGCAGCAAAGCTTTTGACGTTTACAGCTGCCCCTGTGATTTGCGTTGACTTTGCCTCCATATTCCCCCAATGGTATGAAACCTTCTCATCTCAGGACCCAGCAAAAAGTCTCCCGGAGAATCGTATTTGAAGAGAGCAGTCAGAACTTTTCCATCGCCAGTCTGAGCGAGAGGAGCGTGGAGGATTCAGGCATCAGCCTTCAGGTGAATCTTCACTCCTAGAGTTCATAGCTTAAATCCAGTATTTCCTGGTCTGTCAGTATTTCCTAGGCAACTGAACAAACTCCTCAGTAATGCTGACTTGGTTCTGGAGGTCATCTTTGAACCCCTCCCCCCAGCTTTCCGTCATTGACCCACGCCTCCCATCCCTTCCGTAAGATTGTTTTCCGATAGAGAAGTGCCTGTTTGAGGAAACAATTTTTCAGGTCTTTCGTTCCTGTCGCCTGTTTTCTTATGTTATACATTTAGTTTTATTGATTTCTCCCTTTACTTAAGTCTTCTTTCTTCTGTCCCGTTTTACTATCCGAATCTGAGATGCTGCTATGTCCCAATGTTCCTCCAGGGGGCGATAAAGTGCCATCTCATCTCTTATCTCATGCCTAACTTTGTAGGACTTGCTGATTGAGGCTTACAGGAATATTGGTGAGCCGGACAGTCTGTATGGGTGCGGCGCAGGGAAGGTGGTCAGCCCTATTGCGAGGTAAACTTGTGTGCACTTTAGCCGTGTGTTTGTGTGAGAGGTTTAAAAAGTGTAACACGTTGGCCATGTGACAGGATCAGGACCTATGAGCATGAGGCCTTGTGGGGGAAGGCTCTGACGTCCTATGACCTTCACTCCAGCCTTCCTGAGGTCACACGCCAAGTGGGGATCTTGGAGGTGGGTGGTGCTATGGAGGTTCAGCCGGGGGCAGGAACGTCTGCTGGATCCTCTAGAAGCTGCCAGACAATGGCTCTAACTCAGCCTCCTTTCCCTCCACCCAGGCTTTGCAGAACTCTGGGCTGTGCAGCACCCTGGCTACCTACCTGCGTGGTCTGGAAAGCGAGGGGGTGGAGTGGGGGGCGGAGCTACGGGAAAAAAGGTTCCAGGCTGCCTGGAGGAGTGCGCAGTGGGACTGCGACTTGTCGGAGAGGTCAGCGGCCGTGCCCGTGATGTCATCGTTGGGCAAGAGGCAGCGACTGCTGGCTTGCTGACTTCTTCGTTTTCCTCTTCTGTTCCAGGAGCGAAAATCTGGGTCCTGGGTTCAACGAGTCGGTGTTCTGTGCCCTCCGAGCACTCGGGGACAAAGAGTTCGGCGCCTTTGACAGAATGCTAAAACGTGCCAGGTGCAAATGCCTACAGTCCCATAGAAGTTGAAACATTTCCCACAACCATTGTTAGAGCCAAAGTCCATTGTTTTCATCTCCCGACCCATTTACCTGGTGAAGGTCTTGGAGAGCTTGATGTCTATCCTAGGCAGTGTTTACTTTTGGATGTGCAAGACATATGCACACATTTAGCCTAACTCTGACAGCAGAAAAGACATTTAGCCTAACTGCGCGTCTTTGGACTGTGGGAGACATATCCCCCCCCCCCCCCCTCTTCCAGAGTGCTGACTTTTGAGGTA
>JAABNX020000042.1:10810220-10839575 GCA_015163995.2 Mormyrus lacerda | reverse complement strand
ACATATCCCCCCCCCCCCCCCCTCTTCCCGAGTGCTGACTTTTGAGGTACCTTGCCACTGGGTTGTGGGATCAGGTATCATGAACTGTATCAAAGGTAAAACTGGAGCTGAGATCCCTGCAAAGGTAATGCATTGGTTAAGGTTAGGGCTGCATAGGGCTGGTTGTCACAGTTGGAATTAGGGTTATGTCCATAGAAATGAATGGCGAGTCCCCACAAAGATATAGATACCTAATCTATGTGTGTGTGTGTGTGTCAGGTACTCCGAGGTGGAGGAGCTGTGTCGCGGCAGCCTGGAGGCTGCATCCTCACTGTACCCGACCCTCTGCAACCTGCAAAGGATCAGCGAGCTGGAGAGCGTCGGCCAGCTCTGCTCCAGGTGACTCACGGTTTCACCTTGACGGCACCTTCGTTCGCCCTGACTGTTTTCTAGCAGTGGGACGCATCGGCTGGCTGCGTTTTCTTAAAGGTTTTCGAAGCAGGTGATAGTGCTTCAGCTGCAGGTGGTGAAGCCTGAAAAGTCGTCTTCATAGTCCACGCCGGTTTTGCCACGTCTGTCATTTGCATGGTTACCCACTGCTCATGCCACTACTTGATAGTTTGAATTACTCATGATCTTTATTATATGTTCAAACTTTTTTCTTCAGTTCATTAAAAAACACATATCTTATATTTAGATTTTGCTTGACATGCCCCACCTTCTTAGCGTTTTTAGTGTGTGGCTCTGTGAATTAGGACTGCACCCATGATCGTGAAGGTTATTAGGTCAAATTGGAGTTCTTTCACCACAGGGCCCTTGATAAAAGCATCTACTAATTATATGAAAGTGTATTGTTATGAAAAAAAAACCTATATTCTATGCCCAGTAGGATATTTGGATTTGTTTTGGGTTATAATCCCACCCTCTGTATATCCCCATGAAGGTCTGTGACCGAAGCAGGTCTGGCTGAACTGTACAGCGGCTGGCAGCAGCACTCCCAGCTCCTGATTGACAGCGATTTCGGCCTATTGGAGCCGATCATGGCCCTGCGCACCACGACCCTGGAGCTGCTGATTGGACGGGAGCAGGCGGGTGAACGGAAGGAGCACTTGCAGGCAGGTCTGACCTCGCATCTCATGGAGATGTGCAAGCTGGCACGGAAGGCAGGAAACACTCAGGTATATGAATGTCTCCGTTTCCTTTCTGTGAGAACAAGTATTGTATCTGCTGCGTTTGGATTTTGCAGGTTTTTAGTTACGTGGGCCTTTGTCAGTGTTGATTTGAAGAGCTAGAATTCTGTATTAAATTAAAAAGAGGAAGTGTGCAGCCCTGTTGATTAAGATTCTGTACCCATGATCAGATGTTTGCCAGTTTTTTGCCGGAAGACCAAAAAAAAGAAAGAAAAAGAAAAAAAACATTTGCCAGTTGTAATCCAGCGGCCCCCTAACCCCCCCATCACCATTAGCTGACCCTGCTGCCTGAGCCACACTTATGTCGCTTTGGACAGGAGTCTCTGCTAAATAAAAACCCTTTGATGCACCCGGATGTTTTGGCTAGAAGCAGTTTAGCTCCATGTACCTTGTTAAAGATGACAATACTGTAAAAGGGACAGAAGGTTTAGCTGTGAGACCAGATGTTGACCCACTGTGCTACCCTGCAGAGGTCGGTTTTTACAAACTTCCCCATGCTGAGAAATCATGCAGTCATCCAGAAGCTCCAGCTGTTATAGAGGAGTACAGAGCACCTGGAAGCAGTGCCCAGCCCAGAGTTCAGTGCCTCATGTGCTCCCTGGCTCCCCCTACTGGCTTTAACACAGCGTGCTTCCGCCCCCGCAACAGCTGGCGGAGCGTGCCGTGTTTCAGATGAAGCGGCTAGGCGGAGAGGGCCGGGCCGCAGCCTCGTCTGCGTGGCAGCTGGAGGAGGCCCAGGTGTTTTGGGCCAAGAAGGAGCAGGGCCTGGCGCTGGGAATCCTTCAGCAGATGATAGAAACGCTTAGTGACCAGGTGAGTGTCCTGAACCCTGTCGAGAACGGAGGAAGACGGATTCACGGCGATACGGGTGCTGCGTTTAGGGTTCGCGGTGGCGTTCTTAGAAGCCTGGCCAGGAAAATACGTTTTCTGCGGTGTTGAACTGTCCAATCACCTTTGTCTCATTCCATTTGCGTCACGCTCTTCCTCTCTGGCTCCTGGACAGGTGCAGTTTGACTCCACTCTACTGCCAGTATTGGCTGAGTGTTTGAGGTTCTGTGGTAACTGGTTGGCAGAGACTCGCCTGGTGAGCCCTGGAATTGTCCTGGAGGAATACCTAGAGAAGGTAACGGTGGCTTATGAATGGAACGCTTGCTAAAATTTGTATAGTTATCAACTGCAGTGGTCTGTAATTCCACCCAATTCCGCAGAATGTCACGGTCTTTGCGATGTGACGAGTGCAAATGCATGAAATGGCTTGTTGATATTAACATCACACATCGTACCAGCATAGAGCTGCAGTCCTGCACTGTTCAGCGCTGTGAGTTTGCATGTTCATCCTGTGCATGGATCCCTTTTCACCTGAAACACTGATTTCCTTATACTGTCAAAAAACATTAAACTTAAGTGAATTGCAGTGGCTGTATGTGACTGGATGTGCAGCCTGCAATGTGTGGTTTGTTCCTGCCTTGCGTCAATGTATATTGAATCTGGGTCCTGTAGAAAACCAGATTCCTGTAGAGTAGATTACTTAATTAGTAATATAGTCAATAGTGACAGCCCTAATGGTTACACTAACACACTTGTACAGACACAACATCATACCAACGTGAAGATCATTTAAGCATAATTTTCTTTGACTGCCTAAGACTTTTGCACAGTACTATATATAGTTTTTGTTTCATTTTCTTAATGACCAACAGGAATTATTTACAAACATTTGTAAAGGATGTGTAAAATATAGTAGCCTATTCATTAAAATATTCTTTTTTATTAAAAATGAACAAAGTTAAGTAGGCCTTTTCTTACCCAGTTCACCATCCCATAGCATTGCTTCTGCAGGTTGCATTAGTTGGTTGCTGGGGGGCTGAGGTGGGGGGGGGGTAGGGCAAGTTATCGCATCTTCTGCTGTCTAAACAATGCAATTGTTTAAATTGCAATTGTTTAAATTGTTTAGGAAAAATTAAGAGATTATGCAGCCCAATAATAACTTATTATTTTGCAGTTCTTTTTTTGTTGCACGCTGAGTCATTGCAAACTTGTACTTGACAGTTGAATGCGTGGATGATGAGTCTATAGCTGATGGTCTTCCTGTTACTTTTCAGTAGTTTGCAAGTATCATGCCAGTCGTTCATTTTTTTGCCCATTGTTTTTACAAAAAAAGATGTGGGGAAAGCCCTTTGCCATCTAACCTTTTGAGTAGGTTTTCATAATAAAGCACTTGAACAATGTTTTGGCAGGCAGTGAAAGTAATAGAGAACCACCAAGATGGAACCAGCGCCCAACTGGAGAAGCAGAAGACCCAGGCCTTCCTGTCGCTGGCACGCTTCTCAGACGCACAGTACCAGAGCATTGTGAACTACATGAAGTCCTCCGAGTTCGAGAACAAGCAAGCTCTACTGGAGAAGGCCAAGGTGGAAGTGGACCTCATGAGGGAACGCAAGGTCAACGTCAATAGGTGATCGGCTTCACGTAGACTATCAATGAGTTCAATATCATTGTGAAACGATGTGAGACCACCACACGTCAAGTATACTTATTGCGTTGATTCTCATGTGGCCACGTCTTTGTGAAAAGGCAGGAAACCTTGAGTTAGTATCAAGGGAATCTTGTCTGGGTAGCAAAAATGGTCCAGTGGCAAATGGAGTGGGGTCTGATTGTTATATCAATAAAGACATTGTGAATTCATAGGATTAGCACGTAGACCACAGAAATGACATGTCAAAAGCAGTGGTTCACAAAATTTTTGGACCAATTACCACTTTGGAACAGACCAAAGCACCACAAGGGGGTGAAAAAAGTAAAAGTTTACAGTAACCTGAATCACTGTAAAAAAAAAAAAAGAGTTACAGTGGTCTTCACATGTACCACCCCAGAGCACTCTGAGTATCAATGGTCAAATGTGTACTACAGTCTGAATTCCACTGATCTAAAGAATAGTTTGAAGTGATGGACTTTGAATATATTCTATTGGTTGGTTCATTGGTCCTGAGTAAAATTTGGGTGAAGGTTTCTCCTGATTCTGTTAAGCTAAGTGTAAGTCTGGGGTTTTGGGGCGGGTGCGATGTGTTGACGCACGCAGGTACACCATCAGGGTGGAGCGAGAGCTGGAGCTGGATGAGCGGGCGCTGGCCAACCTGCAAGCCGACCGACTGCGCTTCTTGTGCAAGGCTGTAGAGAACTACATCCAGTGTCTGGGACTGGGAGAAGAGCACGACATGTGGGTGTTCCGACTGGCTTCCCTCTGGCTGGAGAACTCGGACGTCAAGGAAGTCAACAGCATGATGAAGGTGCAGGGGGCTCTGTGGAATGCGGCGTGGAGAGGATCGCATGCATATGCATGATATTCAAATTGAATGCAACAGCTGCAGTGTTTGCAGTGAGGTTTATTTCTGGAATGCACCATTTTGGTGCGCAAGTAATATGGATGCATATCGTAGCTCATTAGATGGAGTACACGTACATTTCAGCCAAAATACTAACAGTAATAAATTACTTGAAAAACTGCTGACTGGAGTATTTTTAGTATTCGTAGCATGGCCTGCAGTATAGAGGTTAAGTTGCAGATTTCATAGTGGTAACACTTTCCTTGAGAGAACACAAATAATGTAGTATTATGCTGTTACGTATTAATTAACACTAACATACATACTGATCTCATGTTCGTTCATCATTAATAAATCAAGGCATATCTTTTATCTCAAGCTGTTACTATGTTGCTATATTTAATTCCGTAAACCTTTATGAACTACTGAAGAACTAATGAAGGAACTACTGAAGTAATAAGTAATGAATAACACAAGTAAAATACTGATCTCATGCTTCTTCATAATTAATGAATTGCGATGTATTTTTTTAAATCTCAAATAGCTGCTGTGTTTGTTCATGATTGGTACTTCGGTGGTAACTGACTTACTATGAAATCTATGTGTCCCCTTAAGTGAAGTATCATCCTTGAAGCTATAGGCTTGTTCCAGAAGCCCTCAGTCCTTATGTCTTTGAAAGTGAATTGGTGCTGTCCCAATGTGACCTTTCGCGACCTTTACCTCATCGGCTTTTGTCTCCTCCCACAGCTGGGCGTGGAGAACATCCCGTCCTACAAGTTTCTTCCGCTAATGTACCAGCTAGCCGCTCGCATGGGCACCAAGATGTCCGGCGAGGTGGCCGAAGGTGGTGGCTTCCATGACCTTCTGAACAAGGTAAAATGCGTTTGGGGCTGATCGCACAGGCATTCCTACTGCCCATGACAGAATCACCTCCAAGCAGACATCGCAAACAGCTGGGATTGTGCCTCTTTGCCATGTTATTGTGTGTCTTTGTTCTCAAAGCCAAACTTGACTGTTAGGTAACAGTGTCGATCAGTCTTTGATGCAGCTTTTATGTACACGAACATGCACATTCTTGGAGATGACCATTGTCACACCTCTGCCTCGTAAAAAAAGCAAAACTACATCAATCATTTATTTATGATTCATACTTTTTTTTTTTTTTCCTTTGCCCATTTATACAAATGAATATAATACTGAAGCAGTGTTTATTAACTATTTTAACAATAACTTGTGTTTTAACAGTGTTTTTTTTTTTTTTTAGTGGAGCATTTTTGTCCAGGATTTGTGTAACTAAAGCTATGGTTGTTATAATTGTGATTGTTTTGAGAAATCTTAATAGAATAAAGAGCAAATTATTCAGTCAGTTAGCTCATGCTCTGAAGAGTGTAACTATGATGCTGTTATTACCAGGAGTTGCAGCAGGGGGCACAAGTGAGGCACTTTATTAACCAGGCCCAGAACAGGAAGTTTTTTTTGTACTATTCAGTCTCACTGCATGTGGCTTTGTTTATACCAACAGCTTATCTGCCGTACCTCTCTGGAGCACCCACACCACACCCTTTTCATCATTTTGGCTCTGGTCAATGCCAACAAGGACGAGAGCTTCACTGGCAGCCGGCTGTCCAAGAGTGCCCTACGCCAGCCCTCCCAGATGGATAAGGTTGGGTAGACGGAACCCTGTACTGCCATTAAATGTCTTTCCAATTGATCTGTATATAGGGCCTTCAGCACCGAGAGGGTTAGATGACACTCCGGATGTGCATGTAATTTACAGACAGAAATGTGTCTTGCAGCCCTCTCTTCACAATAAGATGAGATGATAAAAGATAAAATACGAAGCTGAAATTCTCAAGAGGATTTTTTATCCCCCAGGTCATGAGGATCTTGAACTCTGACATGCCAGTCAACATCTGAACCTAAAACTCAAGCCCGCCCACTGTAACTTACTGCATGGGCTCTTAATATTTATATGATATTTAAGTTAATTCCGTTATGTCTTCCACTAATTGATCATTTTACTCTATTGTGTGATGCTTTGTTTTGTGTCTTGGAGCAGGCTAGCTTTCCATTCCACTGCACGTTGTACCTGTGTGCGTAACAAATAAAGTCCTGAACTTGGATAAGTACAGGGATGGAAATGTGTTGTTCTGCAGCATCATAAAAAACATCTCCCAGCAGAATACTGCCCATCACATTATTTTAACCTGTTTTCTCTCCTCTTTCCTCTTCCTTTTCCAGGAACATACCGAGGTAGCCTCCAAGATCATTAATGTGGTCAGGAAGCAAAGGGCAGACCTGGTTCGAGGCACTGAGATCCTCTGTAATGCCTACATCACTCTGGCTTACATGGACGCCAGTCGGCATAAAAACGAGAAGAGTAAGTGAGTACTCACAGTCACACTCACAGTCACAGTCACAGTCACCGCTCGATTAAAAGCATTTCTTCACAACGGTGTCCCCGAACGGCATCTCTGTTCTTGGTGTAATACCTTCTCTGCTTCTATTTACAGAACCCATCAGAATACCATCCGAACAACCCATTACGAAAATAAAGGACCTCGATAATGTCGTCATCCCAACAATGGAGATCAAGGTAATTTTTCTCTTGTCTAGTGAGATGTGTACATGAGAAAAACCCTGGACTTGAGGAAGCCATTCTGTGGCTTAATTAGTCAGTGACAGCATTGTATTATTGGCAATTCTGCTTGCAGGTGGATCCCACAGGTAAGTATGACAACCTGGTGACCATCAAGTCCTTCAAGCCTACCTACTGCCTTGTCGGGGGTGTCAACCTGCCTAAAATCATTGACTGCGTGGGCTCGGATGGAGAGAGAAGACGGCAACTGGTTAAGGTGAGCCCACCGGAGAGATTTTGCCAATTTTTTTGTTTCTCTGTCCGGCTATTCAGACTGCTTAGTACTCGATGCTTGGTCAGGTACATCGCATGGGTGAATGAGCATGACATTTGATGGACATGTATCAGTAGGTTTCCATGAATCTTACTAAGAAAAGGATTTGAGATAAGTATTGGGATTTTTCTTTCCTTTCAGAACATTCCAGATTAATTATTAGGTTAATTATTAACATGGTGTCGCAAGCATAACAAACAGGGTTGCTGGAAGCTTTTCATTGACAGATGCATGTCAAACAGGCACTTTTTCTTGGCTGAAAGTTAGGCACATGCTTCTCTTATTCAATAGTTAATGATTATCATGAAAAGGAGAACTTTAGTTTCCAAATCTTACATGGTGTAGCGAGTTACGCAATACAGTATTGTTGACATGTAAGAGTTCCCTCCTAAATTCCTTGTAATAAAGTGGCAAGATAGATTTTAGATGCTGCCCCCTTATGTGGAATAGACGGGACTTGCCGCTTTGAGTGACCTCACAGCCGGTGTCCCATTTGTTCACCTTTCCAGGGCCAGGATGACCTCAGACAGGATGCTGTCATGCAGCAGGTCTTCCAGATGTGCTCCATGCTTCTCCAGCGCAATGTAGAAACTCGCAAGAGAAAACTCAACATTCGCCGGTACAAGGTAACCATTAGACATGCCTTTGGTAGTAATCAAAACACTCATTAATTTTTATCCAGCCTTATGGGTGATTTGTGTCATGGGTTGGATTAGACGGCAATTATTGGCTTTTCTTAATTTGCTGAATTGTAGGTCTTTAATCGAGTTCCAATCTCCATTTCCAGGTGGTACCCTTCTCCCAGCGCAGTGGGGTGCTGGAATGGTGTTCAGGCACCATGCCCATAGGGGAGTTTCTGGTCGATGCCCAGAAGGGTGCCCACAAACGCTTCCGGCCTAAGGATTGGACAAGCCTTGCCTGCAGGAAAGTGATGATGGTACGAGCCAGGAGCAGGCTTTATATGGATATGACCAAGAATGAGGTCTCGTCTCTCGGGCCCACATGCACAGTCTGATTTTTTTATTTGCTTGTTTATTTTGCCCAACAATTTATAGGAATCTCAGAGAAAAGGGTTTGATGAAAAGGTTCAGGCTTTTAATGAGGTGTGCCAGAATTTCCGTCCCGTCTTCCGGTACTTTTGCATGGAGCGATTCTTGGACCCAGCGGTTTGGCTGGAGAAGCGGTTGGCGTACACCCGCAGTGTGGCTACCTGTTCCATCGGTAACGGCAACATTCTTCCTGCAGTGCATATCCATCGTGATTTTCGTGAGAATACAGCAAACTCATCCTGTGACATGTGCGTAGAATATTTTATGTGTTTGCTGCTCTTTACGAAATAACGTGGCAGCTGGAAATTTTTCATCTTTTCCCAGTGGGCTACATTGTTGGACTTGGAGATAGGCACATCCAGAACATTCTGATTGATGAAGAGACAGCTGAGTTGGTACACATTGATTTAGGTAAGAAGCTGGTAGCCAGGTACATCCAACCGTTTCCTACATCGTTACCGAATTATTTTCGAGGTTCCATTCCATTTTCTAGGCGTTGCCTTTGAACAGGGCAAAGTTCTGCCCACGCCGGAGACCGTGCCCTTTAGGTTATCCAGGGATATCGTTGACGGAATGGGAATCACGGGCGTTGAAGGGGTTTTCAGAAGGTGAGCGCTACAGTCCAAGAATGACTAAGTCGCGTGTGTAATTTAAAGGTGACTCGAATGTTTCAGTAACTCATTTATATGCATGTTTTTGTACTCTTCCCCCCCCCCCCCCCCAGGTGCTGTGAGAAGACCATGGAGGTCATGCGGCAATCCCAAGAGGCGTTGCTGACAATAGTTGAGGTATGGAGATTTTTTTTTTTTTGTTGTTGTTGTTGACAATACCTGAATACCTCTAAAGCTTGAGCAAGCTCTGCCAATTGGATTGTAAGAGGGATTTAGGGATTTTACAGTTTCTGGAACCCATGTCCCCAAGGTGCTGCTGTATGACCCGCTATTCGACTGGACGATGAACCCCCTGAAGGCCTTCTACCTGCAGCAGCAGCATGAAGAGGCTGAGATGAACGCCACAATCAACTCCACCCTGGGAGGAGAGGACCTAGAGGCCCATCGCAAATCTCCGAGGTGAGCCCCCCCCCGCCCTCCGCCACCACCACCATTGATCGTCACAGTGGTCACCTAACAAATTTGTCATTTACTGTATACTGTAGAAATCATCCAGGCCGGAAGCCGAGATGATTGCATAAGCCACTGTGACACCTTATCTTTCTCCAGTGGTGACACCCAGAGCTTCAACAAGGTTGCTGAACGTGTCCTGCTCCGGCTCCAGGAGAAGCTGAAGGGTGTGGAGGAGGGGACGGTGCTCAGTGTGGGGGGCCAGGTCAACCTCCTCATCCAGCAAGCTATGGACCCGAAGAACCTCAGTCGCCTCTTCCCGGGCTGGCAGGCTTGGGTCTGAAGGAGGCGTATCCGATATCTTCAGGGTCTGCTCTGTATCCATGCGGGATAGAAAGCTCCTCTATGTACCTGCAGAGCAATTTATCTGTTTCATTTTAAGTTTTTTTTTCACCAGTGTACTTCTGATTTTGCATCATACAAACAAATCTTATCATAAAACAGAATTTTTAAAAGAGAAGTCTTCTCATACTTATATGTACGTGACTCACCTGAAACCGCCTGTCTTTCTTTAGAAATTCCTTAGATATCCATCCTGTATTTTGCTGCTCTCCACATTTGACGTTGAATTTTTTTTTCTTTTTTGTTGAACCCTGATATCTTTTGATTTGATACGTTGCAGAGTGTATAAATGTGTACTAGCAAAGTATGTCTTAAATGTTTGTCAATCTTTTCACCTCTAAGTTCTGTTAATATCATTTTGTAGCTTTCTTTAACCTTCTTTTTGTTTTATGTGAAGTATGAAATGATACTGAAAAGAAGACCGCTTATGTCTATTTTTATGGTACTGGGGAAAAATAAAACGTTTTCAGTAAAGTGCGAACTCAGGAGTTTAACTTATGTGGAGTGGATGTACAGTAATAGGTGTATGTTTGTGTACAAAATATTCACCTTAACGGGCTTGGCGTGTTATGCTGGCTAGGTTTGTGACCTACGATCCTATCACAATTACAAAAAAAACTGCTATTCAAGTTCTAAGATTACTTTTATAAGTTTTATAGCTTTAACAGTCATCTTTACAAGTGATGAAACTGCACATATTTAATTTACTCAGACTGTAACGTACAATATATTTAATTACTAGTTACTCTTTTTTATGATATTTCGCCTTCCATGTGTTTCATTTTTAAACTCATTTATAATTTCTACCTCTATTTACGGTAACAAACTATGAACTGTTCTTTTTTTGTTTGCTCTGTATCTGACGCAAATCCTGCGTTTGATATGTTTAGTGAATCCCGACCAGGAAAATAGGCGGTATCATACCTAAAGACACCGGCGTATACCAAAGAGGAGTGACACGGATAGTTATCGTGCCTCTGCCTGTCATAGCGGAGGAGTGGCGTGACATGCCAGTTTACCTGCTCCCGAATCCACCTTAAACCCTGGCTGCTGGGGTAGAATGAATGTTGCGACTATAGAGCAGAAACAAGGAGGTATGGTTCTTATTGCTCTCTTTATTATATTAAAGCAACATTTAAGCGATATTGTTCTTTACGTTATTTGTGTATTTTATATGGATTTGTGCGTTTCCTTTATAAGAGACTCTACGTCACTGTTCCGCAACTATTTGCACTACGTTACCCACTTCTGGAAATCGGCGTAGCGGGATGTTTAATTTTACATTTAGACTAATGACCAACACGTAATGGCGATGTAAAATGTTTTATGTTATTATGGGAATGAAGATGCAAAGAGTGCTTATAGCTATTACAAAATAATCATTGTATACAATTATTAATACGTATAGTTAAACCTACGACATTGTAATTCTTAAGCTATTGTAAGGTGGATGACTTTATGAAATGACATATATTAATTAACATTCATATTTCTTTCATTTAAGAGTTTTGTTGAAGCATATCTCTGCTTTAACCCAGGACATAAAAGATACAATGGCAACCCAAGAGGTACACTTATTTATTTATGATTTATGAGAAACATAATAAATGTAGCATTGCACAAGAAAATCATTTATTTCCCAAACTAATGTCTGCTAGTCAGTAAAGAACTAATGTAAATAATTTGTTTTTGAACCAAGCTGTTTATAGTAATAGTTGTTCCTTTCCTCTATGAATTTCATATCCACAGAACCATGGGTACCATCCTGCCGCTGGTCTGCCACCTCCATACTGTCCCCCCGAGGCAGGAGGGTATCCTTCATTTCCCCAGCAATCTCCCAATTTCTTTCCCGTGAACACACCCCAAACCATGCCTGCACCCATCCCTGTAGCTCAGTCACCAAGAACTGCCCGCCGGCACAAAGGTAATCATCATAGCGTATAAACAGGAGGAATCGCTGGCGCTTTTTAGCAGAATCATCTTACAAATCGTTACTGGTGTATAGAACCGAATGCCTCTGTATACCTGCAAGGTGGTGCAGCGGCTTGCATTGTCGATCGGCACTTGACTCTTTGGCCCAGCTCTACCTGGGGTTTCCTTCGAGTTCCAAAAATATGCTAAGTTTAACTGCAGAGTCGTCAAATTAATCTGAATTCCCTAATTGTCCAAATGTCGCCACCGCGTGATAAAAACCTATTATTTTGACGTTGTGTGGACCATGTTTTTTGGAACTCAATTTTGTAAAACTTTTGTGACTGCAATTGAGAAACTAAAAAGGCCAAACGTCTTGTATTTCGTTTGGTTACTTATGCTTAAAGTTAGGGCTGGGTAGGGATTAAGGTTGTCATTGTTCGGATTAAGGTTATGTCCACAGCATAATTGGACGGTCCCCACAAATATATGACTACAAACATGTCCGTGTGTCTGTGTGTGTGTATGCCCAGTGAAGAATGGGGAGTTTCTTGGGGAGCATTCTCAGCTAGACACATAAAATGATAGCATTTATTTAGCAAAATGGTCCTCTGTTGGTGTTTTACATTTAGTGACACGGAAAAGATGCTGCTTGTGTATTCTGGCTGCCATCGTCATCCTCTTGGCTGCCATGGCGATCCTGCTGTGGTACTTCTGTAAGTACTTCCTACGAACAATAGACCGATTCGTGTCCCAGTATTCAGTTTTGCGTGGTTGTACCTTCAGATGTCTCTCCACTCGTTTATACTAAGGAGCTGGTACGTTGTGCTCCGCTGTCCACCAAGAAATTTAAAATATCTGTGCCCTCAGTGTCCAAAGCATGTGTCTTCCGTGTGGCCTGTGGTGACGGTTCCTGTATAAGCACCTCCCAGTGGTGTGATGGAGTGGAGGACTGCCCGTCCGGACAGGATGAAGGCCAGTGTGGTCTGTGTCACCGTCATGCTCCCCTTTTATTTTCTCTTGTGAGGCTCAGGGAGTCACTCGTGCTGAGGTGTTGCTCATCTGCTTTTCAGCCCGGCTCTATGGTCCTGATTCTGTCCTGCAAATCTACTCAAGCAGAAGCCATTCATGGGATATGGTGTGCGCAGATGGATGGGACGATAGCTTTGGGAGAGATGCGTGCCAACAGATCGGATACGATAGGTGTGTTGTAGTGATGTACGGTCAGGTACTGGGGGGGGGGGAGGGCACCTTACATGTTCTGTAATGAAAGGTCTGCTTTTAAACAGTCTAAACTGGTATTGTACACATACAAAGTGACCAAATTGCCCATAGGTGTGTGAGTTAATGGTGCCTTGTGATGGGTTGGTGGTGGATTATGGAATTCAGGGGCCATTGTGCTACACTTTCCATAGGCCCCTCTTTTGCCCCCCCTCCCCCCAAACCGATACAACATCTAACTATAACACTGTTAAATTTTATTGACTGTAAAATAATTTCTACAGTCAAAGAGATTGTGACATTGTATCGAACAACAGCGATGACATCAGAAGAACATATGGAACAACCAGAAACAGCACAGCAGAGACCTCAATGAAAAAACGCATTTCAACTGCGATCACCTTAAAACATTACACTCTGATCCAGTGTATGCCAACTACATCCACAGTGTGCATTCAAGACACAATTACTATAAATACCTTTAAAGTTCTTACTATTAGAATGTTTTATTCCATGCTTTCCTGGCACAAATCTCATTGATCAGGCTCGTAAAATCCATTTTATGTAGGAAGCAGATTACGCATACCAGGAAATACAGTATTAAGAACACGCCAAAGAAAGGGATACCTTAAGAATTTGTCTTCCCATTTCGTTTTAACCAGTCACCAACTTGCAAACAAATAAACAACCAATAAAAGAAACAGTTCAAAAAATATACAGCCAATAGGGCCCCCCCTAATCACTCTGGGCTCCTGCTGGGTTGTTCTCTGCCTTGCACCCAAATCATTTTTGTTTACAAAATCAGTTTTGTTTACAAAATCAGTTTTGTTTACCAAATCATTTACTGAATCATTTGTTTTTCAACATGGTAATGATTTTAAGCACACCTTGAGGCGTTGAGGTGTTTTCTTGTGAACAAGGATAGAGGTGGAGTGCTGTGACGGATGACCTGGCCTCAACAATCCCCTGACCTAAACTCTATAGAGGTGGTTTGGGGTGAATTTGATCAAAGTGTAACCACAAAGTAGCCAACTTGTGCTCAAAACTTGTGGAAACTCCTTCAGGAATGTCGGAGAGGCATTCCAGGTGGCTACGTCTGGACACTGGTTGAAAGAATGGCAAGAGTCTGCAGTGCTGTCATCAAAGCAAAAAGGGGGCTATTCTGAAAAGTCTAAAATTAAAAAGTATTGATATGTTGAACGCTTCTCTTGGTTGTTGCAGTATTTGAAATGTATTATTTCATTGCCAGAAGGCCTTTTGCTATAAGGTGAATATCAGCTGAAATAGAGACAATGCTTTAAAAACAGGTGTATCCAGATTTTTAACTGGAACTGTATATAAAGAAAACTGTCAGGAGAATGTGATGCTTATGTTACAACTGTACTTCACAGTGGTTTGTATGTCAGTTCTGGGAACACCATTCTGAGCGGCAGTCCCAGTAAAGCCTTCTTCAGGTTGCCGGTATCAGGTTTTGCTTCTGTGAAGAATCCGCTACACAAGCTTCTCGTCAGCAAGTGAGTGACTCAAACGCTGTTATGCAAGCGTTTGACTTTTTTGAATGTTTGAGAACGACAGGAGAAAAATAATAATGAAAAAAAAGAAAAAAACTGTTTGAAAAACACTGGAACTATCAGGTTAAGCAACAGCCTGAAGTGTTAATCGTTTTGTTTGCAGTGTTGCACGATTCCTCCCTCCTAGTACAGAAGGTTTGGACATTTTAAGGATTTAACAATTCAGTTTTCAGCGTGGGTATATTTTAAATTTGGAGCTTACAATATAACTGAAATCACCCCTTATTACTGCTTGTTACTATTATTATTAGAGTTATTATAAGTTACTTAAAACTTGAAACTCATTTACAGTCAACCAGTGAGTAAGGAGATAGCCAAAACAATTATCAGTTGTCATCTGCATTTCTGAAGGATTACAATAATTTGCAATGTTCATTATCTTGTTACATGATGAAATGGACCTGTAGGTGTAAGCAGAGCTGATTTCTAATAAGTGGCATTTTCTGAATCTAGCATATCCTGCTCGAACAGCCTTGTGGTTACACTGCAGTGCATTAGTAAGTCCATATGCTTGTACTATTTTATTAACCCGGGTGGTTTTTTAGGGTCACTGGGAGCTAAATAGCTTTGGTATAGCAAGCCAGTGCTAAATCAAATCGATCAATTGATTAAATTGAATGTAATTCCTAATAATCAATCAGCTGTATAATGGGGAGCTTTGATGAAGGCGTGTTCCACAGAAACTCGGAATATGCACAGATGGTGTCGTTCCATCGTCTGGATTCTCTTGTAGAATGCGGAACGCGACTGGATCATCCTGGGAACCGCATTGTTGGCGGAACTGTAGCCAGTAAGGGTTCATGGCCCTGGCAGGTCAGCCTCCAGATCAATGGACGCCATGTGTGCGGTGGTTCCATCATCACCCCTTATTGGATCGTGACGGCAGCGCACTGCGTTGAAAAGCAAGTCCGGCAAATCCAAAACCCATCAATTCTTTGTCAGATTTGCTGTTTTTTCTCCACTATGCGACACACTAATTTGTTGTCCTGTGTTAAAGGTATTCAGACCCAAGTTACTGGACTGTATACGCTGGCTATCTCACCCAGGATGACATGGCCTTCGCTGATGGGATGCCGGTATCTGTTGTCGTATCCAACAACTACGACAGTACAACGAAAGATAACGATATCGCTATGATGAAGCTAATGAATCCTGTGACTTTGTCAGGTGTGCCCTCTCTCTCTTTACCTTTTTGGTTTCATTTTGTGTGATAATGTTGGGTTTGTGGCTTTCCATTATCATGCATCATGTTTATATTGATAAAGCAGCTGTAAAGATTTTGTCTTAAGTGGCCGTACGGAAGGCTCAGCCACTTTCATTTCCACAAATTTTATCATTTACGATGTGGGAATTTTTGATTGTTCATATCGTTACAAATTGGTCAGTTTTTTTATTTGCTTCTAATAAACTCAGTCGGTGACTGCTAATGCAAATTAGCATATGCTAATGAGTTGAGTGTTAGGTTTACACAGAAGACTAGAATCTTTTCTGTAAGTTACCCTGATACCCATACAATAGTTTGTGAACTTTCTGTACTTGTATTAAAACAAACGTCCCCGTCCCCCCATCCCTTCTGTCTTGCAGATGTGGTCAGGCCTGTGTGCTTGCCTAGTCCTGGTCTTAGCTTCAGTGCCCCCCAGGCGTGCTGGATTACTGGTTGGGGGTCTCTCTATGAGGGCGGTAAGAAAGTGCTGAATTACAGCACCGTCTGAGTACACAAGGTTTATTTTAACCGTTTTACAGTATCGCTAGTTTGGATTAGTTCAGAAACAGGAAACCCGATTTGTCAAAGTGAGCTTTTGATTTTTTTTTTTTTAATCTTTGTCCTTTTCTTGAAAACTTTGAAGAAAGCTTCCTGTTGTTAGCTTTCCATTTCCTTCAGTGTTGACAGACAAAGAACAATACGGACATCACACATTATGAGACTCATACTCTGGTCTGTATGGCCTAACTTTGGTACTCTGCCTGCATGTGTCTGGTTATCAAGCAAACCATAAATGCACAGCATTTGAAATAATACAGTTCGTTGCATAATGATGGTACTATGATTAGCACTTTGTTTCCAGTCCACGTTTTTGGCCTCTCCCAGCTACCAACACACCCGTTCCAGGTATTCGATGTTCTTGATTGGTTGAGAGCTGGGTGGGAGCAAAAATGTCGACTCTCTGGGGGTCCCCGAGGACTGGGGTGAGAAACACTGCACTAGGTACCCTGATCTCTTGCCCCAGGCCATAAACAAGCAGATGTAGCTTTCGATCCAGTTGACTGAATGCAAATGCATGCTGCATGTTCAGCTGCCCCATCCAGTTGTCCCTGCCTTGTGGTTTGAGCTTCCTGTTATATGATCCAGCACTGAATAAGTGGTTAAGGAAGATGGATGAACAGTCATGTTGTTTGTAATGCCTTTCATATTACTCTAACCCTCTATTCCAGGGGAAGTCTCACAGAATCTAATGGAGGCTGAGGTCTCGCTAATAGACAGGACAACCTGCAATCAACCGAATATATACAACGGAGTGATCACAGATACTATGATCTGTGCTGGTTATCTGGATGGTGGAGTGGATAGCTGTCAGGTAATGCGATACATAGATGGCGTGGCAGTTTGTACTTGTTGTGTGCTGATGCGAAAACTTTGTTTTTGGAATCTGTCTCAGCCACACAGAACTGGAGCGGTTTAACAGGTATTCCTTGTTGCTCCTCGATGGGAGATGCAACTTTAAAAATCGCGTCTGTGTTCTCAGGCGTGAGTCTTCACCCAGCTAATGACAATGCATTTTGACTCATCCTGATTATGGCCTTATAATAAGCATCTTATTGTAATTACAAGTCAGCACCTTCCAGCACACAGATGCCTATGCATCCCCGCACACATGTAGAAAGCATTTGCTAAAAAATGCAACACGGACCCGTCGCCAGTGGAAAAATGGGCTTGGCTATGAAATGCCTGGACAAAGTTAGGCATATTGCATATTACTGTCATTGAGTGTATTTATTAATGGATGACATATTGTGTGAACTATTCTCCTGCTGGCACTGTCATGGTTGACACTAGTCAGTGGGTATTCCATCAAGAAATACCTGCCTGTTATGCTGTCATAGCTGAACTACATGGTTTTGTTCCCAGGTGTGATGAAAGCTGTATCTCATCTGCAAAATTACAAGTAGTAACAACTTAAAGTTGTCTTACAGATATATGGACATTTGTACCCTTTTTCAAGAGCAGATACACTGCTTGAATAATGTGTTAGATTAATGACAAAGCAGTAAATTCCAAAAAACCGGGATCCTGGAGTAATGACACTTGCTGCAGGGTTGCCAGCTTTGGTCAGCTGTTTGGAGTGAGATTTTCAATTCCAGACACGTCTGCACACGCATTTGCATGTATGTTAACAGTTTTATTAGCCTCCCCAACGCCTTTGATATAGCTAATTTTAGGTTTATAATGGAATAATATAGATTTGCTGTGAAATTTCTTTCATGAGCCTGAGAGTCAGAAGGCATGAGTGTCACGCCAGATGTGTGAGACTTGGCAACCCTGCTTATAGTTGGCTTGTTTTTTTTTTTTTTTTAAACGATGGTCATTTTTTTTTCACTCTCAAACCTTAACTGCGGCCCTATGGTTATGTGTCTCAGGGTGACAGCGGGGGGCCTCTGGTAGCACAGGAAAAGTCTCTGTGGTGGCTGGTGGGCGACACCAGCTGGGGCGCTGGGTGTGCCATGGCGGGAAAGCCCGGAGTGTACGGGAATGTGACCTCCTTCCTCGGCTGGATATATGAGCAAATGAAGGTGAAATGCTCTTTCTTTGTCTTTGTGAAATCAATATGCCACACCTTTTCATCTCAAATATACGCACGTATGCACCGATGAGCCAAAACATTATGACTAGCCCTACACAAAGCGAATAATGTTGATTTTCTTGTAAAAACAGTGCATGTTATGGTCTGGGGTATATTAGACGGTAAGTTAACATTCAGTTTTTGTGAATGACGTATTAGACAAGGTACCAAATGGGATAGCCTTCGTTCATATCCTGCGTCAACAAATATTGGCCGTTCAACACCTGGTCGGTGGATCGTGCTTTTTGACTCAGATCACTCTCAGGAGGTACTCACAATGGCTGAAGCCCATAAGCTTTGTCCGTCTGGAGATGTTCTGACCCGATCACCTGGCCATAACCATTTGGCTCTTTGTCAAAGTCACACAGATCTTTATCCCTGTCCATTTCTTCTGCATTCAACATGTTGACTATGAGTCCTGAATGCTAGCTTACTGTCTAATATATCCCAGACCTTAACATACACTGTACTTACTACATAGTCAACATTATTCATCTCTCATGGAGGTGGTCATAATGTTTTGGCTTATCTGTATATTTATGATATTTAATAGCGCGCACAATTTAATTATTGTTTTAAACTTGCATCCTTTTTTCTTTTTTTCTTCCAGAAATATAAATGAAGAATCTGTTGCTTGCACTTTATAGCATTATGCTGTACACAGGAAACATTATCTCAGTTGTATAGTCTTTCAAATATTTGGCAGTGTCATTGAATTCATAAGTACAATCGTCCTTTGGTACTCGATTGGTTCCAAGACTCCCCGCAGATACCAAGATCTGTGCACGCTCAAGTGCCTTATATGAAATGGCATAGTATTTGCAACTTTAAGTTTAAATCATCTCTGGATTTTAGTGCCTAAAATAATGTAAATGCTATGTAAATAGTTGTTATACTGTATTGTACAGTAGTGTAATGAACTACGAGCCACAGTTCAGTTCATACCTCGTTTATTTTAGAGGGAGTTTTAGTAATCACTAAACACTAAAAAAACACGTTAGATTAACTTCACATAAAATATGTATGTAAACAAAAATAATTAAAAAATAAAATCAAAACTTCTCTGAAGAGCAGTCAGAAATCACCAAAATCCCCCCACTGCTGACATGAATGTGTCCGGGGGTCTGCGGGTCACAAAGTGCTTTCGCGAAAGTAAGAGAATTTTAAATGATCCCTTCAGGGTCTCTGTAGAATATACATTTGTGTAATGCAAAATTTACAGCCTGATCTTGTGTTATTAAACGCCTACAGCGGAAGAGAAGGTGTCCCTCTTTCTAATATTCAACTATTACCCAAATTTAAAGGTTCTCAATTTTCAACAACTTTAATGCCAGAAAATATTTGTCAGTGGAAAAAAACAGAAATGTAAGATTTTGGATTGGGCCTCACAGAAGTATTCTTATCAAACACTAAAGAAAGGCTATTGCAGAGCTTTGAACAGGCACGGAAACCCGCAATGAAAACTCTGTCAGCTCGAGAGTTGCGTCTGTTTTGAGTGACGCTAAGTGTTCAGATTTATTCATATATTTAAATATTAGAAATATGTGTAATTAAAAGCAATGTGTTTTCCCCCAGGTAGCTCATTGTTGTGAACTACTTAACATTAATGTCCAAACAATGAATTGTGCCTACGTTTTGGTATTTGAGGATTATGCAGTACAATAAGTTAATTGTCTCGAAGCTTTCAGGAAGAAGTGGTGCCTGTGAGGTATTCTTAATGGTCAGGTGTCCTAGAAGCTAAATCTGGTTTTTCTTGTGGAGATTAGTTCAGCATAAAATCACTATGCAGTTATAGCTGTAACCCAGATGAAAGGTATACCTCATCGTATAACAATTTGTATATGATATATAATGAATGTAAAGCCCAATATAAAATGTATAGTTAGCTGTGGGCCTAGGGTGTTGCTTTCTAATAAGTTATCGGGAGCCTTTCAAACTTTTGGATGTTTCCCTAGAAATGCAAAATGTGAAAATTTGGATTGCACATTTTTGTTTTCGGTAAATTGAAATGAATGAATAAATGTCTCGCAGGAAGAACAGCTGTTTGACTACAGTGAGGTATTTGTGAAAATGTGTCGCTTTATTCTTTCAGTCATTTATCGGATTTACTAGAAGTCTCAGTTTACAACCACAGTATCAGGTAAACCATGCAACCATAACACAAAAGGGCATGAATTTGCAAACATCATCTCTTGACTACCTTAAAAATTCAATTGTCAATTGCACAATAGTACAAACATTTCTTAACCTTCATTCTGGTACATCAAAGCAAACATCACAGCAGAATGATACACAGCAATAGAGGGGAAAAAATAAACTATGGAAAGTTATGAGTGACAGAAAGGCAGCTAATCAATTTATGGTTACTTCAGTGAGGAAAATACAATTAAATCTACTATTGACTGGGAAAAGGCTATGGAAAATCTCTGACGTTATAAACATTCACTAATTTATATAGTGAATGCGCTGAACAGTACAGTAAGGCAATTCAAAAGGCGGCTTTTCCTGTTTAGATTCAAGTTCTATTAATTTTCTGCATTTGAAATTATGGTCTGCAGGCAGAATTACAGGAACCGCACCAGTGAAATCTCACGCATGATCATCTGGTAGAAAACAGGAATCATTGAGGAGATGCAAGAGAATTTACAGTGGCTTGATATCATACATTCAATCAAATAGCATAACTTAATACATTCCATTAAAACGCTATAGTGTCATTAACAGACGATTAGGAAATCAGACAGTTAGCCCAGTAACTACTGGGAGTCCTTTGAGGAGCAAACAGGAAAGTGCAAATTCTGGCTTTGGATTTAAGCTGGGATGTAATGTTTGGCTTTTCTACAATGACAAGCCAGTTCATGCTCAATTCAAAAGCTACAAGTACCAGCAAGTTTACAATCGGAACCAGCAATCATTCTGCTCACACCCCATACCTTCAATGTTTTTGCAATGCGTTGACACACACACACACACACACACGCGCGCGCATACATTATATATTACATATCCATACTGGTAACATACTAATACAAATTCCCGAAGACTTCAATTATTCTATGGCTTTTGGTCTAACAGACAATATCTTCTCTTTTAATAGAATCTTACGCCGCCGGACATAGAAATCTTTTGATTTCCTTTTAACACACTGATTCAGTTACAGTGAGCAGGTATTCACAACAGGAAGTATTCAGACAATGGGACACCAGCAAAGACTTAACAAGCAACGTCCAGACACGCACTCCATTTTAAGTAGCCGTACAGATAAATGTTAGGTTAAAGCACCGTAACCCAGTTCTTAAATTTCCAGAAAATATGATGAATAAAGCAAAAAAAAAACAGGGAATCATTTCCAGGTATTTGCATATTTATAAATGAGGATCTGTCTGAACATGGACTGCAGTCATCACTAGATGTCAATGCCATGGTCTCTATGCCTCTCAAGTCAGTGAAGGTGAGGCTTTGAACCCCAAGCTGGGTGTGATCTATCCACTGTTTGCTTTAACTTAAACTCAAAAAAAAAGCTATTTGTGATAAGTGGGTTAAATTAGATCTGAACTCCCACATAGCAATTCCTATTTAAAAAGAGACAAAAGCTTCTAGCAGCCAAAAACGAAACAACTGCTAATAATGTAATATTTTTTTCCCATTCTCAATGTAATAAAAGTCGATAATGTATTAAAATTTCCGAATCAAAAACATAACATTACATTATGCACAAAACGTTATTACATTATTAGCTGGTGTAGCAGTCAATAATGTAATAACTACCATTAATGTATTTTAAAATTGCTATGTTATTAGCAGTTACTACATCATTGGCTGCTATAAACTAACCAGGTAACGTTCCAGAGTGTTAAACCAGCTGGTGCCAGGTCACGATACCCCTTCCCATGGTGGATACTGAAGCCTTATTTTTACCATCACGTTTTTTGAAATGTCCAACCTAGAGTAAGTAATTAGCCTCTAATAACCAGGCCAGATTGCTCTACTAAAATATTCAGATTTCGCGTCATATTCTTTACAGTAACATTCAACACATGGCCCATGTATATATGGTACGCATGCATAGTCGCATATATTAGCATAAATTTGCATATGTTTGAGAATGTTCTACATATATAGGGACGGATACTTGGGAGGAGGAACTGAGGAGTGTAAAAATGGCAGCTGTGGTTTTAGTGCAAATGTCATCCGTGATCTGGGCTCCGTCATTCCCTGGACTTCACTTAATGCGGTTGCGGACGAGCGAGGACTCGTCGGTGATCTCGCCCGGGTGACCGCTGCCGCGGCGACAGCGGCACGGCAGCGCCATGATCAGGAGCAGGACGAGTAAGAGCAGGGTGCAGATGGCCATCACAGAGTAGGAGATCACCCACAGCAGGCGCTCCTGCAGCAGGGGGCCGCCCAGGCAATCTGATGACACGTCCAACGCCAGGAACGGGCCTGTGATCTCTGACAGCAGCAAACCGTTACTCTCTGGGGAAAGACGGCAGAAAGTGGTGTAAGGTCAAACCTCCTGAAATTATATTTAATTAATTGTTTTTGAATGCAAGACGGGCGGCACAGTGTATAACACTACTGCTTAATACTTCTAAGGCTGCAGGTTTGAATCCCACCTCCTCTCTGTGTATAGACTTTAAATCTCCCCCCCATTGTGTGGGTTTGATACTCTAACTGGCATCTCTAAATTGCCCGTTTTGTGTATGTATACATCACAACATCCCATCCAGGGTGTATCTCAGTCTTTTGCCATATGCTGGCTGGAATAGGCTCCAAGCCCCCCCTCCCAATCATGTGGTTAAAGATAAATGGATGAATGTGACTTTTAGGAACCCCCTCAGCCCAGTAACTCAACACAATGGAGTTTACCGAAGATTGCAAGAGTCTCAGGCCGTTCCTTGTGTAGGGATATGGGGTAACACATTACCCCAGCACTGTTTACATAATTTGTTTGTATTTTAAACATCATGTGTTCCACTTTAAACACTGGGACTTGTCATACTTTGACAAAGATTACCTAAACACCAAAATGTCATGTTCTTTGTGTTGACCAACATCAAAAACTACATCTAAACACTCTTAGCACTGGTACAAAGGGCTTAGACTCTAATGTGGACACAAGGGCTAAGCTGGACTGTTTCCCTGTAGGCCAGTTTTACCTGCACACGTGCTCACTGCAAAGCCCACCCTCTTCTGGGCTCTGTCAAAGATGACATAGAAGCCCTCCATGACAGTGGCTCCAATCACCAGGCCACTAGCGGAGCGGGAAATGCCAAAGCGATAGCAGTCCAAGACGTCGTAGAGGTCCTTGATGGGCTGGATATATAACTGCAGCCAAACACAAAAATCCACATTCTACTTTCGCTCATATGATGCTGATAAAACTAAGATGTGATCACCCTCTAGTGGCTGAGCTGGCAAACATCACTCATCGCTACCTGGATAAAATAGCCCGTTAAGTTATAGTACGATATGTAGGCTGATTGCAGGACGGCAATCACCTGAGGCAGGATTGTGATGCGGAAGGACTGGCTGGCGTTGGTATCCCTCAAATAGATCGAGAGTTTGGGGAAGAAACGCCAAGGAGTCTCACCCTTCGGCCAACAGGCCAACTTTGTGTCGGTCCAGAAGCCTGCTGGGAAATCCTGAATCTGTACAAAATGAAACCTTAAAACAGTTTTTGGAAAGCAACGGGGGGGAGACAAAAATCCACATTTTCAAATAAATATATAGATGCATAATGCTGATGACCGTCTTTGCTTTTGCCCATTATAAAAAGGCCTTGCTCTTATCTTCACAAAAGAGAGCTCCTGGACAGAACTTCTACAATAGACAAGGCTGAGAGCACCACAAAGAAAAATAGAGAAATGCTTTTATACCAAGGATGTCTGAACAATGGCGTCGATGACTGCGGCAAACACATTCTTCGGCAGACGCAACAGAGTGGTTCCACTGTCAACAATAGCTTTATCCAAGTTGTACTGAGGGTGAAAGAAAAAGGGGGAGGGAATTAAATAAATAAATACATCGGTGTTTCTAGGCCTGTAGACACCACAGTCAAGGTCTCAGTCAAACAAGAAAAAAAAAAAGAGACTTGAATGGAAATTCCGTCATCAAAAGCTTAAAAACCCCTTAAGTGTTTGCTTTTCATTGTTGAGAACCACAAAATTGGCTCATCCTGTAAAATGCATTCGGTGGGAAGGTTTTTGCTTTCCACAAAGACACAAGAACTGGAAAATAGAGATTCATTTGCCAAAACACTGATTAAATATCCCAGCCCTAAAACAATCTCCATGACCTTTCCTGCACAGGTTCAGACATACTTCAGATGTGACCGTCAAAATGTGAATTCTTACAAGTGAGGGCCTTCTTTTTAACAAACAAAATCTTACCTCCTTACAGTCGAGGTTTAAATTCTGGTCTCCGACCTCTAATTTCAATATTTCCACTTGGTAGTACCATTCTTCTTTTATAGGGGTGTACCAAATTGAGCCCTTGTAAAGAGTTGGTTCGATTCCACCCATGATCTGAAAAGAACGTAAATTTAGTTACAAGCCTCCAATGAGACTTTTTTCCTCCATCTCTCTGTGATGAACATCAGACAACTTGCTCACCTGTTTTTGGACTGGTCACATTACTGCTAGTCAAAGTGACAGACCATACCTACGTAATCAGTTGCTAAACAGACAGGTCACTATGGAAATATAAAGCTTAATCCGCACAGCATTAAAATGCGTTGGTGCTGCAGTGATAAAATGGGCCGGGGATACTTCTGGTAGACTTCCTATACAAAGTGGACAGGAAATTGCCTGCTGATCTCAGCAGGTAAAATTTCTGAAAATAGTTCTCCAATTCCATGTCGGTTAGTTGACTTTTCACGCCGTGCAAGAAGCCAGGGCTATATTCATGGTGAAACCCAATATACATAAAGATGTTGATAATGATTAAAAGTAAAAACCTGAGGGGGTATAATACGGTTAGAAAATTCTAAATAAGGCGATTTACATTCTCCAATTCCTTGTAAGTCTTATAGATCCACTAGAGCAGTCGAATATAGGAGGAAAAAAAAAATCATAATCGTGATTATTCTGGTGAATATAGAAATCGTGGTAACCAGATTACTCTTTGTTTGACTTTGGAAATATCATGCATTTATTGAACTTCAAAAAAGTGTCTAACAATGGATTTCCTAGAATTGATAAACAAATGAAAATGGGCTGATAAGTAGTTCACTGGATTTATAACACGGGAACATCACTGTGAAACACGACGCACCACAATAATGGTTTTATCTTGATAAATTTGTTTTGATAATCGTTGGAAGTTGTGATTGAAATTAAAATTTGATCAATTGCCCCACAATTTATCAAGATCCTTTTCTTTTTTGAGGCCCTAAACTCACTGCCAGGACTTACAAGGCTTCCTGCAGCTCGGTCGACAGTGGATCCAGCCTCGATTCCAGTCCCGCACATCTGGAGCGAGAAGACGTCTGGGATCCTTGTCTGTCGCACCAGCGAGTCGAAAAAAGGCTCCACTGAGCTGTCCGGCTGGAACGATGAAAAAGAAGGACGTCTCATTCAAACATCACCTCTGTCCCATCTAAACACACCTGTGAGAGCTTTTTTTTATATCCTGTCCAGATTAAGAAGCTTTTTCCCAAATTTTTGAGGTGGAAACCTTTTCCATGAAAATAACCAGAGGTCATTCATACATGATGATAAGATAGAACAGGGTTGCATCTTAGGCTAGACACCAAAGAACGTGTTAGCGTTCTATTGACTGAATAAAAAGTGAGTGCAAGGTGAAATATTCACCAGGAACAACACAAACTCTTTTGAGTTTCCTTCTCACCCAACAACGCAAACAACACTGTTTGCAAAGCGCCAGAAGAATAACAGCGACAAGATCCGGATTAAAGCAAACGGGCTGGCCGGCTGACTTTAAGCACACTTCACCTATAGCAAAAATGTTTGAGATCCAGTCTGAGCTTGCGTGCATTTTCACATTTCACACAAGACATTTACCTATGATAACGTTTAAATGGCTCGTTAGACATTAAGGCTTCAAACAACCTGGCAGCCGGAAAAAAATAATCAAAATAAAAATCAAAACACTGATGTGTCCTCAGCCGGTTCCCATTACCTGAGCCAGTATGGGGTATGCCAATCCCAGAATGCCATGCCAGTTAACACCAGGGATGAAAAAGCCATTGGAGGAGAGAATGGCTGCAATGTTGACCGTAATGGTGCCGTTTGGACCTTTGGGGATGGAAACCTGGTCACTTCCAAGCTCCCCATCCCAGTCCCCTTGGGTGTATTTCACTGTCACGTCTTTCCCAAGGGACTGGTAGGTAGTGGATCTGAAAGAAAGAAAAAAAAAAAGGTGTCACAGAACTTCACCTTAAAATCTTTCAAGTCGGCGGATGGAGAAACTGCATCATGTTACGGAACGATCAGCACAAAGATATGGCACTTGTGCCATAAGCAGACCAGTGAAATCTAAAAGAGGGCATGGGGTGCCAGGCACTGAAATCCAAACAAGTGGCAGCATCTGGGACACATGACCAAAGGAAGCGGATGAAAGGGCATCGAGATGGATCATCAAGACAAATGCCAAGTCGAATTTTTTTAGTTGCACTATTTATTCAGTTCTCCTCTCCACCCAAAAGAGGTCTTCTGTGACAGCATACCTAGTTTATGGTTAAATGATCTACCTTCAGAAGCAGACTATTTTTAAGCTGTGCAGTGCGGGTGGTAGAAAGGCATTTTGGGAAAGGCACTGAAACTGTGCTCACCGCGTGCTGATGAAGTAGCGCGTGATGTCAGAATCGGGGGCGGCGGCCACAGCGAAGTTGCTGCTCCCCGTGTCCACGAGGATATTCAGCTGTAAAAGCAGACAGAGGGCGCTTTGTCACTCCAGTCAGCCACTGGGGCTGACAGGCAGAGCGAAACCAATTTTAGCCACACATGACGGTTCAATGGAAGTCAGATAAACCAAATATTATTTTCTTGTAAACACAGATAAACACGCTGAAGTACAGAGAACTAAACGAAAGATGCGCTTCTTCACCCTAAAATATCTTTATGACAAACAATTTGACAAACATCAATTTTGGAGATATCTGCCTCATTTGTTTGCTCAATTAAATATTGGAGTTATGTTCTCCCTAAAAAGTCAGAAAAGCTAGAACAGTATATTTCCATCCATCCATCAATGTCTTATCCTGATCAGGGTTGTGGACAGTCTATAATTCTAAAGGAATTAAATTATATAATGTCACATCGTTCAGCAGTTCTCTTCTGATTTTTTAAATCATTTCAACATTTCCATGTCAACCTAAGTGTCACTGTATGAACTTCTTCGCATATTTAGAGTAAGCATGACACCGGAAGAAACAATTATTACTAAGCAGAATCATGACATCATGAAGCCCACAAACCTTTCACCAAGCAAACAAGAGGTAGATAAAACAGTAAATAGACATCTGAGTGTCTAGTATCTGCAGGACTATTAAGACAGTACTTATTAGCTTTGAGTATTTACAGACTAGAAGGAACATCTGCCGACATCAAAAGCATCCGGAAACTTCCAATGCATGTGGCACCACAGTCGCCACTTGGGTCAACGCATTGGCATACGTCCCGCCACTTTGTGCCCTCCCCTCCCCGTGTCCAAACCCACGGCACTGCTGCACAAATGTGGGTGCTTATGGGGCACGCTGGCAGCGCCATCCAACTGTAATAAAGGTGGGAAGTGGGAAATTTGAGAAACAGCCACCAGTGCTCTGCAGGAGCCTGGACTGAGCTGAAAGGCTCCCCCCCCAAACTCTGGAAAAGCCACAGCTTCCCCTCTTCCCCCGCGCTACGCTGGCGCGGCCCCCTAATCGTCCCTCGTTGAGTCTGCGTTGCTAATTGGCAGCCACTCAGTCATAAAGAATGCATCTGCTACCTGTTTGTACCAATTAGCAGATGTGAACCGCTCCAATGACACCTCAGCCTCCTCTATGGGTTAACAGATGTGGCAATTAGCGATTCATTTGAATACCGGCTCCTTTTAGCACGAGGGCCCTTAATTACATCATAGCCGGGGCCACATCTCTCCCCCCCCCGCCTTGCTGTCTCAGCGCTGTCGGGGAGCATGCGATGGGGGATGGGTTAGCGCTATCTGAGGAAGCCTGTCCCTTTGGCTGAGAACGCACAGAGGATCCGGGGGCGGGTAGGAAAACAGGTGCCGGAGAGCTTCATTCAGTGAGCCTAGACGAGTCCGAGCGGCAGTTTGGGGGGGGAACAGATATACGTGAAAAGCGCGCTGTCATTTGGCTCAGACGAATCACCCATCGCCTGTCACCCACAAACAGCGCGAGGAAATACTACAGCAACTCCTTCCCAGCATTAAATATACAAGCAAGATGTAGAAGTAGCTGCTTTGAGCAGCATTGAGCCACAGAGCTGTCACACTCTTCCAACTCGATGTTCCGTCAATCAGCAACATCCAGTGGATCGATTTGTTCACATATACATGACGCTTATTTTCATTTACATACTAAAAGTGCATGTGTAGCACCGTGGTCTCACACCTGCAGGGCTGCAGATTTCAATTGCTGTCTATCCTGTGCGGCACTTGTGTGCTGGTTATGATCTTTCCCCTGCCAGGTGACCGGCGATTCCTGGGACAGGCTCCAGACTCGCCATTGGACAAGCAAATAGGCAAAATAAATGGGGAAAACTATGGACACAAACACACCCAGACGTGCACACACACACGTTATCAGACCGTCAAACTGTCCACACTTGGACGAACGCATCTGTGGCAAAAAAGGTTACGTTTTAAAATACCAGTACTAAGCAAAAACGGGCTTGTTTCATCATTGCATACATTTTTAATGATTCTCATATAT
>JAABNX020000042.1:10797100-10810198 GCA_015163995.2 Mormyrus lacerda | reverse complement strand
AAATATTAATTCCTAAATTCTTCTGTAGCTGTGCAAATATATATAGTGATGCTCCTGCTCTCATCCTCGATGATGTTTCACATATATATATATATATATATATAATTTCTTTTCTTTTTTTCTTTTAGCTGCATGTTTCATTCGCTTAAGTCATGATACTGCCTGCACCAAAAAATTCCTTGAATAAATGATTCCGATTCAGATATATAAAGAATATAGGATAAGGAGCTTAAAACTAATAATGGTTCATTTGCGCCGAACTTTGTCAGCTGACTGGATTAAGTCATACTGGGGAGGCACGCTGGGCGTCATGTGAGTTCATGTGAACCCCAGTGAATCGTGTCTCCCAGGGGGTTTAAGTCGATAGAGGTTTTGGGCCCCATGAAAACATATCATACTGGTGACCCTAACCCAGACCTATCATATGATGTTGCACATTTTTTAAAGCCCCTGTCGCTCAGGGGCCCTTGGAATCGCCAAATCGCCCTTGGAATGCCCCCCCTTACGGTACTCCCGAGTCCTTATAAATGTAGTCCTGCACATATTTCCTGTAAAGATATAAGATTCATGCTCTATATTGTACAATAACTACGGATTCATTCCCTGGATAGGCCGTTTAGAATATGGATTAACTGGTTTCTACACAAATGAGACAAGTTGGAAATGATAGTTGTCATTTTCGGTTTCAAATTCTTTCCTCACAAAAAATATATGTTTTAAGGATCTAAAAGATTTGACGCCAAATAACAGTAATTAAACAAACAGTAGTAATTAATAATAAAAAATAACCAAAGTCATCTGTCTCACATATTCCAGTTACTGCACTGGCTTTTTCACGCTAGGTTGTTTAAATATTAAACTTACCGATTGGGGTGGAGTCCCTATTAACATCTCCATGTAATACCCTCGGCCAGAATCTCCTTGTAAATTATTCACCATGTTTAGGAAGTGAACCATGCCGGCTGGACTGGACGCCAGAGAAAGTCCGTTTTCGGTGAGGTTTGTCTTTATCAAAGGGATCAAGTCCACCTCCGGTGACCAGTTAAACTGTCCGGCAAAAATCTTAATTGGGACAGCGTAGTAGGACTGGGATAGCCCGTTGTGAATAACGCATAAAAAACAGCCAAGGAAAAACGAATTGCATAGTTTTGCCATGGCAGGTATTTGCAATGGGAAGGCTGTGTGCCAGACAAGTAAAACGGAAAAGAAAGTCTTCAAATTCAGGTTTGAAGAATCAGTAATCCTACAAATTCCCACCTAGCCATCATTAGATTCAAGAAAATCATTAATCCATCATCACAATAGAAAATCAGCCCTTAAACTTAAGTCCGGTAAAGTGCAACGTCCAGCTGAAGATTCAGGCTCCGGGGACATGCGTCCGAAACAGCGGTCCAACAAAACTCTCCTTAATTATTTATTTTGCATCGAGGACTTCCTGAAAAGTTTGGAACGGATATGACGCTGATCCCAACTTTTTTACCCAAGAAAGGGGTGGGGGTATCGACTGAACTTCAGGATTGACTGCCGGTCCCGGCTTAAGGCGCAGAGATGTAATGGCAAGTGACATTTTATAATAGCACTTCATTTCAAAGTTTTATATATGAATCACCGCAAACTGTCACTGTTCTTTCAAAATAATAATGATGTTTAAATATCAGTTATTGAGGTCCTGATAGTTTTTCAGATGAGCTCCAAAAATGATTCATTTGTCGACTTTTAGGATTGTTGGTACCGTAGTTCCAGATGTGCAGAGTCCAGCTGCCCCTCCTGCTTCAAAGCTCAGAAACCTTGTTCTTTAAGACAAAATAGATCTCGCATTTGTCCATAGCGGCATGTAAAGGGAAAGCAGTGAAATTGAAGGGGGGGGGATGGTTATAGGGCTTCTTGTCACACGTTCCCTATTTAACCAAGTCTTGTGTGGTCAATATGCCCCCCCCCCGGTCTTCACCCTCTGGTAGCAAATTCCCCTCCACAGCGGCCAATAACCGGGCTTTGTAAGACACCGAGGGATCGGCCCCAGGCTCACCCACATGACTCTCTGATTAGGTCCGATAGCGCTGCTGTCGTGTTGGGTGGGGTGGCGCAAGCAAAACTGAGTAATACAATCACCTGCATGCAACACTGCTTTGCAGCCTATGGAAACCAAGTGAGGCAGACCGTCAAAGTGCAAGTGAACGAGAATTTCAGGTATCTGCCCTGCGAAAAAAAAGCGATCTGATCTTGTTTTAAGACACAGACAGACTATTTAGAATATAATTCCCAAAATTCTTGTGTCATTTACAAGGGCAATCCCGTATTTCCTCTCTCAGGAACCCGTTACACTTTTCATAACAATGGCCTTTGTAAATCCACATCTCTTACAGTGTGATGTTTGGACAAGGGCCAGAATATCATTTTAATAGCATAATTAATGCCTTAGTACTCAGCTTTAGTACTCAGGGTCCCTACAGAATGCAGTATGAGATTTCAACAGGCTTAATAGTTACATAGAAAATTACAAGGCAAAAGTAACTATCATGCATTTTAGTGTTTGCTTAATTGTTCAACATGGTATATATATGAGAAATCTCAATACTAGTTTAAATAGTATAGTGTAGCAGAATTTTCCTCTGTTGTGAGTTCTGTAATAAATTATGAAGGGTATTGGCGTCTGTGAATCTGTTACTGAGGCATATTTACGTTTTGTTGTTGCAGTGTCATAGAAAACCAGTAGAGGGCATCGTAGTCTTTCCCTCATGCAGCAACTTGCCATGACACACCAGAGAGCGAATTAGCCAGATTAGCAGAGCAAACTCCTCACAGTTTGCTGGGCAAATCTGCTTTCCGAGAACAGGGCTGCGTAATCTTTACAGAGCTCTGCTCAATATGGCGACAGGCAGGACGATGGCGGAGCATAGAACAAGGGGACCCTCCATTCAATGTGTGGCAGGCGGCCAAGCTAAAGCTTTCCGAGCCCCCCTCCATGACCCCAAGAGTTATGCACATTTTATCCTTGTTTTTTTTGTCTTGCAAATGTGGTTCTTTTAATATATTTCAATAACTTTAGAGGACAATGATTTCAAAGAGTTGCACAATAATTCCATAAAAATTCTAATCTAATTAATACTCTAGAATTAAGATTTTTGTATTTGTTTGGAAATATTCCTCCATTCTTTTTTTTTGCACTGGATAAAGGGCAATATGAGCTCAATAATTAAAAATGTAGGTCCTTGTAAGGTTATTATCCTTTGAAACACTGGTACAAAATTTGAATTAAAGCATCAGTATGTCAAATGACAAGTATTTAAAAAATCTAGTATCTAGGTCTTCTAAAAAATCTAGTCTTCTAGTATTCATAGATTCTTAGTTTGAAACCAAGGGAAATGCAGTTAGATAATTTTCCCTGCTGTTTGTGTCATTTCTGTATGTTCATCAAAAAATGCCTTCTAGATATTTTAGCCGACAACAAACCTAACATCATACTTTGGACAAAATGCTGGTTTAATTGCTCAGTCACTTCAGGGTAATCCTCTTGTACGTTAATCATTCAATCCAGACCAGAAGCTCCCAGATCTGTCTCCTGTCACGTGACAAAAAACGGGGCCAATCTTCCACATTGAGGAATGCCGGGTCGCTCTTCCATGTGAAGAGGCTGAGCTACCCCCCAACTCACTGGCCTTGAGGATGCCCACCTGTCGTGGACCAACTCTCCACACAGCGCTGTAATCACCAGCCCTTGTACTGGTAGAATTACTGGGACATCTCTAAGTACATAATGCTTATCTTAGACACTGTGCATCTGCTGACATTTCCACATGATATTGGATAGTGTGTAATTAGCCGGTAAACAGCCGAGCTAGGAGGGACAGGCTATCTGGGATTAAGGGATGTACCGTAATAACCTGACCACATGTTTCTGCTGCAAATCTTATTCTCTGTCCTTGTGTAGCCCAGGAGCTTTTTTTAGGGGCTGGTATTGTTAGCCTGCGCAGAAATGCAGAGCTCAGGCAGACGCGTCGGATTCCCCTAGTCGCAGACAGCAGTACATCAAGAGTCAGAGCGTGTGCTCAGTCATCCAAAAGCCCTATTTCCGTTCTCCCATCTTACAGTCCCCTCTCTCTGTTGTGCACCTTCATCTCTTAATTTGCCTTATTCATCTGAATGTTTAGGGGTTCTCTCTTGGGAGTCTCACTCCGAGAGATGCTGGATTAGCCAAGTGCAAAGAATTTATCTTACCTATGGTTACTTTAACACTTTGTTTGGTATGTAACCTTGAAAACAACAGGCCAACTTTCCCAAGATCTTTATAAAGAGTAACACTTACAGACATTTTCTGTTTCTTTCCGTTCCAGATATCCTGTGCTCTAACCTTTTGTACTGTCATACGTATCGGTTGTTGTTGTATATTTTTTCTCATTTTAAACGTGTAGTATTTTTATATTGCATTTTGCATTTACTTTATTTCACAGATACTATGGTTCCGAAGTGAAATGCACATGAGGTAAATAGCACTTTACAAACGTACGTCTGTTGAGGAATTCCGTAGGCCTAAGTGTGACTTGGCTGAGCTTCCAATGAATCACCAGTTACTCATGAAAGCAGCAGAGTAACTGTTACGCAACATCGTCCAAATAAAGCAACTGTTTGAAACAATTATTTAAATTAACAGGGAACGTAACATCAAATGCATTCAGGGAACACAGAATGGCGTAGGCTAGTTTTTTTATTCAATATATTTCGATATATATTGTGAATATGCTGAGACCTGTTATTTAGACGGCCCATTTGCTCACACTTGCAGTGACTTAAACAAAAATAGAGCTTTTCCTAAAATAAATGTGTTCTCACACAGTTGATGGTAGCAAAGAAGCATAAGCAGCAGAAGTATATCTATTCATCCTGTCCAATACAGACCTGGAGTATAGGCCTTTAAGTATAGTGAAGATATGCATTTAATTTGAAAGATGTTGTTTTTATATGGGAAACTGGTAATATACCAATTAAGGATTTGAATTTCCATCAAAAGGCCATTGGATCAAGATCCAAGAAAACTGGAGAATATTACTGCAAGGTACTTAACCTAAATAGTTCAAGTAAAAATATCCGGACGTATAAATGGATCGGAACTTGCATATTGCTCAAAAATAAACATATAAATAAATATTTTAGGAAACTTATCTTTCAGTAACTCACAGATCCGGTGTGTGTAGAACTGTGGACACATACCTATAGGGTCAGGTGTTTAAATCCCGTCCCTGTTCTGTATGGGCGGAGTTTGCCTGTTCTTTCCATGTTTGTGGAGATTTCCACCAGGTTCTGAGTAAACTGAACTGTCAAACAAGCCCATTATGTGTGTGAGTGTGTGCCCTGTGACAGACTTGCATGCCATCCTGGGTTTTTTCTGCCTTGTACCCTTTAATATTCCGGAGTATGGATGGATGGATGGATAGATGAATTACTCTACGGTGCCAAGTCTGCTAATGCCAGTGCCAGGCTCTGTTTAATGATGACAAGACACGCGCATTATATCTGTGCCACAACCCTTGCCATGAGAAGCGCATTCGCTGCATCCTGGCACCTGTTCCTCGTATGAGCAGAATGCCTGAGCGGAGCACGACTGACCACTAGGACGAAAATCTTGAAATAAAATCATCCTGGAGCGATTTCCCGACTTCATCTTACTGAAAAGGTGTTGAAAGTGATTGGTTTTGATTCAACAGCTTTCAATCTGGCTTCTCACCAATCAACGGTTCATCACTGCTGCAATAAAAGTAATAAATGACATGTTCTGGCATGTTGATGAGGTAAAACAACAGTCCTTGTGTTGCTGGACCTTCATGCAGTCTCTGATACTGTTGACCATAAAATACTACTAGAGTTATTGGAAAACGGGGATGAGCTATCCAGAACAGTCTATACGTGGTTCAGGATTTACTTTATTTAGGGCAGTTGTTTATATTATTGGTAATTATAAATCTAAGTGAACTCCAATGGCCCAGCGATGAATTCTTGGGCCTCGCTTTTTTTTTTATATGCTTCTATCAAATTCTGAAAAAAGCAGTTTTCCATCATAGTATGCAAGAAAATGACACTCAGATTATTATTTATTTAGCCCTGGCATCTATGACTACAGTAACTCACCATGTCAATGTCTGGTGAAAATGAACAGCTGGATGCAACTACATTTTCTTCAATAAAATAAAGACATTCTGAAGTCATTCTTTTTATAGAGGGGATGCTTAAATTTAGTGCATGCTTTGACAATAAGACTATAACTATGACCCAGAAAAAATCTTTATGTAATATTCTTAGAAAAAATCTTCGTTTCAATAGCCATATTAAGGAAATAATGAAATCACCATTTTACCATCTGAAAAACATAGGTAAATTTAGAGGCTTTGTGTCCATGAAAGGCTTGGAGAAGCGTCTTCCTTCCATTCTTTACTGTATTATGCATTATTGCAATGCCCTTCCGACGGCCCTTCCGAAAACGTCATTAGACAGCTGCCTCTCTTTCAAAATGCTGCTGCTAGAATTTTAACAAATACCAAGAAAAATTAACTCATTATTCTTTTTAAAATGACGGCACTGGCTCACCTTAACTTTTAGTACTGATTTTAAAGTAGTTTCATTGGTTTATAAAGCGCTAGGTGATTTGGGCCCAAAATATATGGCTGATATGCATAAAGGATACTGCCCTGGTAGGTCTCTTAGATCCTTGGGAGTCGGTCAGCTTGCTAGGCCTAATGTTGTAACTGAAAATGGAGACACATCTTCTAGCTGTGATGCAACACGCTACTGGACATGGTTCCCTATGGACCCCAAGTGAGTCTCAACCTAAAGTGGTTTTATGTCTAAGTTAAAAACTCTTTTATTTCCTGCTGCTTTTGTTTAATTGTATTCCATTCTATTTGTATTCTTTATATTTTTTATTGGAGTGGGAAATTTATTATGTTAACGTGATGTGTTAATTTTAAAGTCATAATGTTTTATTATGATGCCTTTGCGTGCTATAGGAATTATGGTAAATACAAGTTGCCAAGTTGGAAGTTGCACATGAATGGCCCCTCAACTCCTACTTTTGAATGGGAAATTTATTCAAATTTATAATTTTGATTTAGTAAGATCCTAAGTTAACCTTTCAGCATGGCAGAGAATAGGACGCTTTCAGTTGTGGATGGTATGTAATCATTAATTTTTACCAATGCTGCTATCGTAGCTGTTGCTTCTGTACATGTGAAATCTGTGTACACTTTACTTGACATACAACAACGATGCATATCACAAAATAGGAAATGGGCTTCTAGCGAGATGCTCTCTGAGTTCTCAACTTCACATTACTCATGTTACCTAATGCCTCTTTTTCCTGATCATGTCGTCTTTTAGGGACAAAATAAGATTTTCCCAAGAAACAGGTGAGAAAAGATTTGCTTCCACAATTTTCTCCATCTTGCACTAACAACAAAGCACTTGAATATGACGTGGACTTCAGAAGCCTCTGGACTAGAGCGAGAAGGCATTGTTACATCTTTGATTTCGTTAAGGCTGAGGCTCAGGCTTAATCAGGAAAGAATGGAAGAAGCCCAGCCTGAAGGGGCCACCGGCGAGCTCCCCGCTCGTGGAATGGCACCGAGGTGCTCCGAGGATGAATCCGGAATGGGCTTCCTCACCGCAGCTGTCCCCACTCGACGGGCTAGAATCGGCGGTGCAGCTGCTGAGATGAGAGGGAGCCTTCATCCACCGGGCACCTGGGCGAGCTGTGAAAGACCCACTCTGGTGTGACCTCCATGGAGGGAGGGGTGGAGTGCTGGGAGGGGGGAGGGGGTGCTGGAGGATGATCTGGACAAACATTGATGGTAGCCTGCAGTTCCACCGCGAGAGTGGCCCAGCTGCGTCTTTGTGAAAGGCGCCCGGGCCATGAATAACCGGATACTTGGACTTCCGAGCCAGGAATCACGAAGAAACAGTGGGCTTCTTCATGAAAATGCTCCTTTCTCTTGCATGTGTGTCTTTGACTTTCTCCTACACTTGCGGCATTTTTCTGCCGCATGTGAGGCATTTTTAATGAGGCCCGAAGGCTGATTTTTTTGGGGGGGCCTGGCAACCCTACCGATAGGTCCCTCTGGGTAGGTTTCGCCGACCGGGTAGGCCAAAACAAATTTCAATGGGGGTTCGATATCATAATTTTACTACCTGACTCCCTGTCTATGTGCCTGTTCTCTAACAAGAAATTTACTTTTACTACAGGGCTACATGCCTGAGTCAGATATAGGTGATTTTCTTTCCTTGGCTCTGTGAGATGTCTTGTATATCTTTTCCCAGGGCTCAGATGAATCCAGGCTCTGTAGGATGAGTCGCCCAGAGTCTGTGTACCTGCCGCCCCCCCTGACAGCCCTCGCCCCGTCCCCTGACTATATCCCACCTTTACCATCTGTACCCGCTTGACTCGGCGGCGCCTCCTAGCAGATGTGTCTGTCGGACGGCGGACAGGCGCGGAATCGCACGGGGGGGAGGGGGGATAGAGGTGCGGTGATGTGTCCACGTCCCGATGACCCTGGGGAAGGACGCCGTCGGGGGTGGATTGTTTGGGGGGGGGTCATGGGAGAGTGACTTGGCAAGGCAGAGCTCACTGTGCAGCGCAGAAAGATTAAAGCCCAACTTTCTACCCCAGGATGCAATGCTTACCTTTTCATGATCAAGGCCTGCCTCCTTTTTATCCCGTTATCCCGTCCAGCTGTTATTCGTTTGTTTCTGGTTGCGCTAAGCAGCAAACGAAAGGTGACTTCGTTTGGCAACTCGCTAGGATGGAAACCCTTTACCCTGATGCCTATACTGATAGGGCATTTGAAAAATAAACTACATACAATTGGCCACATGCAAGCCGTCCCCACCCCTACTGAAATGAAGGCTGCCGAGGCCAGTCGAGCGACGGCGCAGATACGGCATGAATATTGATGCGTGACTTTTTTTTTTTCCCCCACCTGCAGACATATCAAAAGCCTTCTCCCAAGTTTCACAGCTGATTGGTCAATTTCGGCGACATGATTCACGAGCCCTTCTTCCTGGCCAAGTCCACATCCAGCGGTACGTGCTATGCGGCTGCGCGCGCGTTCAAGATAGCCCCTCGTTATAAAATAGAACCGCTTCTGGGCAGAAGCAAACACCTGCTCTGAAAGGGCTGACATAAGAGACAGTGTGTGTTGCTCTTGGCTGTGAGCAGGCGATTGTGTTCAGAGTGAGGGAGATAAAGTATGGGGAGTGGGGGGGGGGGGGTGTATTGGGACTTCATACATTTTTATGACCACACAGATAAGGTCAGTTGTGTGCCGCCGTTACTAGGCAACACTGCAACCCTTTGCTGGATGGAGTTGTGAGTCTGAGAAGTCAAATTCAAGATTATCATTAGAGCCATGCTCGCACATTTGTTAACGGCTGGCAGATCCAGATTCGCTCGGGGCCTCCGATTTTGCCGTTTGCAGTCCGTGTCAGGGCTGGGCGAGTGGAGAATGAAGTGAGAAAAGCACAGGAGTTTGCAGAAATACTGCCCAGGACATTTACTGTTGCATAATTCAGGCGGTTGAAGCTATCGACGAAGGCCATCTATGAGCATCTTAATTAAAGGAACAGAACTTTACGTAACACGGCACTGGCAGCTGATTGACTCAGGGTGGACATTGCTTGGCCAGCTAAGGGCAGAGGACAGGCTGGGGAAGAATGTCTAGAAATTATTTAAGGATCCTTTGAATTGAGATTGAATGAAGAAGTGGATTTGAAGATTTTATTTAGTACTTGTTTTGCCTTTAGATGCCTTTGTTTCTGACAAATTTCATCTTCCTCTCGTTTTTGTTCTCTATTACTTTGAGTCCCTCAGTGCCCTACTTTAACACTTCAAGGTTGGCAGTAGGTATCGTGCTGTGAGGCTAACCACACTGGGTAAGAAGTATCAGTTAGTGTGAGAGAGCAGTTTACTTGTCACCAGCCTCAGGAACCATGCTGGGTTTTGCTCTGCCGTATGGGTGCTCTGTTGACGTTTACTGTTTGTCAAAAAATATATATTACATTAAAGCTGGCATACCAAAATGTGTAAAGAAATGACAAAGTATTGTATGTATTTTTCCCCGCCTCACAGAAAATATCATTGACTTTCGTCTGTGAATAGTGCTGTGGCAAAACCGGCTTTGAGGGAAAGTCAAAACCTTCTGCTCAAGCTCTCACTGCATTCGTGAGTCTGACACTGTACACTAACAGTGACAGCACAGGAAGGCTGCATTCCCCGGCACTGCTGCAGGCTCCCTGTCTTTATTTGTTTCAGTCCAGTGCTGTGCAGTTCACTCTAGACTTGTTCCATGTCCTGCTCGTTGAGTTAAAGACATATTTAGGCTTGCCTATTAACATAGATCTTTTAAACCTTAAAGGTATAACGTTAGTGAAAATTTCTTTTACGTATTAGGGGTAATAATAAAGGCACTTATGGTACAATAATCAACATGGACTTTGAACTCCTGAACAAGTCTTTTTCAGTTAAACCTTTACTGTAGGCGTAATGTTGCTCGTTAATAACTGGCCACAGTGTGTCGGGAATTGCAGGATGTCACAAGTTGCCATAGTGCCTAGTTTGTGCACTTTTTTGCTCCTCCTCTCATCCAACACAAATTTCAATCCTGAAAACTCTCATTTAAGGTCTGGTGCAAAAAAACTTTGGATAGACGGCCCTTCGTCTACTCACACGCGGAAGACATATGAACAGTGCAGCCCGTGTGCACGGAGACACCGTTTCTCAGGCTCAGAGGCATGCTGGAGGCCTGTGGCAGAGGTTCCCTGATCCATCTGAAGTGCGGCTGACTAATACTTAATAACCAGCATTGTGCCACTAGTGGTGCGTCTCAGGTACTGCAGTGTGGATCGCTCAAGAGTCCCGATGCTGTGGATCTCCACAAACGGGAATTTTTTTTTAAAAATGCTTTTACTTCATATTTTATTTTTTACCCAGAAAGTTGACTTACTCAGGCTCCCTCTACTTGGACCAGTAACCAATTTCAGGTATAATCCTGCCTAGTGCTCTGTGATCTGGACCCCCTCCCTGCTCAAGTGGTTGGAGTTTGGATGGAATTTACTCACTTATACAATGGTTTAAAAATATGAATACTCATTATTGCAAACCATAGTGCAGTAGTAATGTGAGCTTATTAAAATCATCCAATCAATCATTTATCTTTTATATTAGTTGCATGTCAATTCAGACAAAATATAGGTACCTTTATGTGCTTTAAATTCTTCTAATGGTCTGAATTACTTGACCCCTGACTAGCATCCCGTTTAGGCTCAATATGATCAGCAACACTGCATGTTCCTAAGTGCCTCGCTCTGAACTCCACCAGTGAGTCCACAAAACAACACAGACATCCACACACTCTTGTATTAAAAAGTCCCTATATATGGACAGTAGAGGGCTGATTTGTGAAAGGTTGCCTGTTACAAGGACATCAACCCCTAGAGTGAGGATGAGAGTTGAATGCTGAGGAAAGTGGGTCTTGAAGCTTGGCTGCCATGGTAACCAGTGCTCTTGGACCACGGTGATTACAATGGTGCAGTGATTCTGATTGTCCCGGTCCACTTCCGACCATTCCCGATCCAACTGTCCCCCAGCTAGGGTTTCGAAGTAGCTTCAGAGCATCATAATGAAGATTGAACTGCTTTAAAAAGCTAAGACTAGTACTTTGCTTTTTAATTTAAATGTGTATTGCAACAGTGTGAAATTATATAAAATTATGGTATGAGGTCTGAGAGGTAAACAGATATGATGTGTGGAAACATCTGCTGTCCTCAAAAGCGAATCCCAGAAGAGCAGCTGCGCCGCCTGTCGCTATGATGCCACCGTTGCGTGTTCCTCATGGACAGTACCATTCACGACAGGCTTCGGCAGAGACGGGCCATTCAGATGCAGCGGAACACTTGACAAAGCAAGAACCCTCAGAGATATTTATAGAGCGTCCATGCGTTCTGATACTGAGTAATTCAACCGGGCCTTCGCCATCAAGCAGAGCAGTAACACAAATCTAGCGTGCCATTAAATGTCGAGATGGGTGAGGACGGCTGGCCCGAAACCCAACACGGTGATATATTTGGGACCAGCTGCACTGTTTGTCCACTTCAGTGTCATTGTTTCAGGCAACAAAGAGGATAATTTTACCAAAGTATAGACCTTTCTATTTCGAGTTAATGGACAACTTAGTGAGAGGGAATCTGAGAGCCGGTGGACGTCTAGAAAGATGGCTAGTGAAGTTATTGATGACAGACGGGCCCATATCTTGCTACACAACAGTTCAGGAGAGCTGTCAAAACAAGAGGGCTGTCTTCACGGATTACCTCCCTGGGTCTCGGTGCGCATAGGAAGGATGCTGGAGGTTACCCATGAGAGCAGGCCAGCTTTTGGTACCGAGAGTGATCATTGGAGGATCACATGAAGAGTCGGGACTTCTGCAAAAGTCCCGCAAGTAACATAAACACCTAGTTCCCGTGGCTGAAGGTCTCAGAGGACCTTAGCATCCTAGCATCACCACAACAAACCAAACACGTCACTGGACGTTTTCACTGATTACTCTGAACCTGATCATCCTTCCCTGGCAATATTCCACCATGTACTACCAACATACGGCTTTTGCATTAATATCATTATTTACTAAATTTAATATATTATGATGCATCAGAATACTTTTAGACCTCGAATGTGAGGCTAGCATATAAGTGTTTAAGGCCCTTGACCTTCTAGGCAGAGAACATGACTCAATTGTCCCCCAGGATGGCCAGACCAGGAATGAGCAGGCATGAGTTGGCCTTAGGGGTTGTTTATGTGATACACTTACCAGTATTTAAGCAATCAGCAGTGCCCAAGTACAGTAAATGAACACTATTATTAAATATGGGCGATGCAGTGTCCTCTATACACATAATTACAGTTTGTTTACTTGTACAATGGATGAACTTGATGTAGCAGCACACAACAGTTTGGGGTATTTCAGTATTCCTGAGGTAGCAGCACACTACAGTTTGGGGTATTTCAGTATTCCTGAGGTAGCAGCACACTACAGTTTGGGGTATTTCAGTATTCCTGAGGTAGCA
>JAABNX020000042.1:10752128-10766839 GCA_015163995.2 Mormyrus lacerda | reverse complement strand
ACCACCAGCATAGGACGTAAAGCAGGAGTACACCATCAGCACAGGACATAAAGCAGGAGTACACCACCAGCATAGGATGTAAAGCAGGAGTACACCACCAGCATAGGACGTAAAGCAGGAGTACAACACCAGCACAGGACGTAAAGCAGGAGTACCCCACCAGCACAGGACATAACGCAGGAGTACACCACCAGCACAGGACATAACGCAGGAGTACACCACCAACACAGGACGTAAAGCAAGTGTACACCACCAGCACATGACATAAAGCAGGAGTACAAGACCACACCTCCTGTCCAACAGTGCTCCTCTCCCCTTCCACAATGCTGCCCTCCCAAAATGCTCCTCTCCAGTCCTCAAATTGCTCCTCCATGCTCCCCTCCCCTCCCACAATGCTCACCTCCTGTCCCACAATGCTAATCTCCCCTTCCACAATGCTCCCCTCCCCTTCCACAATGCTCTCCTCCCAAAATGTTCCTCTTCCCTCCCACAAGCTCCCTCATGGCAGCTTGATGAGAAGCTAGTTGCTACCTAATCTCACTGACAGGGGCCCATTCACAGATCACTCCTCCAGCTTCCATGTTGTTTGTATGTCAGCACGGCGTCTACCTCAGCTGTCCTCTGGGCCCCCGAGATGGCCAGGTGTCCTCCAGCAGCCTGTGCCGACACGCGCCCCCCCAGCAGTGCCATTACCAAATTCCCACGAGCGCCACAGGTCCATGGCAGCCCCGTCCTTGACATAAGCATATAGTTTCCATGACACCTGAGACAGCCAGCTGCTGCAACCGTGCCATGATAAAAATCTTCTAGGGCCACTCTCTCCCACCTTCTCCGTGGGGTTCAGTTTACTCATGGCAATGCAATCGTCAACCCTCCCCTGCCTTCCAAACTGCCAGCACTTCCATTTTAAGTAGGGGGGTGCTGTTTGTCAGTTTCCACATCCTTGTTTGCTTCTCTCCACTGTAGGCATCATCATAGGCAATTTTCATATTTTTATTGACACCCTGATATGGACCAATTAATGTGACACTAATTCCTTGATGTGATTTTTTTTTTTTAAAGGACAGGTCTCATTTTATTTAAAGGGAATAAAGATGAGGTTGTTTTCTAGTAGTGGAAAAAAATGATTGGATGCAGGTGTTGTGTTGGGGCATGTGGGGAATGTGGGGGATATGCGCCTCCCAGAGGTCTTCTGTGCACGCTGAAAAAGTTGTAGGCCAAGAATCCTCCGAGTTGACGGTGGCAGCTTCTCAGCTGGTGGACGTCTTGGTGGATATGGATAGACTCCTGATGATGTCTCAAAATCCCCCCCTCGACTGCATCTGCCAGGGGCCCGTGTCACTCATAGCGAAGACCTCAGGGTCCCACGCTTTGCGCTCGCATGATTGGCTTGCAAAATCTTGAGAATTATCAATGTACTTCTCGGGAAGAGGAGTCCCCAGGATGAGAGTCGTTGTTAAAGTGCATGCCAACGTGCTGACAGCAGCACCGTGTGGCACTGGGCACATGAATCCACATTATGGATGGAAGCTTGATTCCTGGGCATTTTAAAAATAATTAGCAGCGAGAGCAGAAGTGATTTATGCTTACATAAGGCTTATCCATACTGTATGATGCCTTTTACTGTATGAGGCAAACCGTAAGGCATGTGATACTGTATAAACTAAACAGTATACTTTCTTCTTCCGCATAGGTCCACCCATTGTGATCTAGAGCTTTCCTTCTGAATTAAATTGTCTGTTGTGTCGCCATCATAACTGGGTCCAGTAAAACCAACCTGACTCTTTGAAAACAGTAATGTACAGCAACATTCAGACATGATTAATACTACTGTCCTCAAATTTCAATCTGAATTTGTACTCTTCTTCGATGCCACTTTCAAACCCTTATTCTCTAGCTGGTCTACAGTTTCATTCCACTGCATGTGTATGTCAGTATGTTGCACTGTAATAATGTGTGCTAAGTCGTAACTTGCCAATGAGATTGCATAAGATTGCATGGGATTTCAAATTTGTTAGCTGCCTAGGACGCTTCTTTAGAATGGTCAAAGCAAAGACAATTCTCTCTCTATGCCTTTTCATCTGCTGCTTCTGTCAATATGGTTGTATAACCTTAATTATTCCCATAATATCATCTTTACATGTGATACTTAGTTTAGCCAAGTAAGCTACTATAAATATGCTATTTCCACTTTTTCAACTGTTACGGGCTGCCCACAAATGTGGATGGGGTAAAATATGCAAGATTTAACTGAGAACAAAGCCTGGACAATCCCAAGAACAAGTTTTGGTGAGATGGCAACGAACATTCTGATAATACAAAGTCTAGTGATATATTGCAGATACATTGAAGGAACTCATGACGCATTACTGCATGGGAGCCCCCTGAGATCACAGCAGGATGCTGATTTGTGTGTAATCAAAGGGGTAAACAGAGGTTAGACCCAGGGGAGGGGGAGGGGATACAAGTGTGGATTGTGATCCCGTCTTGCTATCCTCTGTTGGACGTCAACTGGTGAGTTTACACACCAGACATCTCACTGGCATGGTACCCTGGGTCGCCTGAAAGAGTGGGCATGTGATATGAATCACTTTCAGGCTAGAAATGTGTGTTGCTTCTGCTCAACTGTGTTGCTTATTACCTAGGCTAATGCTGCACGGGCAATATTACATATATTAAATATTACATATTTTACGTCCGGCCATTGAAAACGGTCTAAAATTGTCCCGAGTTACATGGTGGGCTCAATGAAACTGAGTGATATGATACGGGTTGCATGGAATTTTACACAAGAAAGTGCTGTCGAGTTTGAGGCGAAAAAGCAGAAGCATGATCTGACAGCTATAGTTGGTTGCTGTGTTTGTTTTCCTTGCTGGGAACTTCCCATTTCATCCTAGATCTTCAGTGAATTCAGTCCTACTTGTGTCTTTATTCACATGAACCCCTCTATCCCACAACAGTATCATAAAAGAGTAGCCAAACTAAGATTCAGCAGCAAGAAAGTAAAAATTGTTGCTCAAGTGTGACATCTAATGAAAGCCATTAAACAGGGATTCCCAGGAGCACAGATAAATTGTAACCCTTCCCTCCACTGTGAGTCACTTTGGAGTAAAAGTGTCAGACAACTGAGCAATTGAAAAAGTAAAGTCAGAATTAGCTTATGCTAACCCATTAGACGCTAAAGGACAATAGTTACGGAACATATTTGGCTGGATATGTACTGAGATTTTGTTTTAGAAATTTTCCAGGCTACAGTTGTTAACTTGTTATACTGTTTAACTGGATATTGAAAATTCCAAAAAAGATGTCATTTTATTTCATTAAAGCTCTATAAATTGCACTGGTATGTATAGCATATTTAGTCACGTCAAAGCTAAATGCTACATTTACAGACAAGTGTAGAAACCTAGCTTATTACACACGTATATTGCTTTAACACTACCCACGTAGCTAGAATCTCTATTAGGAATATTTAGATTACTTTTTACAGGGATATTTATTTTCCTTTGATATATTAAGTAACGATATTTAAGTATACAGATTTGCCTTTAAGCATGCGTGTGTCCGTATGCTGTGCGTTTGCACTCGTGCTCTGGAGAACAGGGAGCCTGGAAACTGCTGTGATTTGAAGCCTTGTTATAAATTTATGAAGTGCTAAAATGTTTTATCCCATGGGTGGAGACTGCCAGCTGTCACTGGTGAGCCACTCTACGTTAGGCAAATAGTCCGAAAGCAACCCAGGGGCCACAGTAGACGCAGGGCCAAGCTCAACAATTGGGGGGGGGGGATGACACACGCCTCCTGGAAACGGACCACTTACCAATTAGCGTGAACTGGAGTGAAGCTAATTGGTCCCTCTCCTTCCCCTGAACAATAAAGAGCCAGGCTGTTACATGGCGCCTACAAGCTCGCATTATGCAAAACATCCCTCCGGCGTGTTACATCACCGCTTAGACAAAGTCAAATATCAGAATGTCACCGCATCATCTCCTGCATATTAACGACAACTAAGCATTTTGCCCTCGCTGATTGGTGTCTCGCTCGTCTTGCGTGGGCGGGACGTCCAAAACGTTTTTTCAAGCTAAAGGGTTCACAGGAAATTCTGGTCTCATTCCTCAGTTAATAATCAAGCATCCTGTTGCAACAGGTACCTGAAGACAAGGATGAGGATGATGTTGACCTAACCTATATTTATAAACTGAAATTAAGTTAAACCAAAAATAAGTCTGGTTCCTAATGATATTTTCATGGATGTGCTGAAATGTTTGTGACAAAAGTCCAAAGCAGCAAAAATCAACAAAAAGGTGGTCGTTCTGGATTGAGGTTACCGGGGAAATGGAACGTGTCGATGCAGACAAACATGAGCTGAGGAGAGACAGGTGGCACAAATCAGTACTAACAATTGTAGTCACCTGGCAATCCCTGCCAAGAGGAATGGCAGTCCTGTCCTCCCACCCTGCAAAATCTTTCTCAAAGCCTGCGGAGATGGTATAGCCGCTCTGGCTGATAATTTTTCAGTTACATTTTCATTATATTGGAAGTTCTTTCTTTTTTATTTGTCTGACAGTTCATACGTTAAGAAAACATTCTGCTGTCACGCATTATACAGATTAAAAATTGCTTTTTCCCGGACGTATGTGTCAAGCTTGCACCCTTTACCTGGGTTTCTCGGTGAGTGATGGCTTACATGTGAGATGTAAGGCATCTCTTTGGATTGGGGTATCCACTGGGTGCTTCGCTTCAGGATATTTTCCAAACCCTAAATAAATTGACAAATTGGAGGGTCCTTTCACCAAGTGTTTTTTTTTCTTTTCCCTTACTCCAGCTAGGCTATTGGCTGGCACAGGCAGCTACCTCAGGGCAAACACTAGCATATTGCTGATCTCACATGCCAGGGTCCCTGCAGAAGACAGCGAGGATTCCGCTGGCATCGTAGACAAATTTGTTTAGGCTAGGTGGGCACAGAAAACAACATGCTATGGACACAAGAACACCAATTCTCCATTTTGTGGGTCTTGTTCTGGCTCCCTGCCGGGAGTAGTATTAAAAATTATTTTTATCCTTTTTGGTAGTGCATCATCCTAAATTTACGATCCCAGGAAACAGACGAACATCTCCGAACATCTCTTCATGTTGTGTTTCAGACACAGAAGCTTACTCAAATGAAATAGCAGTAATTGTTCATTATATAGTTTCAAAATGTTAGCTACCTAGCAAACATGTTAGCTAGTTAACGTAACGTAGCATTAACGTAAGATAACGTAGCATTTAGAATGGCTAATTTTACATAATTTTCAATGTACTTTTTATGCCTGTTTTTTCAGCTTGCAATTAATTAATGGATTTTTATTAACCGTTGTGCAAGTGGATTACTTAAGTGCAACAAAATTTAGTTGGCATAAAGATTTGTTTTTAACGCACTTCTAAGGAAATGTGTAAAAAGTATATTCACTTTATATTCTCTTTCCCTAAAACATTACATACTTACCCTTTATGAAATAAAATCCCGCAGTACAATGAATAAAGAAGCATTTGTAATTTCTCAGTTTTTTTTCAGCAGTCATCTTTCATATCGGATTTAAATAATAGATCTCTGTAGAGTCCCGAGAGAATTTTATAAGTGTACAGTAAGACCCGGCTGTGTTGCCTCTTGATCTTCACTAATCATATATTAACTATTGTTTAATGTTAGAGGAAGTAAGTCAAGACGTGGAGCATACTTCACAGCATCAGAAACTGAGTCTCTGCTGAAAATAAAAATCCTTTGAGCAGAGGTGTGATCCTGCGCTGCTGGTTACTACGCCCTCCCTTCCTGTTTCTGTAGACTCAGGTTTTATCACAGAGATTAATCACTTTCAGAAGCCGTTTTTGTCGCTCTGTTTTGGCAAATATGTTTGGTTCAGATTCTGAGTGGGATCTCGCACTGCCATTAGCATGAGTTTGCCATTTACTCTCAACACTTTTTTTTAATTTTTTTTTTTATTATTCACTGGCGGCAGTTATTATGGGCGTTAATGTTTGGGAAATTGTATGTATACAACAAAAGCAAAACTGTTTTTTTTTTGTGAGACTAGATAACATCATGTGTCACCTACAATAACAAACGCAATCATTGCCTGAGCTTTCTGGCATCTGTTTTGCTGTATGAAGTTAATAAGTTTTGCAGTATAATATGGGATTTGGAGCCGACCTTGGTTACAGTATTTTCCTTTGTCTTGTTTCCCTTGCAGTTTTCAGTGAAGATCTACGTTCCAGCTTATATTTTGTCAATGCATCTCTGCAAGAGGTAGTGTTTGCCAGCACCACAGGGACGCTGGTGCCCTGTCCCGCGGCGGCTGTGCCCCCGGCATCACTGCGCTGGTATCTCGCCACCGGAGAGGAGATCTATGACGTCCCAGGGATCCGCCACGTCCACCCCAACGGCACTCTCCAGATCTTCCACTTCCCCCCCTCAAGCTTTAGTAACTTAATCCATGATAACACGTACTATTGCACAGCTGAAAATCCTTCAGGGAAAATAAGAAGCCAAGATGTTCATATTAAGGCCGGTGAGTATTCTCCACATCCGGTCAGGGACCCACCGGGTTTGGCGACATGCAATAGCAACAACCTACCAGGAAGTGGAACACGATGATCACGTATAATACTTTGAAAGCACATGTTCATAAAAAGCATAGCAGCAACATTATTAATGCATAGCTGCTAAAACAGCAATAACCTTTTTTGTATTGCTGCTAATATAGTAGTAGCATTAGCAGCAATGCTTTCACAAAATACTAATGCTGTACTACTATGAGTATGTTGTTGCTAATTTAGACGCAATGTTGAGTATATTGTTACTAATATAGTAGTTACATTAGGAATGTGATTTATTTATATGTTTTATTATTAGATTAAGATAGTGTTTCCCAATCTGGTCCTCGGGGACCCATAGATAGTCTACATTTTTGCTTCCTCCCAGCTCCTGGTAGGGAGCAAAAACATGTACTGTCTGGCAGGGAGTTTGGAGGGAACAAAAACATGGACTGACTGTGGGTGTCCTAGGACCGGGTTGGGAAACCTTGGATTAAGACATGGATGCTTTAGTGCACAGTGGAACTCCTGTTTCTTTCTTTTCCCCTGCACCTGCATAGTCTTACGGGAGCCCTATGCGGTCCGCGTGGAGGACCAGAGAGCCATGAGAGGCAATGTAGCGGTCTTCAAGTGCATTATCCCTGCCTCTGTGGAGGCCTACATCACTGTTGTATCGTGGGACAAAGACACGGTCTCGCTTGTCTCAGGTAGGTCACTTCTGCTGTGTGTTCCATTGGACGGGCTGTGTCCACCAGCTCACTGATTTAGCCAACATTTTCAATTACATTCGTTTTTCTAAAGCATCCATCGCAACATATTATCCACAAAATATGATATATACATATATCATGCTGAACAAGCAGAAAAGGCTGTAAACATTGGAGGAGAGGTTGTATATGTTGGACTATTCTAGTCTCTAGAGGTCTAAGGTCAACTGTCTGCCCACCATCCTGGGCGTGTCAATTATACAAATTCAATCCTTAATTTGTCCAACTGAAATACCTCTTTTTGAGGGCTAAAGCCCCTATCACCTGGTCGCAGGCCCAAATTCCTCAACCAGAATGTTCCCTCCAAACCCTTTGCTGTTCGACAGCCACACATTATGCGGGGTGAGCCGATTTGTATGTCAGGTGCTGCTCTTGTGCCAGAGAACCGGGTCCACTATTAGCTTGCGATCTCCCAGGGTCGATATCTGCCAAGGTTTGGGCACCGAAGGCTGAACGTTTCCTCCGTTCCAGATGGCACTCATTCAAGACTCCGGCTGCATCGTTCTGCTTGGGTATACGGCACAAAAAAAAAAGGTTTTATACGAGCAAGAACTGAACTGGGTTATTTTTTTATTCATTTGGTTATTCTGAATCACCTCAAGCACAAATAAGCCTCGCCAATATTCAGGCTGGGAACACATTATTCGTAGCGTTGGCAGAGGAGACTTTGTAGACCATTGAGTGCATGCAAGGTGTGCCTTGTTTTTTTTCTTTGTTATTTTCTTTACCGCCAGAGCTGAGGTTCTAACAAAGCACAGTGAGAAAAGTAAACCCAAGACCACAGTCGTCCCTCAAATTGGTAAAAATGATTCAGTGGGTCTATATTGTGGTTACACGGAATGCAGTAGCTCACCAGCTATTGGTTGCAAACAATAGTTTCACCATTATTTAATTTTGTTCATTCAACTGGGGCCTATCTTTTCGATGACTAATTCATTATCTACACCTGCTTACACAGCCTCTACCCCCGAATAGCAAACCATGTGGTTGCAGCTGAATACGTCCAGCAAACAGACAGGGTCAAGCGGTATTGTGACTGTTTGTCTAAGCAACAGCTAAGATGTGCGATGTAAGTGATTTTGAAAGTGGTGTGTTTGTTAGTGACAGAGATGGTGGGTCCACCATCTCAGAAACAGCCATCTTCCGGGGACTTTCACACACGCCTGGGCCTAGAGTTTACAGAGAATGGTGCAATAAAGAAAAGCATCCAGTGATCGAGCGAGAGAGGTCAGTGGAGAATAGTCTGATTCACAAATGCTTACAGGAAGGCCACAAGTGCAAACAGTTCGGTTCAGGTGCAGAATGGCTACTTTGAATGAAGAACTACTCATCCACCTCTGAAACGCGATGCTATCCAGTACTAGCTAGGTGTACCTTATAAATTGGTCACTGAGTGCATACATTTGATTGACAATTGCATGCATTTTTAGTTCATATTTTAGTTTGAAATCATAAAGACATAAGCCAAGTTAGAATGTATCTTAAATATCAAGATAGAAGGCAAAACATGCTGTGACACAGCGCGTATTAATTTTGGTGTCACGGTGTTTGAAAGAACAGCTAATTTTCCACCTGACTGCCGTCGTTTGTTGACTGGACATCTTTTTGAAAGGTTGGGGAAAAAAAGGGAGAAAGAGAAAGCAAGAAAGGTCAAACTGTTATAGAGAAATGGCATGCTATGGCTTTTTTCTGCATGGCATATTCCAGAACATTCTATCAGCATTCATTGCGCTGCATTTGTATGTGAGTCACCTGCTTGCTGTCTGGGCCGTCTCGTCGTTAATGGAGATGTGGGCATTCTTGCAACTCCCCCTCCCCCCTTCCCCAATCTCCACCGCCGTTCGAGGTTCAGGCTGTATCTCTCTGAATTATCGCTCGAGTCTCCTGGTCCCAGGTCCTGGCTGCAGCAAAGTTGCCCCCTTTTGCCTTTATTTGACCCACTTGCACTGTGACTGGAGCCGTCACAGTGCACTTTGATAATTCCCATCAGTTAAATGGAATGCTGTCCTCTTCGATTACCCCCCACCTCCTCCTCCCCCCCCCCATCCCCAGGGGTATTTTTCCTTTTATATAGAACATTTAGCAAACTCAATAGACAGAATGACAGCATTAGCAGCAGAGGGAAAGTGCCAGGATTTGGATTTCACTTTGATTTGTATTGTCTGATATTGGATTTGCCTGTACTGTGGACTAATTTGGAGAGAATGATTTTACGGAGTTATTAATAAAACTGATTATTTCAAAATATTTTTTTTTTTAGATTTGCATGTATTTTATGCATAAGGAGAGTGTTATTGAAAGTGAAAGTTTGGGAAATCCATGTTTTCTATCATTGATAAACATCACAGAATGATGACTGAGCATTGTAATGAGTCGCCATGGAAACGGTGCATTCCTTATTTTGATGCAAAGAGCATTAAATTTGTAAATTGTTTTTCAGATGTGATTTAGTTCTTTTTGTGTAATATGTCATAGGGATTGTTTAATGTGTTTTGGTGTTGATTTAGTTGATTTAGGGTTCTCTAGACACTAGAAACATCTACCTGTTATAAGAGTGTCAGGCCATGATTGCGCTGTGAGGACAGTCAATCAGCCAGCTACCCGTACTCGTTCAATGGTAGATATTCGATCCTGGACCCATTGCCATCTACGAGCAAACAGTCCTTTAACGGGGGTTCTTGATAGGGGTTGCTTATTCCTACTAAAACATGCTAAACATATTTTAATAGTTCCCTGGCTGCTGACCCCCTCAGTCGAACCCTCACGGCTGGGTTGACCCCCATTGGTGTCCGGCCACTCTTCATGGCTGGGCCCATGTTTCATTAAAAAAAGATTAAAAAAAGCAAGATGCAGGAAAAAAGGCACACTTGGTCTCTTGGGGCCCAGAATAAAGCTATTTTACCTCTAAGATAAATTATTAATTTGCCCGTTTGCGTTGGAAAGGGTTCACCGTTGAGCGAGTCCTCAGCCTCTCCTGTGGTAACCCAGAACCTGACCCAGTTTGTAATTAATGATGTGGGAGCGAGTCCTGTACTGCACCTAAAAAGGAGGGAATAAAGGCCGCGCCCAGCTCCGTCAACCGCAATAAAGGCGTAAAAACAAAGGAACAGACACGCGCCGCGGACAGGAATGCTGAGTTATGTTCCGTTTGCAGCACTCGTGCTTTTGACCTGGTGCATAATGAGATGCAAATCGCAGCCCTGCTGTTTCTCTGTCCACATCAGAAGAAGGGTTAAATTGCTGTTAAGAAATGTCAAGATAAAGTGTTTACTCAGATCTTTCTAACACTGGGCCTCACATTTTTTCATCTTTGCGTATTTGTATGGCATACGAGAGGCTTTTCTGAAGCAATACCGATCTAAGAATATGAAAAGATCCAAAAATGAGGACATCTTTACTGTCACCAGCATCATAGCAACATATGGTGCCACAGCACTACACCTTTGTTCTAGCCTTGTGTGGAACTTGTTTCAAACGAGTGATTCTCTGTTATTTTGTGCTTTTAAAGTATAATTCAGGTTATACCAGAGGCAAATGCATCCCGCCTTTAAAGGTGCTACTATCAGCGATTGGTCAATAAATTAAATTTTGCAATCATGTTATCATCATAGTATTCAGGAGAAACATAAGCCAGATTTATCAAACTCCATTTTGGTTTTGTTTGCTCAGAATATGAGCTCTTCCAACAAATTGGTGAATTTGGCTCCATTTTGGTCTCGGAAACATTTGAATTTACCCACATGGCAAGGAAAATGCATAATTACACTTAGGCTCATGTCATAACTAAGTAATGGTGATGAAGAATTTCGACTTCATTGCAATATGAATTAGCAGCTATTTGATGTCCTTAAGTCTAGATAGATGAAGCCATACAGGAATACCTTAGCATTCAGGTTTTACCCGCTGCTTGTGAGTAAGTTTCACCTTGTTGACAGCGGTTTTTGAGGAGGTCAGTGGAGTTGCAGAGACTCTCCATGTGTGGGACTGTGTGTAGGAAGGACCGAGGTCACGTTTCCTCTTCCCACGTTGCTATTGGCCGTCACGCATTTGCCATAATGCTCACGACCTGAGCCTTCATCTCACAGCCTCACACTAAGCACAGTGAAAAATATCGTGCTCACAGACACTGCAAATATAAGGCTTTATTTGTTCCTTCACAGTTGATACTTGATTAATATATCTGCTGCTTGCCTTGGTTAACATCAAAATTTGTCATTTAGCATGGCCATACTATCTCTACTAATAATATATTTTTTGATATATTGGTGTTGCGGTTTATATGATACTTGGTCGACGAGTAATGATGCAGCACGTTAAATGTTGTGTTGGGTTGAAACTTATGTAAACCACAAGTTTTCAGCCTGTTCAAACTGGACTGGTACAGTGAGGTTTGTCTCTGTGAAAACACACACATATGCCTCCTCTATCTCATCATGTTACATTTTTGATCACTATTAGTCATGATATCAGTTTTAGGTCAATGACTGCAATCTCAGCGGAGCACATCGAAAAGACGTTGGCCTCAAAATCCATGCGCTACTGAACAGGACAAGTTCACGGCTTTCTCCTCCCTATCTCCCAACATCACCCTGCAGTCAGACTTGCAATAATGCTGGAGTGTTTCTCAATATGCGTACTTGACCATGCATGTATTCTCTCATACCCATTTTACTTTATCTTCAATTACTGAAGACCAGTTCCAGTACTAAGAACAGAAGTACAGAGGACGGCAAAAATCCTCGGATGTTGTTCTTGCCCCGCCCCAAATATCAAGGACACGTCGGTTGCATCCTCACAGAATGAGAACAATCCCATGATTCATTGCCTCTAGGTTGTTTTTTTGAGGCAAGTTAACAAGACTGCTTCTACCAAAACCACAAGTACAGTCTTTGCATTATTGGTATTCTCGGTATTCAGAAGCATCCTGAGGGTCTTCCTCTCTGATTGGCTAAGCTTATTGGAACTCTTCCATCTTTCCTACTATGTCTCTCCATCTCAAAGTTGTAGTCCTTCAATAATATTCAGTAGTTTCAAGTGAAAGTGGAAAGAATCATTTTAGGTGAAATAGTATATGATGTCTGAGTCAGATGGACTTGAGTATCTGTTTGAAGGTCATGTTCGCAAATGAATTCAAACAAATAAATGAATACTGGTACAGTACAACCCAGTGCTGTGTATTTTAAAAAATGATGCTGGTCAGAACTTTGAAACTGGGTCACATTCTATGGAATACGGTGGAGGGCATGTGGGAGGGTTATTGGTGGGGATTTATTTGGGGGTTTTTGAACCAGTCTCACCTTGACTCAGAATATCTGTAGGCCAGTATTCTGACTGGCTGATTCAGGTTTGCATTCATTGATTTGTCTCTGGCTGAAAAAAAAAAGTTTAATTTGTATGTTGACTTGCACAGTTTTACCTCTCTAAGTAATCTTTGCTTAGACAATGCTATGTGCGACTCTCAACCAGGGAATCCACATTAAATGTAAACACACTAATAGCTTCATTCTCAGATCTAATGGGCATTTTCTGGTAAATATTGGGGTTCACCCTCATTTGCATATCCACCCAGATCTTTTAATAGGGCCGTATACAATATATGTAAATGTGGAGGGTGACTGATTGAATTACGCTTTATTTAGAAAGCTTGGTAACACTTCACTTGAAGCTGTCTTCTAAAATGCATTATAGATACCTTCATAATGCATTATAATGGTTGGAATAAGAATTTATAAAGCATTACTGCATCTTCTATTGGACGTCATAAGGTATTATGGTGTTGATTTACAGTATAATACTTCATAAGCTCCAATGAATCTGCCATCTACAGTATAGTGCACTGTAAATACCTTCATAATGCATTATAATGGTCTGTATAAGAATTAAGAATGCTTTTTACTGCATTATGAAGGTATCTATAGTGCATTATACTGTAAATGACAGCTTCATAAAGCAGTCATAATGCATAATAAACAAGGCTATAATGTGTTTTGCCTTTTTATAAATATTTATAGCCATGTTTACTATGTTTTGTGAATGCATTATAATGTTCATAGATTCTATGATGGTCATTGTACTTATGGAATCTGTTAAAAGAATCCATCCATCCATTCATCCATCCATCCATCCATCCATCCATCCACCTACCCACATATTCCAGACATTGAAGTTTATCCCATGCAGAACAGGACATCTGGATGGGCTGCCTGTATAATGCATTAGCAAATCAACATTTTTAAATTGAAGGAAACCAAACATTATTATCCTGGTCCTGAGCATATATACAATACAGAATGGAACATGTAATATTATACGAAGAACCAGACCAGTGAAGCTCTGTGGGTAAAACCAAACCTCAATAAGGGCACGTAACAATGCACGTATACGTGCTTTGCTCTGTAGTAAGCCGTAGTGAATCGACTTTATGCAACGTGATTTATATAGTGAAGACATCGATATCCCTGACACACAACAATGCATAAGGCTCATTCACCAAAATAAACGGGAATCAAATGATGTTTAATCACTCCAGGTCCATCTCAGCACTTCCAGTCCTGTTTAGTTTCTCCGAAATGCTGTTACTGTCACTGTGGTTTTGAAAGGACTATAAAAAATATATATAATAATAAGGGAATTAAATGAAATTAATATTCAGTGATTGGTGGGCAGTATCTTTACTGTGATTAATGTTTTATGATTTGTGTTAGGAATTTTGAAACTGCCAGATGTTCAGGGTGACTGTTCTGCTGTGTTCCGTTCTAGCGGAGTGCTAGGTGTTTTCCTTTTAAATGTGTTCCATATTTGTTTGCGCAACCTTTGCGATTTTTAAATCAAATTAAATAAAATCAATGTATTCGCAGGTTCGCTTGCTGTAGCCATGCAGTGCTGTCAATTAATTAATGACCAGCTGACTTTGTTGGTATCACTGAAACGCTAGTTACTCTTGGCGTAGCATTTTAACACTTGTGTGAAGGTTTGTGTTTGTTTTTTTTCTCAGTTGTGCTGAACCCTGACATACAGAGCAGCATCGGTCATGCCGCCTTCGATAGGATGGTCGTGTGGGATAGACCTGTGCAAAAAGTGATCGCCGGCAGACAGCATCTGCTTCTCCCGGGCATGGGGGGAGGTGTTACGAGGGGGGTGTCAGCAGAGACAGGCCCCTCTGGTGCCTAGAGATAGCGCATTCTCATTAGAACAATCGCCTTTGCCTTTCATCAGTTCTAGCTGAAGATTAAGTTGAAAATATGGGATGGGAAGGCTCTTCTGCAGCTTTAAGATGGGAGCTTATGATGGGCCTGGGCATCCAGGGTGACCATAAGCCGTATCTTCTTTGTCTCCCGCCACCGGGGGGGGGGGGGGGGGGGGGGGGGGGGG
>JAABNX020000042.1:10713066-10730373 GCA_015163995.2 Mormyrus lacerda | reverse complement strand
GGGGGGGGGGGGGGGCATGCCATATTCAGAGGTCCAACGGGTGGAGATTGGGTAGGGGGGGCTCTTACTTTTGTTGTAGCATGTCGTCAGCACGCTCTTGTCCGCCGGACTGGCAGCGATGTGCCGTATCTCCCCCGCCTGGTGCAGTGCCACGCTTTTGTTAATGATGTTATTCTCATCATCAAAGTCGATGATGTGTATCTGCGGGAAGAGAGGTGGGGGGGGTGTAAGAGCGGGAGCGTGGGTGGCAGGTCCTCAGGGGGGCTCCAAAAGCAGCGCCGCATCCCCCCCCCCCCCCGCGGTGACAGCTACGTGACACCCGGACAACTCCACGGGGACTGACCAGCCGCATTTTGGCCTCCCCTAGTCGGGGGGAAGCCCCTCCTTTACATGCATAACATGCATAACATGCCTTAAAGGGGTACCCCCCCACCCTGGCATAAAAATATCCCGTTAGACAAAAGGAACAATAACATTCCACTAAGATCACAACACTGAGAAAGAGTGGGGCTAGCGTGACATCCTGGTGCCTGTCAGATACACATCCACCTTTAATGCAAAGTGATTTTTGCCCATTTAAACGAGGGTGTGATTTCACCAAAGCAGCTAGGGTTAAGTATGGCTAGTTGCGCTTCTGCATCTAGTCAAGTACATCAGAGCAAAAGTACGTTCGTTCAGGGGACAATTTCATACTGTGCTAACCCATTAAGCCAACACTATGCATATATTATCCATGCTTCCCGTCAGGACTAGCCAAACCGTTTCTCATGGCACCCAATAGGACGCTCTGTCAAAATACGCACCATGAAAACACAGCCGTTTAAATTTCGAAATTCGTTATCCTCCCCTGCCTGGCAGTCGCAATCATGAGGGACAGTCATAGCTATAATTGGTTATTTTTGTAATCAGTGGCAGGCAGACAAAGCGAGGACAGGCTGGATTCCATTTGACGGGCACCGTTATGAAAAGCCAGAATCAATGGCTTCCACAATTTTTGCCATGATTATACACAACGATAAACAACTTACAGCCCCCCCTCTGATGTGTAATTTATTGCAGATAATTCCACAGATACAATAAAAAAAAAGATAATTCTATTTTTATCCAATGGGAGGCTTTTAATTACTTATTAAGGTTTGGAAAATATGATAATGGGGCCTGCACACACCAGCTCAGAAAAAAACACAAACTGTAAAACTGGACACGTTGAGTGTTCTCCTGTGCAAAAAGTCAGGCCTCTGGGTGATGACACACCTCCTTTGCTTACAGCGGACGGTGGCTGCAGAGGCTCAATCTTAGCATTGACTCTCCTTATTTTTAAACTAAGCTTCTCAAATATGCAAAGTAGTAGCCTAAGTGCATAAATGTTGGTTTGGTCTGTGGAAACACTCTCACTGTAAGACCTGACAGACTAGGTTCTGACGCAGGGGATTCTGGGTAAGCGATTGGCGAGCAGCACTAGACAAGTAGCGCATTACTTCAAAATCAAGACTCCTTAATGAGATGTTGTTTCAGATTATTAACTGGTTGCACCTGGCAGTAACCGGAGCGGCGCGCCTTCCCACGGTGGCTTTTTACGAGGAAGGCCGCCGTGCCAAGACAGACGTGCTGACACCTCTTTAGGCAGCTCAAAGTCAGAGGAAGCCATTAACCTTGGGGTGGACCACATCGAACAAAAATTATGACGCAAAGTTATAATTTTATGGTGGATGGCAATACAAATAAATTCAGATGGCTGGACAGAATAATTGGTGCGGGGGAGCAGGGGGAGGGACGGGGGCTGTAATGGGCCCGGGAATGAGCCGGCGGAAACCAGGAAAGCCACGTGTGATTTAGCGAGGGGTTTATATCCGAGTGCCGGAGACATGGAGTGAGTCATCCCACTCAGGGGCTGGGAAGCTTCCCTGGCATTTTAATTATGTCGAGAAAAAAAAGGAGGGAGAGACAGAGAGAGAGGGTATAAAATGGCAGAGCGCTGGCCTCCTCTGCTGGGGCCTTCATTAAGACATCTCACTTCAGGTGAACGAGTTAAGGGCAACCCAAACATGGGAGACCAGAGCCCTGTCAAACAGAGTCGTTTGGTCTGGAAAACGTTTAAGCAGGAAGCTATATAAAACATATATATATGTATATGTGTGTGTGTGTGTGTGTGTGTGTGTGTGAGAGAGAGAGTGTGTGTTTTAAAGAAAAAATGGAGGTAAAACTGACATGAGACATTCCAAAATCAACAGGTCTTGGACAGAGCGAGTGGAATCTGGAGACGGAATTACCTCCAGCAGCACAGGCTGGCTTCCGAAGCCCTAATTTCCCTGCGTGAATCACTGGCTGCTATAAGTAGCTGGCAGTATGGAATTTGGAACCATGTGAAAATAATGTATAAAAGTATGCCTGTAAATAAGTAAATAAAATAGGGTGTAAACAGAAATAAATGTGCGTTATCCAAGATGATAGGCACAAGAGGGCGACGTCAAGGGGGTGAAAGGTGATGGGGAATAGGCACACAAGGCCGCTGATGCTGGAACCGGGGGGGGGCAGGGTGGGGCATGCTCTCTCATGGGGTGCCGAACTTTGTGTGGAGTCACACTGGCCTGCGGTAATCTACCCACCACCAGAGGGGGCGACATGGAGTAATTGGGTCCAGGCCAAGCATGACTGGGCCCAGCTAAAGGCAGAGGTGGGGGGAGGTTATGGCCATGAATGTGAGATGGTCCCAGCAGGCCCCGGGAGTAAAACCGCCTTACATTAAAAGGAGACGGCAGGTGACCCTCAACCAATCAGAAGCTGACTAACAAGACCCTGCCAACAACAATCCAGAGAGTGGCATGGCGAGCCGCTCCTGCCATCGTCCTGTGGCTCCCCGGCAGCAAATAACTAAATACGACTATAAATCACATGCGGAGAATAACCGTGACAGAATTCATAACGGAGCAGATTAGTGCCATTTTCAGCTGGAGCCACAGACGACTGCATCCAGAAATGGCAGAAACCGGCAGTTCACAAGCGCAGACGGATGGAAGAGTGTGCCCTCTGCACTGCAAATCCCTGCACCCCCCACCCCCAGAAAGGGTGTCATGGAGGCACAGTAATTAGGAGATTCTGATCTTCAGAAACTGCAGAGAGCACTGGGCCTTTGAGTCCAGGTTGTGCTGTTAGCTGACTGTGACCAGGCTTTCCACTGAGGCAGAAGGTAATTGGCTCGGGTCCACGAGTGGGGGAGGGGGTGTTTGGGCTCGATCAGTGTCTGAGGCTGTACCTGTGACTTCTGGGGGCCTGACTGTCACTCCTGAGTGATCATGTGAAGACAGGGACTGACATTCCGGACACCGCTGGGTATCCTGCAGTTTACAGCCTGTGAGTGAGAGCTTGGCAGCAGTTCGGGGGGGGGGGGGGGGTGTTCTTCATTAAAGGTGCCTGGGGGGCATTATCAAAGTGGTCACATGCAAAACAGTAACTAGCAAAATGATAATCAGTATATTCATGTGCCCAGATAATTTAATTCGACAGCCAATAAACTGGTAGGTTTCAATAAAGCAGCCATATATTGTCATCAATTATTTTCTGTTGGATATGTCAAGGAGACAGTGAAGCAGGACAATTTAGTTAGGTGCCCTTGCCACACAATCACCAAAACAAAACAAATGTGGGAGATTCTTGGGCTTCAAATAAAAATTATGTGCTCTTTGGCTGTTCTGCAGGAGAAACTTGTCAACACATTGGATAGCACCTTAATCAAGAAACCACTTGACAACTCCTGATTGACAGTGGTCTATAAGACAAGGCACCTGTACAGTCTCAGGGTAAAACATATCCTGCAAAAAAAGCTGTCTTTCGACTTCAAACAATCAAAATAAAACCATAAGTATATGTCGCGGTTATTGCAGCCTTGACACAGGTCTCTTGACCCCCTAATGGGTGCTGTGCTCCTCACTCCACAAAGACAAGTCGTTTGTCATGGTAGATTTTCATGTGACAGCACAAGCTGACAGGTACAGGTGTGGCAGGCGCTGGCGTCACACTTACCTGGTTATCGAATTTCAGGGACTGTGTGCCCACAAGGAAACGTATGGCATCTGTCTCGGCAGTCTGGGCTGTCAGTGCCCGAGCCTAGGGAAAAGACGCATAAGGAAAAAAGCGTGTTACTCTCCATCAGAATAAGCGTGATCCCTCACCTATCGGATACGACAGGCGGCGTTTACAGACGTGTTCAGGTATTTAGGATCACACCACCGGTCAACAGCTCTGACATTATTATTAAACAGTGGTTTAATATTCGTCCATTGTTGTTTCCACAAACGCACAACTGAAGTATTTGCAACAACATTTGGGCAATAAAGAGAATGCTCGGGAACTAATAATCTGCAATTGCATTCCGGCAAATCGTTTTTGTTCGATTAAAGCTCAAGGTCAAGAACACAAGTCATTTTATAGTGATCAACTTTAAAATGATGGTTGATTATTTATCTACTCGCCGGCGATAAATTTATCTACTCGTTATCGTTTTTGCTCAGAAATGCTGTGAATTTGGTACAATACCTGAAATTCAAGACCATATATAACAGGTGCATCGTCCTCCATAATCAGCAAAATATCGGTTTATTTGGTCAGATGTCGATTAATTGTGCAGCTCTATTCATTTATGCTTAGTCTTCTTGCTGGCAGAACATTTCCGCAAACCACAAAAATACTACGCAGATAAACGCACGAAATGTACGCAATTAGCACGTGTTAGAAGAGAACATGGCGTATGAAATACCGTATATTTTTTCGGGAATAGCGACAGTCCTTGAGCCGTAAAGTTTGAAGCTTGTGGGTTTCCGTACTTACGGCTAGCAGTGAGTTTTGCGCATGCGCATGTCTTATTGTCGTTGTCATCCTAAGGTAAACTAGTGGTGTTGTATTACTTTACCTCTAAATTATTAGCTACCTGAATAGGTATTTGTATTATTTTAAAAAGCGGAAATTAAACGACGATGAAATTGACTTTATAAATATATTTTACGTATAAGACACAGTAACCTGTCAGAATGCTTCTCTGCTTATCTTCTAAACAGTAATGTTATGGTTATCGTGGCTGGCAGATAACGATACGCAGCTAGGTAGCTATCTGGCTAACATTAATCGTGTTGTTTATTTCTCAGGTAAAATCTCGGTTTATGCCTGAATTGTTATTACTAGTTATTCATTTCCGTTAATACGCTAGTAGCATAGCGACAAAATTCTATAATGGATATGGCTGAATTACGTTTATTGCGTTTGTGGGGTTTTCATGTTAAATTGTTACTCATGCTGTCTGCATACGTGTCATCTTTTTATCTAGGTAAATTGTATTAGTGTCTTGGAGGATGTAGCCATTTCATGCAGTAAAACTGACAGAGACTGCACTGATAATCTGTGTAGTTTATACAGTGTTATGAATAAGACATTCTTTATTTACGGTTGATTGGTCGGTCTTATCACATGACTTTTCTGATCTTATTGGCAGGGAACTAGCGATGGAGAGCCATGAAAGTCAGACTCCAAGGCCCATGTCCCTGGACATTGTTGGAGACACAGAAAACAATCAGAGCGGAGACCCTGCACTCTCAGAGGCATCCTCTGCTCAACCACCGGAGGTCGTCTTCCAGGAGGAGAACATCGACCTTGATGGTGAGGCCTTCATCACCCCGCAGGATGACAGCTCTTCTGATAACATGCTGGACAAGTTGAACGACCAGATGATGGAGAGTGTCATGATATCGGACTCGCCCAACAACAGCGAGGACGACGTTGACCACATGGAGTCTCTGCTGGAGCAGTTTGAGGACGGAGAAGACTCAGAGCCCAAAGAATCAGGGTGTGCAGAAGAGACGGAAGAAAAAGCCGCGGCTTCGCCTAAGATAACGGTGGAGGCACCGCCGCCGGCTTTGGAGGGCGAGGCAGTGGATGAGGAACAGCAAGTGTCTGCGATGGAAAGGGAAGTGGACTTCGTCAAGTCGCCGGAGGACACGCCTAGCCCGAGGAGCACAGAGTTGCAGGAGCCATTTGATGCTAACAAGGTAACACCGAAGGAGGAAGCCATCCCGGTGTGCACTATCTTCAGCCAAGGGAACCAACAGAGGGCGCCAGGCCAGGCTTTGGCACCCGATGGCTTTCAGCCAGCACTGGTCAAGTCACCGAGCTTCAGTAGTGGCGTGGAAGCCTCCAACCGACTGGCACCACTGGTCTGCCAGCCGAGCCCCAGCCTTAGCAAGTTCTTCACCGATAACGGGCACGTCAACCCTGCTTCGGACTTCTTCGACTCCTTCACCACGTCCTCCTCCTTTATATCAGTCAGCAACCCCAATGCGGAGTCCATGCTGCCGGCCGGTGTCGCCGAGAGCCAGCCCGCTGCCATGTCACCGCCGGCTCCCCACACCACGCCCCAGAAACCCACCACCCCCAGCCTCCTCACCACTCCCCCTGCCCCCGAATCGTTGGCCCAGCCGGGCTCCACTGGGACGGCCCTGCAGCCGGCATTCTCCCAGCTTCAGGCCGTCTTCTCCGGCAGCGACGATCCGTTCGCCACGGCACTGAACATGAGCGAAGCCGACCGCAGGTATGATGCGTGGCTGCCCTCCGAGGAGACCCGGAAGGTTCTGATCTCCGTGGCAACTCAGCAGCACAGTCCCGTATTCGTGGAGCGGGACCGCCTCTCCATGCCGGGGCTCCGGTTTGATAACCTGCAGGTAAGCTAGACGATGTGACCCCACCCTGCCCCTCCCTCAACTATTTAATTTTCCTTTCATTGACTAAATGAAGAATGAGGTTGTGTTTGGTTCCATATTGTCTGAGTGTCTGACTTAAGGATAATTAAGTTCCTTGTGCTTTTTAATTATGTGTAGTAATGAATTGGCCATAAATTGTGCATAATTCATGCCTAAAACATAATAAAAATTACACGTTTTAAGTACTAATGAACCCTAATGTTAAATGAGAATCTGGTCTGAAACACGTCTCCTAGAAAACGTCATTTTTTTCCTTCAAAATAGGGAAGTAGTTAAACTGTAAGAAGCAGCATGATAAAACCGGCCCAAGGAGGTTCTGATTGTGTTACTAACTTTGGGGGTGATGGATTATTTTATTATTTATTTCCATGTCACAGGGAGATGCAGTGAAGGATTTAATGCTGCGGTTCCTGGGGGAACAAGCGTCCACGAAGAGGCAGGTCCTCACTGCCAGCTCGGTGGAGCAGTCCTTTGCTGGACTCAAGCAGCTGATCGTGAGTATCTCTCTCCCTCCTGTATGTAGCGTGCGATGGCGAGCCTGCAGTCAGACCCTGGAACTGCAAGCTGCATCAGTGCTGTAAAATCATCCAGCAAATGGGTCATTATTAATGTTCTGATCCTTTAGTGTTTTATACCTCACCGCTTTATGTAGAGCAAACTGCGACCCGGGTTGTGTCATTGAAGATGATATATTTATTTTCACCATTAAGGAACTTCTGTTTTATGCCCAGCTATAATGATTGTTAATGATGGTTCTAAGGCTTATAATTAGCATGAAAGAGTTCACACCTATATAATTTACTATAAGTAATTACAGTCTAATTATACTATAGAAATATAGCATCTACTGTAGTATCTAGAATCTACAAAGGATAGTGAATGCCAGTATTGTGTAAAATGTATATATCTATATTTTTTGCTGGTTGAAAAATTGCTGTTGGGTCGGCGTGTTTAAGCCACACGAATGGAAATGATGAGGTGTAGAAATCTGATAGGGCAAAACTGGTGTTTATTTGCTGAGGGTTCTGTTTATTATTTACCATCGACGGAATGGCGGCCCGCTGTGAAATGAACACCGAGTGCTTTGTTTCTGGCTGGATTCATTGGATTGATCCACATATGAATGGTTCTGTTCGCACCTTTTCACCCGCAGTCAGCAGGCTGTCCGGGGTTCAGTTACAGGCTGAAGTTCTGTGTCAGAACTTCATCCGTGTCGTTCTCATTCTCAGGGCCCCCCCCCCCCGCCAGTGGTTTAGAGGCATAACAAATCAGACCTAAAGAATGCCAGGAGATTTGGGGGGATGATCATCTTAGCAAGGGATAAGACAGGAACCGTATGGTACTTCTTGGATCATGCAGTCCTCCACAGAGAGGCAGAGCGCCCCCTACTGCTGTTTTTTTTTTTCTCACCAGGCAGCCTCTGCATTATGTCACCCCAGTAAAAATCCTTAAAATGTGCCCCCCCCCCCCCCAAAAAAAAAAAGTGTGCACTGCGTATCTGCGATGTCAGCCTGCATTCCGAGAAGCGGCTCCCTGGCTTCAGATCCGACACCCGCTGGCCAGGTTGTTTGTGATCCAGACCCCTTCCTCAGGCTCGGTCAGCAGCGGCAGAGCCGAATGCAGATCTCCGTGGGTACAAATGCGTTTTCCCAGCATGTGGGGCTCCCTCCCAGGGCCGGAGTGCCTTCGTTAAAATGTCAGCCGGCTTCACGCAGCGAGAGACATTAGAGAAATAATCATAATCAGTTAAAAAAATGGGCCTGTGAGAGATGGCGCTTCGAAAACACAGCAGCCAGGCATCCACTAAATGTAGGTGAGCTTCTGGGTAATCTCCCCCCCCCCCTTTGTGCCCCAGTGCCAGCGATGAAAGTACCGGCATTTTTATTTCCCGCTTTTTTTTTTTGGATCTGTCGCATATCGCCGCGATCACAGGACCCCCGCATGCGCTCCGACTTTCTTGCATAATGTGCGAATCCCGTTTCATTCGCACGGCGCCGACGACTGTAGCGCTGCCATGGCTCGAGCAAACGGGATTCCGGCTGATCGCTCTCTCCCGCGCCGGTGCCCCCATGCCTGGGAAACCCCCTTACCCTGACGTCAGTCTCTCTTGATACGTCACCTGATGGATGGATGCATTTAACTACCCCCATACCCTCCACCTTGCGGCAGTAGCCCAAATATCAATTACATTAACTCAATGACCTTAGACAGGTCAAAGGTCAAAGGTAAATCTCACCCAAAAAAAATATAGAGACGCTCCACTGTGTGCAAGTTCCTTTTTATGTTTATTGTGTTGTTTAATGGACAGGACGTGCTTACTGTCAAACCATTTCTCTCTCGTGCCGTGAGAGATTGTGCATGTGTGAGTCGGTCCATAAAGCATCTCAGCCTGTGTTGTTATTTGATCTGATTGCCTTACATTCAGGGGAGGGGCCGGCAATCCGGAGGGGGGGTTGAGGGCTGGGCCCCACTGCGCTCATGCATGCGGACACCTGCGATGCCCGTTTGGTGGCTCTTACTGGCTGCCTTGATTTGTACTCTTGATCTCCGCTTGTTTTTTTTTTTTCCTGCAGCCTCTGTTTCTGTCGTCAGACTCTGCTTTTGACGGAGGGTGGTGGGTTTCATTGAGAGCTCAAAGGGTGTAGTACTCAGGTTTTTGGGTGGAGGAGGGGTACTCACTGTCTTTGTGATGTGAAGGGAGAAATAAGTCATCAGTGTGTCAGTGAGGTTGATGTGTCATGCTCTGACTGTCAGTCCCCCCCCCATTCCCTTTGCTATTATTCTCTGTGATACTGACTGCTGCCTGGCCCTCTGACAGTAATTAGTCTTGAAAAGGACATTTTTAGCAAAAGCTTTCAAATGTTATTTTTTCCCCTTTCAGTTAGACAAGTTGTCACCCCCCCCCCCCCAGTTCTTCCCCACCTTCTCATCGCTCTTATTCTGCAGCTGCCTTGGTTTCTTCAAGCAGGAATCTCATTATTCAGATCTTTTACAATCAGTTTATCCCTTATTAGTTTTGAATCTCGCGTTTCTTTGTACTTATACGTGTGAAGGAAGAATGTGACCTTGTTACTGCCACTGCATGGATTCTCCCCGAGGTGGGGTGGCCGTCCAAGCTGATTCTGACAGACATCGTTTGGCTGAGACTGTTTTTAAGGTCATCCGAACAGCAGGGGGCAGCATCTCCATTTCAGCCACCCCATTGTTTTGTTTTTCCTCTCCACTTCTGCTTCCCCATAGGTATGTACTTATTGCTCTCTTGGGGTTAGAGAGGGGCTATTCTCTGTGTCATAGGGGTGTCAACTGGGGTATTGAGCTGCCCTACCAAAACCGACATCTGGGCAACCTAATCTGCTGTGGGTCAGTCTCAGGGACTAAATTAATCCGAGATCCATCTATCTCAGCTGCTTATCCTGGTTGATGTCACAGAGAGGCCAGGACTCTATCCTTGGCAGTTGAGGGTAGCAGTTTACCCTGCACTGGTTGGCAGTCCATCAGTAGGCACATACATACACACTGCGATCACTTTAGGGACTCCAGTTAGCCTCATTGGACTACTAGAGGCTAACAGATCAGGGTAAGATATCCCAAATGACTACATGCAAATCCGTACACAGAGAATGGAGGTAGAATATGAGCGTCCAACCCTGGAGGTGTGAGGTAACAGTGTTACCCACTGAGCCGCCCTGGACGTGTAGATGAAAAGCAATTTTCACCCATATGTCCTTGTCTTTTTCTCACTCTTCCTCAGTGGTCGTCCTGCTTTCTTGCTGCGCAAAGGTCACTGGCCATATTGAGGTACCTGCTCGGATTGGCCAATCAAAGACATGTAACCCCATTCCCATTGGCTGTTTCTGGGTCTGTGGGCAGGGCTGAGTGGCAAACATCTAATGGACGCTGGTGGGTTGTCACTCACTGAATTATCCACTGTGCTAAAGTTAACTCTCTTGTGAGAGGTGACACAACCGTCTTGGCAAATGACCGACAGAAGCCTAAGGAGGCTCTGTACTTAAAATGAAAGCAGCTAAACTGTGTAGCTGGGATTGTTATTAGCTGGATTTCCTGTGTTCAGGAAAGAATGATTTCACAGTGTTTCAATACAGACACAGGGCAAGTAATGCTGTCTGTTTCCGTTATTTTCATTCTGACACATATATCCATCTTCAAGGGAGACTATATAAATGTACAAGAAGGCAAACAAATGCTATTATATGGACAAAATTGTCTAAAGTAACGCCGTAAAAAGGTTGTGGTAAAAATTTAAAAAAAATTGCAAAGAAAAATTTATTTTCCCAGTAAGACGTAATTTTGTCTGTGGAGCGTGCCAATGAAGCGAAAGGGTACCAGAGGAGAACAGAGCCCTGTAGGTCTCAGTAGGTCACCCACAGTGTTATTGGCAGGGAAAATAATGATGGTCAGTATCCACAGGCTGTAGAAGCAAGGGAAAGCTGTCAGTGATGCACTGTGACAGTTCTAAAAGAGCAACCTCAGTCAAAGCCCATCTTCTGTTTTTGTTTTCTGCTTTAGGTTTAGTTTAGAGTCATATTTTTCCCATCGGAGATGAATACGGTGCACTTTCAGTAACCCATCTAAGGCCCTCTGATCTGGCATATAGCCCGATCTCCCCCCCCCCCCCCCCAATGGAAGACACATCACTTCCTGTGCCATTGTCAGCGCCCGCATGTCGCTCTCCCCGGTTGTCACAGTAACCATCTCACCTTCCTTCTCCAGTCACCCCTAATGGGAAGACCGAACGCCTGCCAGCGGATCTGGAGGCGCCGGCGTAGCGACAAAAAGAAGTTCTCTCCCGGCATAGCCGAAGATGCGTTTGTGCTTTCCCCCTGCATCCTTTATTGTTTCCGTCTTCTCTTCCCGGCTTTTATTTTCTTCCTCCGGTAGATCGCAGAATCCTTTTAGGGTGGGAGCGGCTGTCAGCACGAGCTTCAGCGCCGGCCTGTGAAGGGGGAGCAGGCTTGAGGCGGCAGAAAGGGCAGGACAGAAAGAGAGAGGGAGAGTGGGGGGGGGGGCGGAATGGAGAGAGAGAGAGAATGGATGAGAGAAACAGGGAGCTAGAGTGAGAAAGATGGGGAGAGAGAGCAGGAGAAAGGGACAGAATCAGGGTGAGAGACCGGTAGAGAGAGAATAAGAGACAGGGAGACAGGGAGAGGAATGGGGAGTGAAAGAGAGAGAGAGACAGGGAGAGGAATGGGGAGAGAAAGAGTGAGAGAGACAGGGAGAGAAGGGGGAGAGAAAGAGTGAGAGAGACAGGGAGAGAAGGGGGGGAGAAAGAGTGAGAGAGACAGGGAGAGAAATGGGGAGAGAAAGAGTGAGAGAGACAGGGAGAGAAATGGGGAGTGAAAGAGTGAGAGAGACAGGGAGAGGAATGGGGAGAGAAAGAGTGAGAGAGACAGGGAGAGAAGGGGGGAGAGAAAGAGTGAGAGAGACAGGGACAGAAATGGGGAAAGAGTGAGAGATACAGGGACAGAAATGGGGAAAGAGTGAGAGAGACAGGAAGAGAAATGGGGCGAGAAAGAGTGAGAGAGACAGGGAGAGAAATGGGAAGTGAAAGAGTGAGAGAGACAGGGAGAGGAATGGGGAGAGAAAGAGTGAGAGAGACAGGGAGAGAAGGGCGGAGAGAGTCAGGAAGAGAGTATAAGACAAGAGAAGATGGCCTAACACAATATCTCTAGTTTTTGCAAATTTGCAGGCTGCACAGGACTCTCTTATTTCAAAACCTCTAGACAAAGCTTTCACCCCCCCCCCCAACCTGCCCCAGTAAAATAGTGGGTACCCCAGTCCTGCACCCTGGCCGTGGGTTGTTTGTGACCAGACAAAAAAAGGGTGCTGCTATTCAGCACCTGAGTTCCTGCCTCTTAATGGCGTCATATGCGCGCCAATACAATTACATAACCGTAACAGCTAATTACCTTGGACAGCAGCAATTATAATTACAATCAGAAATTAAAGTTTAATTAATGCTAACTATTCTTGGCGTGGTTCGCCAGAATGTTATTGCGGGCGATTCTCTTTGGTTTTATTTCTTGGTAATTGAGGAAATTTTGTCCAAAGTGATTAAAATCACCACAGCCAGACCGCACCGCTGAAAGCTTGTTAATTACCCAGATATTTTTATTGTCTGTTCAATTTAGAAATATAGTGCCTGCTAATACCTATAAGTCAATGATTCCATATATTTTCCATGCAAAATAAGGAAGCTTTTGTTTTTTCTTTGATTATGCCAGGAAAATCAATTAAGACAAAACATCACCATTATGTTCAGAGGGACACGACAAATAAACAAATAAACTCATACTACATTTGACCCGGTGGGGCATGGGATTGCAGCCCATGTTTGTAAATGGATATGCTGTGTTATTCAGATATCCCACCTTAGGTTTCAGGGAGGCAGGTGAGAGATAAAGGGGAGGGGGGTTTCTGGCTAGCTTTGGTTGTATTTTGGTAATACTGGATAAAATGATATTTTCATTCAGTTTTATTGGGAAGGAATGGAATAGCGTTGCTTTAATGATACAGCCAAAATACAATGATACAGCTAAAACATCTGGACTATATGACATTATTAAAATAGCCAAATGCTCCATGGTCATGGGGGTAAAACGTCTTGCTGGCTAATTTTACCACAGTTTAATAGCAGAACGACAAATTTCAGAGACATTGTGCATCATTTGCAGGTTGAAGAGAGCTGACATCTGATTGGTCGGTCCCACCGCCGCTAGTAGCTTGGCCCCACCTCCTCTGCAATGTGATTGGTTATCTCCCTGAACTAATCATTAGTCCTTCTGCCCTCAGAATGTTTTTGTGTAAGTAAAACTCCCATGAGCCGATTCTTCCAGCTTGCCTTCACCTTCATGGGAGCGAAAGCAACTGAATATTGAATGACCACTTTATTATTTCTTTAAGCATTTAATAAAATAGCCATACTTTCGAAGAACAAGTTCCACGTGCACAGGGAACCCCCTATGTTGCATTTCTCACCATTTAGATGCAAAGCACTTTGTTACGTAACCTTTTTCTGTGGCTATCTCTACCTTTTATAGTATGTAAGGAGAGGCAGACACAGCTAAACCAAAGAGCATTTGTAAGATTAGCTACAATTGGGATGGAGATTAGAGTCATGTGACAAGGCAGTGCAGGGAAGGAAGCAGAGTTGGGAAAAACAGAATGGGCAGCAGATTCAGGTTCCAGAAGGTTCCACAGCCAGATGTAGGATCCAAGATCAGGGTGTGGGAGGGTGACTGACCAGTGACCAATGTTATACCGTCATACCCAAATGATCGCTTGAAGCTGCGCGTGTTTTGTTTTGTTGCTATCATGCCATTGTTTTGATTATGCAGTCATCATAAGAGAATATGGACACGTGTGTTTGCATTACCCGCAGTGACTTCTGATTTCTCATAGGTTAAATGGGATAGTTCTAAAACTGAGAAGTTGGATAGTTGTTAGCTAACACAAGTATTGATAAGCTTCTGTAACTGGGCTTGGTCCCAAGTCTGTCTTTCTCGGGAATAGCCAATCAACGTCTTAGGACTTATTTATTTTAGTTCCTATTGGTCTGACTGTTACAGGCAAAACAAGTGATGTGTAGGTATCCTGCTAGTATCCAAAATAATTTACAGAACTTGTCCAGTAGATCCATATTGCTGACCTCATTGCTGTGACCCTAATAATAAAGTTCACAGTTTCTCCTTAGAACAGTCTCTACTCTGACTTTTCTTCCACTTCAATCATGAATACTGCATTTCGACCAATTAATTTCAGTGAGAGGATCGTTTGAGATTGTAGGTCAGTGAGGCATTACGAGGAAGCAGATGACACGAGTGAATATGTAGAAATCCTGCACTTTTTGTATTTTTACATGGAAATGCACTGAAAGAATTCATCTGTCCGGATGTGTAACTAGTACATCATTAATAATTTTGCATTTTCTGGGGCACTGCGCAAATCCCCATTGTTCTCGTTCATAGTTCAACAGGATCATAATTCTCAAAAATGGATGCAGTACTTTTAAATGCCCAGATACAGCACATACAGCGGTGGGTGTTACAAAAAATAAACATGGGAGATTTTCCATTTGATCATCACTTGATCATCATGGAAGCATTAAACAATGAATTATTAGCGTTAGCATACTTTGCGCAATATCCCATATAACCTACCATTGGCTGATCATTCAGTCTTCAGGTTAGCTGCCATGTCTGCCGTTAGTCATGCATGTGTCCAACTCCAAGGCCCAAGGCATGATCTAGCCCAGCTGCAGAGACCGTAGGATATTAATGGTCAACGTCAAGCGATTGATAGAGTCACAATTATGAATCAAAAGATGAAGATGAACAGAAAATTGGTCACTGAAGTCCAGCTGCCCACAGTTAACTGCTGTTCCTCCAACTGCAACCCAGAGCATCAGATTTTGACTCTTAATGTATGACTGTAGGGGTGACATTGCCATTGTATTGTTGGTGTTTTTTTGATGGGCCGGTGGTCTTCCTCTTCTTTGTCATCTCTACTGCTTGTGCCATGCTAAGCGTTTCATATTTGTACTTTATAGGTTCCTGTCGACAAGTAACTCAGGCTTAATTAAAGCTGATGTACACGACTTTCTAATTGCTTGTGTGATTTACATCGCATTAGGAGCGCCGTAAACAGCAGTGGAACCAAGTGAATGAGCAGATGTTCCTTTCGTTATTTGTCTAACCTTCTGAAGAGCTGGCAAGCGCGCAGCTTGGGGCTACCTCGGTGCCATGAGCGCCACTGCGGCGGGATTCCTTCAGCAATGTCCGCGTCCAGGGAGACCCGCCCCCCCCTCCCCCTTCCCACAATTACAGGGGCTGTGCAGGTGCACCTGGTCCTCCCCAGAGTTTTATCTGGTGGCTGCCACCTGGTGTCTCTCCGCAGTCTACATCCTCTGCTAAATTACAGTTCAATACCAATTAAGGCGTTTTGTGCTCAGCGAATGCCCGCGGATTACGCAAACAATTACCCTTTCAGACTTCGTAACGTGATTTAGGGGGAGACCGTGCTGACATGAGTTAGCCTGCGTCATGTCAGCTTAATGAAATATTAACAATGTCTTGTAAAAGTGGTGCGGCTAGCTTGCTGTCAAAAGGCAGTCAATATGTCGGTTGAATAAAGGTTGCTGATATTATTTATTTTTATTTTTTTTACCTCATAAAGGTACAGGTATCCGTTCCCATAACATCCCCGGCCTTTTAAATGACAGTGAAGGTTTGTTCTTGAGATGTCATATTAAACTTAACATCAGAACCAGGGAAAGCCTCCAGCTTGGGGTTCTGATCCACACAGGTTTACACTGCAAGAAAATCTGGGAAAACGAGAGAGACAAGAAAACAAACGACAGCAAAGAAAAAAAGAAAATGTCAAAAAGAGATCAATCAGAATCGGTGATGCAGTTCATGGTTTTTACAGTTTTTACAGCGCGCACCACGTATTTACAGTTTGCACCGCCGCTGTGTCAACAGCAACAGAGGTAGCCTCCTCGATTCATCACAAGTTTTGCTGTCAACTTAATTAGTCGCTTCTGACATTAATTACATGAAGTGCAAGAAGTCACAATCTCAAGTAGATCAAATTAAGCGCTGTGCAAATCCTGAAGTGTCTCATTCCAGCCGCGGTGCTGACAATCGTCAATCTTGGGGGAAACATGTTACTGCTCTCAGCTGCTAAATTGGAGCTTAACACTGGAAATTATCCGATCTGGTGTGAGTGAGCGCTTGCCTAGTGGCTCCTGAAAAAACTGTGAGATCATATTGCCAGTGCAAATACGCAGATAAATTACAAACAGCACATACTGAATGGTCGGGCTTTTTCACCCCATTTTTTCAACACCACGCATAACAAATATTCATAGTTTTTGTGTATATATTTTTGTATATGCTATCCATGTCATACACTTATTTATACATGCAGTGAATAATACTGGCAATAAAATCTGGAACTAGATTGGTTTGTTTATATCTCTTTTGTACTCTGTTAATGTTTTGGAATGAACCAGTTATATTGTTTATTATAATGCTTTTGGAAACAAGGAACATTTTTGGCCTGAATGAAAAAGTGCTGCATATATTTATACACACACACACACACACACACACATGTATGTTGTATATGTGTATATGAACACATATAGTACGTAATACAACATGCACTGACTTTAGTTAATATGGTTTTACCCCCTAAAAGACGGTGAAAAATTTGAGCAAAAAAAAAAAAAAAAAAACAACTGTAGGGAGCAATCTTCTGTTTCCACGGTAACATCAATTCATATTCCTTAGTCTGAGAAACTGTCAGATAGGCCACTGCTGACTAACCCAGAGAGAGAGAGGGAGTGAGGCCAAATGTCCATCTTCCTCAGAACATATTAGGCTCGGAGCCTGTAGAAGCTGACCTTTATTGTACCCAAGACGAGTTGAACTGTATTCTCACTGTATATAAAACACAAATTATAGCATTGTCACGTACGGCTGGCAAGGCGAGCGGGCAAGGAAGGGAGAGGAGCCAGGAGGACGAGGAAACGGGGGTTTAATCC
>JAABNX020000042.1:10699691-10711930 GCA_015163995.2 Mormyrus lacerda | reverse complement strand
CCCACCCGCACACAATGCCGGATGGCATGCGGCAGTGACAGCCAGCATGTTCCAGCCTTGTCAGGGATTTATGTTAATGGGGCACCTTTGGTAGAGCGGGAGGGCTGCTGACAGCAACAACTGCAATTTCAGGATCCTAAGGCTAAAAGCGTCTGAGTCTGCTCGAGATTCCCTGCAAACTGTGTGTGACAGGAAGCTCGCCATTGGCGGTGGGGGAGGGGGACTGCTATGCAGCCAGCCACGGCCGCTGACCTAATTAAAATGTTAATTGACAGCGTGATGTCATCAGGAGAGCCATTAAGCTCCCCGGCTAGTCGGACTCAGAGTTATAGGTTCTAGGAATATGCTTCCGGTCTCTAGATATTTGCTAGAACATGTCCTCTGAAGCCCTCTACATGGACAAAGAACAGCCAGCATGATCATGCTTTCCACAGTTTTTCAGGGGCTTCAAAGTCACACAGGTCTCAGTGGTACTTTCTGTTTTATTAAGGCCAGGACATTGTAAGGATCCTGAAGTACCTGCTGATCTCAAATTTCCTTTGAGAGTTCAGTGTTCCTTTCTTGCTTACTTCTTGTGTGTTTAGTATATAAATTCTGTAAACTTGAACTTAAGCATTGAAAACGAGACCCCCTGTCAATAAACAGCATCTGATATGGGGCTTGTCACTTCAATTTTCTATAACACTTTACTTAAGACCATGTTTTTAGTAATTTATTAACTCATTCATAATGTATTGTAATGTATTCATATAGCATTATAAACATGGGTATAAATAGTTATATAATGGCAGACATTATAGCCATGTTTATAATGCATTATGACTGCTTTATGAAGCTCTCATCTATAATATACTATACTTTCATAATGCAGTTATAAATTATCCGTAATGCTTATATCATAATATTTTAATCCTATTATAATGCATTATAGGGGTATCTATAATGCATTATAGATGAAAGCATTCATAATGCCTAATACACGACTATAAGTGTGATACCTTTTGTTAAATATTTATAGCCATGTTTATAAAGCTTTGTGAATGCATTATTATTTGTTATGAATGTATTTAGAATTTACTAAAAGCATGGCCTTAGGTAAAGTGTTACCAAATTTTTATTCATTCTTCCAATACATTGAGCAGCAACGCCCTGTTCAATTCACATCACCCAAGCATAAACGTTGCCCCTTCTTTCCTCTCACAGGGTGGTGATGAAAAAGACTAGCGTGCACTAATTTGTCAGATAAGCTGGCATTAGAGGGCTGTGGCCAGTCATCTCCTCTCTGGCCGGGGGGAGACAGACGCCTGGGAGTCTTGGGCGGGAAATGCCAGCCCCCACTTACTACCAACGATGCCTCTAAAATTTCTAAAATGTTTTTCCTCTAGACCAATCCTTGAGCACCTCAGAAGTCATTTTTTGTTTTTGGAGATATGATTCACAGTAAAATCTAAATTAAATAAATACAAATATAGCATAAAAATAAATTACAAGCTATTATTGGAAGTGTAACGCCCATTAGATCCTGTTTCTGCAATTTGTTCATTGGACAATTTAATGGCAGGTAGCTACCAAAATGACAGAAATGTTTCAGAAAATCAGAAAAAGAAATCTGTCATCCAAAGCTGTTATATGCACTATAGATACCTTCATAATGCATTATAATGGTCGGTATAAGAATTAATAAAGCATAACAGCATCTTCCATTAGCAGTCATAGGGCATTATAATACTTCATAGGCTCCATTGACACTGTCATCTATAATGTACTATGCATACCTTAATAATGCATCAAAGTGGTTTTCCCCCACCATTCTAGTCATTCTTCTCTGTAGCGTAAATACCAGGCAATACAAAACCATTCTGACTGAGCACTTTGATCCTGTGGTGAAAAAGTTTCATCCCAATCCCACTTAGTTGATGTTCTGAGAAGGGGCACCATTTATCCATCATCAAAATTACTCTAATTTCTCATGGAAGAATAATGTTATTTTCCTCTAACCCAAGGTAGACACTTGTATGTGCATTGAAGGTGCATTCAAGCTCCTTCTCCTATTTCTCCTATTTCCCCAACATCCATTTAAGATTTATGTTTGGTTTTTGTTTAATTTTACATTTAGTTTATCTGCATATGCTTGAACCTGGCAGATTGACAATATTTCCTTGACATGAGGAAGTAGAAGCTCTGATGTTCTTCCAGCTGAAGAACAGGCATCTCTAGCTGCAAAGCGAGACCTTGATTCCGTAACGTTGCATCTTATTCTTTAAAGATGTGAAATTTCCTGCACACATTCAGGGTTGCGTTTCAATCCAGATAGAGTAATTAACAACAGACGTGCAACGTACAAGCTACCCTGGTGTCTCATGGGATTTCAGAAATGACTGAAGGGTTTCATATTTTATTGTTTGAAATCATTGCACCTAATATTTTACTATAAATGCCTAAGCTGTTCTGCACGCTGTCTCATAAGAAAAAAAATATTCTGTTTTGTGGGTTGTGTTCTCTGGCTGTTCAAGAGTTGTTGTATTTAGCGAACAGTTATTCCATAAACTTATGATAGTGATTTGGTCCAAAAATGTCCTTCATTCTCACCTGGGGTATGTTTTCCTCACTTTGGATATGGATTCATATTTAGTTCTTAGGGTTGCGTGTCATTTTGCTGTCACTTGGTGAACACCAGCAATATTGTTATGCATAGCACATCGTACAACAGTCAACAATCTACTGCAAAGAAAAAATAGTAGCCTAAGTGGCATATTAACCAAGTGTACCGACACGAGGCAAGGCGATACTGAAACTCTGCGGAATTTGATTTTTCCTCTTTCAGCTAAAATAATGCCACGACTGGCAACTGACTCTAGAAGGTTAATCTGTGTTTGATGCTACTAGCTACAGTTGATCTTGCCAATGGAATTATGGAGAAATCAGAACAACGGCGTAATATTTCCATTTCAAATGATCTTCTTCCTCGATGGTATCCTTCTTTGTTTTTATTTAGAAGGATATTCAGAAGTTTATGGGTTTCTATGACAGCGCACATGCACAGATCAAAGAGTTGGCCGCTGGAGTACTTCCTGGCTTTCACGCGGGGAGAAAAGCCTATGGACACAGCCGTTCCTCTTTGATCCTTGATGATGTTCACATGGGGGTCTGGGGCATTGTTTGAATTTCATGTGAAGTATTTCAAAGAGTACGGCTCTCTGGGCCTATAGCCGTGCTGGTTCAAAAGCACCAACACAGACTCTAGACATGAAAATCTTTCTGTGGCCATTTTTTGGTATGTAAACTGCGAGCAGGGCTGGAATGCTCAGACTTTAATCAGCACCCGTGAATGGTTTGGCATTTGTACACCAGCAAAACAGAAGAAATTTGTAGGTTTATGTAAATAACGGCTTTAATAAGACATGTTGTGCTGTCTTGGAATGGACTAACGATGCCAGCTGGGGTAAATTTATATATATATATATATATATATATATATATGCGTGTGTGTTTGTCTGTTATTATTGATATATCTCTGTGTCTGTCAAGGTCTGCTCAGTGAGTGAAGCCAAGACATAATACAGAAGTGGATACTTCAGGTCCAGAAAGTAAAAATCCAGACCAAGACTGTTTTTTCAACCAATCAGTTTTAGTTCTCTTTACGCTCAACTTGTTGGTTGAAACAAAATCTTGCTCTGAATTTTTATTTTCTGTACCTTAACTGTCCACCTCTGCATATAATAATCATAATCAATTGATTATTATAAGATAATTATTTGTCATATGATCAAATACATGCTGGTCATTTGAACAAAGGGAGTGTATAAGTCATTGTTAAATTTGGTGTTGCACATAAGTGACGTGATATTTCTCCATTTTTTTCCCGGTGCTGTGGAACTTTACTTACTCCTTCGGAAACAGGTAAGTGGAAATATGTATATTCTATTTTAATCCTGGTTTAATCTGGTTAATCTAAGGCTGGGTTGTGCAATATTTACAAAACACACATAAAATATGGTTATAGCAACTGTAAATGTAATTATTCTGGAGCTATTGAACAAAAATGAAAACATGCACGCATTGTTTATTTTGCTTATTGTTGTTGATTTACAACACATCTGGGTGGAATTCTTCTGTAAATAGACAAATATGTTGAGTTTTTCTGTGCACATAATAGAGTTTCCCCAGGGAATTAATTACCTGAGAAATTATTAACTGCGGAGGTAAATGCTGAGAATGTTGGGTTGTTGCTGCGGTTCACGGGCCAAGTGGTGAGATCACCGCTATCTCGCCCTGAGAATCTTCTCCTGCAGACACCCCATTATTGTGGAGCTACAGGAGGGACGTTGAGTGATCTTAGCCATGCTGGTAGCCTTGCTGAAGAGCCTCGGGTGTTTGAGCAGCCTGCCCCCCCCCCGTGGAGATATTACGTACGCGTCGGTCGTGTGTCCGCGGCGACTCAGGGGCACAGCGGGGAGCCGCTGCCAGTCAGGAGAGCGCAGTTGTGACCTGAAGTCTGGGAGGCTCACTTCTTTCGGTCACGCCGTTAAGACACTCGCCTGTGGCAGAGGAGATGACGGCTGTAGCTGGATGGGTTTTATGGAGGCGTCTTGAGGTGTTCAGACTGCAGAAGACACTGTTCCTTCTTGTTTTGTGTTCAAACAAAAATATAACATTATTGAGGGTATATTGTTACAGTACTGGTTGATTCACATTATGTTTAGACATATTTTTTTATTTGTCTTAAGCGATATTTAAGCTAGGCAGGTGGTACATATAGGACTTGTGTTTCACAACAGTCACTAGATGGTTTATTTTTTTACAATCATGAGTATGCAAAACATGCAAACCCAGTTACTGTATTGTCGCAGTATCCAGTGGATCCTTCTTAGTTCCCTGCCAGACAGTCCACATTTTTGCACCAGGACCTGGGAGACAGCAAAAACGTGAACTGTCTGTGGGACCCGGAGGACTGGATTTGGAAACATTACTGCAGATGTGCTCAATTTGATAAGTTTCTTGCCAGCTGCATGAAGGAAGACATGAAAATGGAGCTTTTTTAAGTGTGTCTCAAAGGTACCTGTCTGATTTGGTACTTTTCATTTTTCACTTTTCATTAGACAGCAGAATGTGTGAAAAAAGATTTGACTGAAACCTTTGAGGGAGCTAATGGTTCAGCGGGACTTTGGTATCGGAACTGTCAGTCTGTGTTTTGGGGGGGGGGGGGGCAAGTTAATATCTGCTAAGATGATGGGGAAAAAAACATACGGAATATTCATACAGCATACTTTATGGGTCCAGGAGATGAGACATTTACGCTCTGGCAAAGAGGAGAGAGGCCAGTTGGCACACTGTTAGACGTATAGACATCAGTAGTTTAATGGCTTGAATCAAACATGGGCCAATTAAGAGTCATGGAGTCTGTGCTGGGGTGGGCGTCCATTAATTTCAGGGGAAATTGAGGTTGAAATTAGCCATTGTTCAGCCACATGGCCAAAGCCCCAGTAGGAAAGACAGCCCTCCGGTTGCAATTCAAAGGTTAGGTACAGCAGAGCGTCTTTTCTTCCCCTTCTCCTTCATCTCCAGCTCATGTGTTGTGCGGACAATAAATGCGGTATTTGCACGGGGTCCCTGAGGGTGATGTCAGCCAAGTGTAAAATTATTCCTGAGCAAGGAGGGTAGGAGGGGGGAGAGGGAAATGGAAGGGAAGCATGGAGATGTCGAAGAAGAGAAAGGGATGAGAAAGGAGGGAGCTCTTGTTTTATAAGGGCATTGGAAAACATATCGTTTTGGGTTTCCTAGAATGGACCATATCACTGCAGTTCCTGCCAAAAGAAACACATTAGCCAAACGGATTGCTGCCAGTCACATGCAGACTGGAGGATCCAGGCGGAGGATCCCTCTGGATGACATCACTGCTGTTACATTTTTTATACCATTATTATCATCCCCGTCGCGGCCAGCTAGCAGCGTTTGGATTGTCACTGTGACATGAGCTAAGGGTTTTTGGCCCCAAGATCCAAGGGAAGGCTACACATCGGTTGTGAATTAGCGGCACAAATTCTCACTCAAAATATTTGCGGTAAAGGGCTCACCAGAGGCCTGGATCTTGCTGCCCGGATTTTTGGAACCGTTTCCTGCAACCTGCACAGCTTCCTGTCTGGGGAGATGCAGTGAAGAAATTGGCGTGTCGGTAAAGGACGACCACTGATGTTCGTTTAGTGTAGCTCGCTGTCCTCTGGTCCTCCGTAACGTCGGCTGGGCCCATATCCGCTGGCCTGAATCAGATTACCTCTGATTGGAAGAATGTAAATAACTACACAGGCTTCTTCGGTGAAAATCTTAGATATTATGGAAAACATTTATCACAATATGAAACACTACATAAGGTGCTTCGTCATTGAAGTTCAGCAACCTAGTTTCAGGTGCAGAGTTCCTGGGCTGTCTCAATGGGAAACTTTAGTAGTTCCTGGCCATTTTCACGTGTCGCTTTCCCATCGAGTTCTATGACATGTTTTAATTCATTATTAAATCAGTGCCGCAGATTGATCTTTAGTTTTCCACAAAATATAAACAATGTCATAAATATATGTATATTTTTATTGTAAGGTTAGTGGTTGAATATTACTTTTCATTATCCGAATGACTTTGGAAGGAGACAGTTTGTTGTTGGACGCCACCCAGGCTACTGAGCGAAGCTCACTGTCGTCTAAAAAGCCCAAACTAAGAGCCACAGTCATAAATTGTGCCAATCAGCCTTTTTGCAATGGAATGCCATGCAGCCACAGGTGCTGTAACCTTGGTGTTTTGACAATAAAATAAAAATGGAAAAAAAAACATGCGCTTCCACCCTCCAACCACATGATTTCACCTATTGTTCATCTGTGCACTGTGTGCTGGTGCAAACCGACATCCATGTTTACAGAAGGTGGTGTCAGATTTTTCTAATGCACTACACACCTCATCAGGTCTGGCTTTTAGATGCGTCTCTATGGAAGCTATTTTCTTTCCCAGGCTTATATTTTGCCTTTGGAAGGGAATTGGTCTGATGGCCTCCCTGTACCTTAGGTGGGGCTTAGGATGACCTATAACGTTCATTCATGTTTCTGCTATACTGCCCCTTGAAGGCAGAACACAGTAACTACACTGGTAATGAAACAGAAAAGGGAGAAAGTTCTATCCTTATGTGTGGTATTAAGATAATAAGTGTTTACTTCAGTACTAAGCTTGGTTTGACTAAGATATTTTGACACAAGGTTAAACAGAGCCTAGGAGACCCAGGTTTGATCATAACTCTGTTTTGATGAAATATACAGTTAGTATTTTGCCTTGGTATAGCAGTCTAGTTGCTACATAATGTTCCCCTGTAAAGTTTGATAGTATTTCACAAAGACAATGTTCTGGAAATATGTCCACAGGCATGTGGTGTGTGTACCTTTTCCTCAACTTGCTCCCACAGGAATAATAAGACTTGCAATTGGATGAACTGGTGTCTCTACGTTACACAGTATGTGCATGTGTGTGTGTATCTATGTACGTGTTCCCTGTCTTGTGCCTTACGGTGCCTGGCATAGGTTACAGGTCTTACAGCCGCCCAGTACTGGTGAGGCGGCTGGAGTGGTTGGACTGGAAGGAAATAACCACAGTTTATTATAAATGAATGACGTTTAGTGTCATTTGGTGGCACGCAGTTACATTAACCCTAGCTCTCTATACATTCCACATAGTGAATGATGATGTACGGGTACATTGGAATGCTTCTCTTCATCCGCCCCGTCTTGTTCTCCATAGCTTGGGGGGGTCACAGCACAGGGTCAGCCAATGCATGGTTACAGACTTTTTTGAAGGCCCACAGACATGTGACTGTTCTGCCAAGGTCAGGGTTCAAACTGGTGACCTTCTGATCACAGCCTACTGGGCCACTCATCACACCGGGTGTTTGCCCATGACAGCCTGGCATCCTTACCCGGCTGTACCCCGGCACTGTGGCCTGTGCTGCCTGGGATCGATTCTAGGCTCCCCGTGATGAAGAATATTGGTGATGAGTACTACGCGATTTGTATGTTACCAGATATTTAAGTACGACTTTTTACAGTAACTAGAGCTTGAGAAATCAACAGGGGCAAAGGTGGAAATCATTTACAGGGCAGCCGCAAGCGATTGTTTTTGTTTACCTGTGCGACAAATTATTGCCCATTGATGATGGATGACATGCTGATGGATGTTTTACTCGCGGATGTAGGAGCCAGAATTCCTCAAACAGCACAGAAAGGCGTTTTCAGGTTCTCAAATAAATAAACTTCCAACAACCCCCGTATAAGAAAAGAAGATCTGGGGTCATTCTGAGTGCCGTTTGCATACATATACATAATAATTCGAATCACCTTATACATATGTAATATATGTTTTAAATTGCCTTTATACTTTCTGTCATACTGCACAGGGGCGTAGTTTGAGTTTTTTATAAAGCAACTTTCTGCAGGAGGTTTTTTTTTTTTCTTTACGCTAGCAGCTCTGAAACTGCTGCAGTCTGATTCCCAGTGTGACCTTTGTTTAATGTCACATGTCACAGGCTTTCAAATCACTCCAAGGTAACATGACATGACAGGAATCTTTAGCAATTAATGGGAGGGGGCGGGGGGAAAATCCACCATTCCACAGAAAATACTAAAGAACATTAAATGCATTTTGGAGCAGACCTGAAACGTTAATTATCCTTATCAGCTGTTTCAGATGGAGGATGCGTAGTCAGCTATAGTGGGGGGGGGGACATGTTGATGCTGGATGTCTCCACGGCATTACAGGGTGAGATAGTAGGAGAATAGAACATCACACCTCATGTGGGGCTTTGCGGTACTGCGGATGGTTCTGATAATTATTGATCTTCTGCGTTTTCTTTGTAAGCCGAGAGCCTTATTTTTCAAGTTGTATATTTAAACTTGTATATTTATACTTGTGTATTTATACATATTGTCTGTATATTTGTATTTATTTTTCTTACTCAATACACTAGCTTGTATAATAGTATATCTATATATTTGTTCATTTCATGTCGTTCCGCTTTGTTGCTGCACCATATGTTGACATGACGTGCCTTGCATACGTGGATGTGTTTGGCAAATAGTTCTAATTGTGCGTCAAGTGCCTGAAAAGGCACGACGCCGTTCTGCTACACCTGAGATCTACTGTCGTTAACCACTGTACCTACAAACGTGCCTCAGTCAGCTGGGACTCTCCTGTACGCTGGATATTCCAGCATGTCGCCCATCAGGGAGAATGTTCATTATCACAGCCGTAGCCCCAGTCACAGCCTGTGATCTTACGTGCCGTGATCACAGAGCTCATCTCCATAATATCTCCCCAGTGAGATCATATGGGGGAACACGGGGAGTGTGACGGAATACCTGGCCGTAGATGCAATCAAACGGACGCTTTCATCAGTCAGCATTTAGAACAACAGTCCTAGAAATAGCATAGGCGAAGTCAGATGTCCTCAGAGCACATAGTCGCTAACGAGAGGCAGAGTAATGAAGCAGCGTGTATCATTTGATTATTGGGGCTGCTGTCTGCTCAGCAGCATCCAGCTTGCAGGTAAATTATAGCTAAGGGCATGTTTGGGTGTCGTTGTGTGTCTTCGGTAAATGTGGATAATATTCTAGTTCTCCTAATGTCACAATCTTGTTTTTAAATAACAGATGCTAGCTAATTCATCCCCCTCCCACAGACTGCTTTGCAATGGCCTGTTTCTATAATAAATACACTCTACATATTCATCATTGATGTATATCTGACTTGGATGTGTGAATGACAGATATATTAATTGGTGAACTAGTGAATTTATTTATTCAGTTGCTGATTGAAGCAGCTTGAACTGGATATATCTGGAATGAACAAACATAAACTGTATTACTACTAATAGGTTTCTGGAAAAAAAAATGAGAGATAGATCTGTAGAAGTAATATTGACACACCAAAAGAAAACTTTAAACATAGAAGTAACTTACAAGTACAGTACTGGAGCTGCTTTCGGTAAAAGCTGGTCAGTGGAAGCTGTATGTATAATCAACCTGAGGTTGAAATAGTTCTGAGTGAATGGTACTGAATTCTACGGATAGGTTATCAAGGTGTAACCACGCTGCAGAAAGTATCTGATTGGGAAGCTTGGCCTTTGGAGATGACAGTGTTTTGCTTGCATTGCCAAACTTCACTCTATTCCGCACCAGATGAAATATTTCATTGCCAAATGAGAAACAGGTGAGATTAAAATCGGCATCTCCAAATCAATGTCTGTGTTCCTCTCCCGGGAAGCTGTGGATCAATTTCTTGAAGAGATGGAGCTGAATGCTGCCCTTGCTGGAGGACTTGAAGTACTTTTGACATTTTTGTAAGTGATGCGAAAAGAGGGCGTTTGAACAAGGCTGATGGACCACTGTAGCTGTTGAGCTCATCAAGAACATCCAGAAGAGCTGCACAATAGATGTGGATCTCTCCACCTCCCAAAGCTCACGTTTGAAGTTAACTTTTGCAGGTTCCACTAGACGTAAACTAAAAGGCCAATACAGACCATTCTGGAAGGATCATGCGTCTTCCCCAGGAAGGACTGGGGAGTCTGTTCCACCTTCCCTTTCCTCTCAACTGGATAAGCAAAGAAAAAAAATTATTAGACAGAACAATTTTTAAAAAATGGTCTCCTAATGCACAATGCCGATTACATGTAGCCTTTCAGCATGCGCACAGTGTCCCTTCATAATAGTTCCCCATCACCTCCTCTTTCCGCTGTTCAGATGTCCTATAATAGGGCATCATCATCAGCCAACAGGTGACTGAGGAATCCATCCAGAGGTTGCAAGCTAAAGAAATCAGTGCTGCACCAGGAAACAATTACGTTCAACAAAATGCGTGAAAAGCAAAAATCTTTGACCGTAGTTGCTCTGGATCACTGCATGCACGAGTTCTTCATAACGGCCAGTGTCTGATTATACTTATTGCATAATGTTTTTTTTATGTTTCAAGACACATTGGGGGTGGGGGGGGGGATTGCCTATGTAGTCTCAAAGGAATGATGCTTTAATCAATGCAGACTGCCTGATTGATCACAGAAGATCACAGCCTTAATTAAAATCTGGGTGGAAACCCATCTGTGGTGAGCCGCACGCTTTCCCACAGGGCTAGATGATGTCTCTGAGGGGAAATCTGCAGTAGCAAAAGCCATTGGAAGCATACGGCCATCTCACAATAGCTCTTCTTAAAGGTGAATCATCGCCTAGTGCTCTTTGATTGAAGCTTTGCATAGCCTAATTTATTAGAAAACATTAAATTAGTGTAGTACGATTTCAAAGGCTTGGGACCTAACTGTATTTATATCTTTGTTTTTTTACTTAATTGACCCCTGAGACTGTGGAGAGAAAACAGTATTAAACAAAATTGGACTCCATCAGATATTTCCTAGTACACAGTGTTGGGGAAGTTACTCACAATAGTAATCCATTACAGACAGAGGTGAAAAGTTCATGTCCAGAAAGTACGGATCCAGACCAAGGTTTTGTTTCAACCAGCCAGTTGAATATAAAGAGTCACAGTGACAGAGTACTCTGCTGGTTGGTTGAAACAAAACCATGACCTGGATTTGTACTTTTTTGGATTGGAAGTGAGAAATTGTATCTCCAGAGAACAGCAAGAGAACTGAATAGAATGCATTGCCCAGCATGGAGATATACAATGAAGTGGCTGTTATTATGTGTGGGTATTATGTTTATTATTATTATTATTATTATTATTATTGATATGCATATGTGATTTCTGTATGTATTTCTTTGGATTCTTTAGCCACTTAGAGGTGTGCATAAGTCCACTTATTTATATTTGATGCAAAGGGGTTAGAAATGGTTAAACGATTACTTAACACATAATTGCTGCGCAGCTTGTCTTGTTCTAACAAGAGACAGCTCTGTTATTATAACGTTCTTATGCTGAAGCAAAGCGTCCTCGATTTATGTCGTACGGCTAATTAAACCTAGTTTGCCTGCCTTTCAGCCGATTATCACTATCACATACCGCTGAGGAGTATACAGCAGCCCGTGCATTGCAGCGAATTGAATGCAAAAACCACAGATGCTTCTTGTCCAGGTATCCTGTGTTTGAATTTGTGCCGTGTAGAATGAGAGATCAGACATATCAGAGGAAAATCAATGATACGGTTTAGCACATGTGTCTGTGTCTTGGAGAGAGTTCACAGATGTATGTGTCAGTTGGGGGGGGGC
>JAABNX020000042.1:10663928-10674212 GCA_015163995.2 Mormyrus lacerda | reverse complement strand
TTTTTACTCCTTACAATTTTATTTACAGTCAAAAAGTAAATCATTTTAAAATACTCATTTTTGGAGATCACTTCATTGTATTTCCCCTTGCTAACAAACCAATTGAATTACCAGTTTCCAGTGAATACCAGTTTAATTAAAATGTTATTCATTGTGCCAATGAGATTCGTTTTCATATTCTACAGTATGAAATTAGTCAGACATGTTCATTGGTCCTTTGGAAGTGACATCATGTTGCATCAATCACCACAATGCAGAGCACCTTGACCTGGAAATTAGAGAAATTATAACATTCAATTAGTGGAAGAAAATGGAGGAAGAACATGATTCAGTAGCGAACGCAGTCCAAAATCAGTCACAGGGTCAAGAGCACCCGTGGCCGTACCTTAGCGAATTCTTAGCGAAATCAGCTTCTGCTTAAGTTAAATCCGAGGTTTTACAACTTTGAGTATTTTGAGTAGCATGTTGCATATTTGCATTAGGTGTGCCTTGTTGTATTATTAAATTGTTAAATCTAAACAGTTCTAAAGCAGGATAACCTTGTATGTGGTTCATTCACTTCGTGTTTTTAGAGATTAAAAATGTAAATAAGAATGTCTAGTTTTCATTCTTGCTTTTACTTTTACTTTTTTAATACTCAAGTACAATTTTAATACGGTACTTTTTTACTTTTACTCAAGTGTGATTCTGGCTGAATACTTTTACTTGAATAAAATTTTCACTCATTACTTGTACATTAGTAACATTTTTGAGTACTTTTTACACCTCTGGACACACCACAACAAAATGTGTTCTCTGTATTTAACCCATATGTGACATAGCAGGGGACGGCTAATTCAGTGCCCGGGGCGCAGTACCTTGCTCAGGGTACGTCCATGGTGCCTTGCTGGTCGGGGATTTAAACCTGAAATTTTTCAATTACAAGGGCGCTACCCTAACCATTAAGCCACCATTGCCCACTTTATTATAGTAGCCTTTATGTTAATGATTTTGCCCAACTGTAGGCAAACGTAAGTGTTCTTAGCATGTTTAAGGTAGGATAGCCTAGGCTATGATGTTTTTTAGGTTAGGTGTACTAAATGTATTAAAATGCATTTTCACTTATGATACTTTTGCCTTAGGTTTATCGGAAACGTAACCCCGGGAGCGTTGATATGTAATTGTTGTATAAGGAGATGTATTTGTTTTACAGTACTTTGTATGTAGAATCATTGACATTAAAGTTGACAATGTAACTTCACCATTAATGTGAAGCAGTTTAGTAGACACTGTTTTTTGCATGATGTCTGGTACCACAAATATTGTAACAATGCTGGTTATACGAAACTATTGTTATAATCAATGTAATCATTTATAAATGGTTGTCCACCCACATGGCAGCTATGTCTAATGAAAAATCAACACTGATCAGAATATCACAAATCACTGATCTGATGGTTTTGTCCGAGTGCTTATTTGAAACATGATACTGCTCCTCTCTCCTCCACCCCAATTAGTGCCCCCCTTCATCCAGCCTTTCGAGTTCCCACGCTTCTCCATTGGCCAGCGGGTCTTCATCCCCTGCGTGGTAGTGTCCGGCGACCTGCCCATCTTCATCACCTGGCAGAAAGACGGCCGGCCAATCCCAGCCAGCCTGGGTGTCACCATCGACAACATCGACTTCACCAGCTCGCTGCGCATCTCCAACCTCTCGCTCATGCACAACGGCAACTATACCTGCATCGCCCGCAACGACGCCGCTGCTGTAGAGCACCAGAGCCAACTCATCGTCCGAGGTGAGCGCTGTCATAAACCCTATCAGCACAGCTACTCCAGTCTGTACCAACAGAATGCAATACCAGCAAAGCAGCAAAAGATTACTTTTGCCGTGAAAATCACCGATATGTTCTCTTTTTCCTTTCATTCTTCCTTAGTTCCTCCAAGGTTTGTGGTGCAACCAAGAGATCAGGACGGAATTTACGGAAAAGCTGTGATCCTTAACTGCTCAGCAGAAGGCTACCCTGTCCCGACGATAGTGTGGAAGTATTCCAAAGGTAAATAAATCCTAGAACACTTCTCTTCTCTCGGATACAGGTCTCATTTCCTCCCAACTAACCGAGAATGGGGCTGTGTTTGAAGTAACGCTATATAGCGGAGGCGAAGGATGTGCGGCTGGTTGGTTTCTCCTGGAGGAACTTCACTCTCTACAGAAAGCAGAGGGATTTACCAGAGGCTTGATTTGTAGAAGATGATGGGTTGACCTAATTTCGTTGAACGCCCCGTGAACCGGCTGACGTTTCATTGAGCGCCGGCAAGGGAATAAACGGAAGAGCTCAGCACATCTCTGGTTTCGGCTCACACTGTGCCTCATCATACGTATGGGGTAGAAGCACGGAGCGTATCAGTGCTGAAGAAGGAGCCTAGTTTTTTTTTGTTTAGCCTGATTCTGATTCTGATTGGAGTTAATCGACATGGAAGACCGAGGGGATGTAGAAATTTGACCCTTGAGTGGGCACTGAGAAAGCAGGGTTTATCCGTCATGTTTCTACCAGGACCGTGTGCTACAACAGCATCGTTTCATTGTTTGAATCAATGTCGTGAGTTTGCAGCTTCCCGCCTATGGATGGAAAGGAACAATGGATATAGGGAGCACATATAGGGAGCTGGACCCGCGATCAAACTAAGAAGGACGAACATAGAATGGAGTCTAATATCAGGATACTTATACCTCTCCTTCACAAAATACTACAGTAGCTGGTTCCCTGGGACTCAGGGCCCCGACAACCGGCCACATACCTTGCAGGTAGATGCCGGGTCACTTGTCCTTCCTCGTCCTCTGCACTAGGGTCGTGTGACCAATGAGAGACAGAACTAAGAAAAGCGTCCGATGCTGGAGTCTGGAGCAAGCAAATGCATCTCTCTACAATGCAGTCCTATTACAGCTTTGGGGGCCAATTTGTACCAGTAGAGAACAAAGTTCTAGGCATGATATTTGGTCTCTAGCCATTTAACCACCACCCAGGGTTTTCAGTCCACTCCAGTTTCTCACAGGCGCCGTGAGAAACAGCTACGATTAAGACCTCACAGATTAGTAGGACAGCGTTGACCAGGATAGAAGCCAGTTCTGAAGATGTGCTGGTACTGCTTGCTTACAGAAATACTCTCCCTTTTTTTTCCACTGTTGATACACTGAATATATTGCACATTTCTCACTTGTACAGTATTGTACAGTATATCCCTTGAGCTCAGGAAGTGTTTTAGCTCATTGAGTATTTAATTGCGCGGTGGCACAGTGGGTAGCATTGTAGCCTCACAAATGGGTAAACACTCAGTAGGGTATATGGCTGAAGGAGAATACGAACTGCACAATAGGCACACATTTCAGGAATGTTTGGCCAACAGCGACAGGCTCCCTCCAAAGGCCAGCCTTCACAGATTGTTAACATGTTGGTAACTTCTTGAGAAGTTATCTTTGCAAATGCATTCAGAGCCAAAGATGACTAAATAGCTATTGTTTTGTACACTGTAATGGATAAATAAGCATGTGCACATTTCCATTACTTATAAAGCACAAGTACTGTAAACAAAAACTAAGATACTAATATCTAAGTGAAATAAACAAACTGAAGTACAGTGAACCCAGTGATTGGCGCCTCAAACCTCAAGCGCTTATGATTTGATTCGTACCCCGGCTCTGAGTCTGTGCCTGGAACTTGCATTTGTTCAACCTTCACGTGGGTTTTCTCCAGTTACCTCCTGCAGAGCCCTGTGATGTACTGCCATTCTCTTCTGTGTGTCCCCCTACCCCATGTCCTGTGCATCCTGTGATAGGCTCCAGGCTCTCGGTGATCCCATACAGCAGTGTCTCAAACCCGGTCCTCAGGCACCCCAGCCGGTCCACGTTTTTGCTCCCCACCATATTTTTGCTCCCTGGGCGCTGGGAGAGAATAAAAACGTGGACAGTCTGGGAGTCCCAGAGAACCAGGTTTGAGACACTGCTGTTCAGGATTAGCAGTTATAGAAGGAGGTTTAACAACTGCAAATACTACTTAGCTTTTTTATTTAATATATCATATCCATAATACAGGGAATGCAGCTAAATATGCATTTTATGAAATCTTTGCTTTTATATTGATTAATTCAGGAAATATAAAATATGTAGGTAGGATTATAGGTAATGAAGATGAAGGCAGAGGAGCAAATACTTTCTAAAGTATTTATAGTATTAGATATTCATATTATTATTAATTATTATAGATATTTATAGTATTAGTGATTGTGGTATATACGTGGACTCGACAGGTCCAGCACTGCTGACACGTCCCCCTTGGTGCCCCTCCCACCTTCCCAAACCCAGGTGCCGGGGTGCCCCAGTTCCAGCCCATCGCCCTGAACTCGGGCTTCCGGATCCAGCTGCTGGTAAACGGCTCACTGCTCATCAAGCACGTGCTGGAGGAAGACAGCGGCTACTACCTGTGCAAGGTCAGCAACGACGTGGGAGCCGACGTCAGCAAGTCCATGTACCTCAACGTCAAAAGTAAGGCTCGCCTTCCGCACCGCGTGGTTGTGGAGTGGGGGGGGGGTTACCTCAGTTCACATGCAGCATCCTTCCAGAGCCAGCGTTAAAGGTGGACAAGCCGTTAGTTTTCATCTATCACAGCCTTCCAGGCAACACTCTAGTGTTTTATACCAGCAGTGTGAACTTTGTGCAAAACATTGAGTGTCTTCCTGTGGCACATCAAGCTTTGTAACAGCAGATATTGTAAAGATCTTGTCTGCTGTGTGAGATCTTTTGGTAAAGATGACATCAGGTATTACAAGTTTAAAGGAGGCTGTTTCACAGCTATCTGGCTTTTTCCATGAAATAATATAGAATAAAGTTCAGGACTCAATCAGTGCCTGTGATTGGCTCAAATCCTGTGTCTACCAGAGTAGGCACTTAGGTATAGGTGTAACAGCAGTACCAGACATATTATTATGCTATGGACTGGGTTTATTAAGTAATGACACCCTTCACCCCGGAATGGGGTTTTGCAGGAGTCAGAAAGGGGGCAAAAGTTGAGTCCCCCCCACCCCAGCCAGTGACCCCTGTGTGGCAGCATTTTCGCCTGGTTGAGTCCCGCAGGCCGTGAACTGTGCATGTACCTGTTCGGCACCCAAGGATTTATCTGCCCTCCATTAGACCCTGAACACTTCGTTTAAGCGGGGGCTGCCATGTGGAAACGTGAACACCAATGTGCGGCAGAGTCTCTCTCTCGCTTCACCTCTCTCTCCTCCACCGGCTGCCATCGTTTCCCATCCCCCCACCCCCTCCATGTATGCATGCCTCCGTCGTGACCTGCACATTACCCGCCTCCCCATCCCATTGGCTGGCAACCTGTGTGATTGGGGGTGCCTGCCAATGAGGATGGGCGGATGCAGACATCGGCGAATAATGACAGGTTTGGTGCAATATTAAGATCTCATAGATCAGGCCTTCATCCGTAGCTTGCTGCCGGTGTTGGCGAGTCTGCTAGTCACTCACTTGCAGACGCTTTCTTCACGTTTATAACCATTATTGTAGATTTCCTCTCCTCTTTTTTTCTCCTACTTTTTCTGCATAACATTCACTGCTCTTGTGGCTCTGCTGCTGTCCTTGTTGCTTTTTAAGTGCTTTCAGACAATTACCTTTCAAAGAATGCTATATAAAATGAAAAGAACAGAACTGAATATCGGGTTGTTTTTAGAAAATCTACGTCAGCATTGTTCTCATTCGTATAAAGGAATGAGAGATGCGGCAGGAAATGTGCTTTTATTTTAGTTCTGGTCTCCCATCGTCATGGATGCGAGTTTTACTTTATGATTTACCGATGCTGTAGGTCAGGTCGTTGAGAGCGCCCCCTGTCTCCGGGCTTGGGAGTACACGCGGAGGACTAAAATGGCCAGGATGACCCGTTTTAATTAGGCACAGCCACGCGGCAGATGACTTTGGTGCCGCTAATTGCTTTTTTGTTCACGGATCGAATCTGGGGAAGGATTGATCGTGGGTGTGACTCAGCTAGAAGGGGATCGTTCTGTTATTTCCGGAGAGTGGGGGGGGGGGGGGTGGAGGCTAGGCCAGCAAACAACAAACTCTGTTGGGTAGGTGTTTTTTTTGGTCATTTATCCAATCAGCTTGTTGGGCCCCCACGCACAGAAACACACATGCCGTGGTGGCGTACCATAGTCCCGCCCAGCCTTCCAGTCATCCGGGGAATCCGCCTTATTATTCCCCCCCGTCCCTCTCCCATACCCAGATTTGTCAAGCAGCATTAATCAAACTCCGGCGTAATTTGCGTTTTTCTGCTGAGTCCGGTTCTGTCTGCACCACGCAGCATGCGTTTGGCCCCCTCCCCAACACTACCCCCCCTCCTCCCCCCCCACATTCTCATTTGATCGTGTTTAGATGTTGGGGGCTTATTTCCCTGCGCTATTCTTATCAAGCCAGTGCAGGAGCAGCCCCCACTGAGCTGTGATTCGCCGGTGCCAATACGGCCCCCGCCTGGGTCTGCGACACAGGGACACGCGCACACACACTCACACACACACACACACACGCATGCATGCACACACACACACACCAGCCTGCATGGTGATATAGCAGTAAACCCACATTCATGGTAAAATGTACATGTCGGATCAATTCATATTTAGTATGATGTATATACACACACAGACACTTATGCACTGACACTTGCAGACCAATATTCATACACACACAGAATAACACTTAACTCACTCACAGGCATGGAGTGCTAACCTCATGCTAACCTTCCCGCCATCATTTCATTGCTAACCCCGTTCAGGCAACGGAGACACTGAAACACAGCCCAGAGTCGGACACTAACTGGGGCACAGTGCCTCCTAGTGGGCTCCGCCAAAATACATTGTTTTTATGCGCCTGCAGCCCCGAGACAGGAGTGGGCCGCTTGCACAGTGAAGTGAAGGACCTATTAAAAGGAGATCTGGGCCATCGCCTTTTCAGCACACGGAGACTGCAAATTGTCTTCAGCCTTTTTTTTCATTTGTTGCTTGTAGGGAGAAGAGTTAGTTATCCCTTGCTAACTAGTTTACCCATACGTGCAATTGGTCTTGCTTAAATCCTTCCACACTAAAAATCTGAGCTGATAAACGGAGATGTCATCTGTTTGGAGACAGGCACAGAGAAGGAGGCTTTTCCATACAGAAGTCTCTGGGGGCTTCAGAGATGAGCCCTTCCCCAATGTTGCCACCTGCTGCTGCCAGTCGCTCTGTTTTTGAGCCAAGAGATGCACCCCCGTCCCCAGTGTGTTAGAACCTCCTCCCCAGTCCTGACGTGTTGTTTGTTGAGGCCTCCTTCAGCCCCTTGGGGGGGCGCCCATGTTGACTATAACAAGGCTGAGCCCCCTCCCATGGGGATCCACCCTGGATCAGGGTATCTGCGTGTGCCTGTGTGTGTTTGTTAGCTGCAGGCAGTGATGCAGTAGCGTCGCAAAAATAGTATGAGTTCACAGCAGAGGCTGAGGGTTCATGTTTTCAAAAACAGATTTAGGCTGAGTGCCTCTCTTTTTAATTACTAGCACATTTCGCTTCTGGGGGCAGTGCGGTGGCTTAATGGGTAGCGGTGTTGACTCACACCTCCGGGGCTGGAGGTTCATATTGTGCCCCCACCCCGTTTGCGTAGTCGGCTCTCCCTGGGGTGTGTGGATTTCCTATGGGTACACTGGTTTCCACCTGCAGTCCAAAGACATGTAAGTGAAATGGCACTGCCCATAGTGTGTGGGTGCGTGCCCTGTGGTGGACTGGCATCCTGTCTCCTGCCTTTAGCTGTGTATGACCCTTGTGACACTGTACTGGTTGGAGGATAGGAAGCTAGCCAAAGGTCTCGAGTTTCATCAAAAGTTTGGAGTGTGATGATATTAAGGGCAACACGTACGCCTCACGGTCAGTGCGTGAGACTTGAGAGCCCACCTTACCGCGTTCATCAGATCCTGCTCTTCCACTTCCACATTTTCTCCATCTGTGTGCACATCCATGTAATAACGTGCTTGTGGCGGGATCACGTAACTTATTTTGGAATTTACCCAGAAACAAGGAATGCTACTTTATGAATGGCTGGAAGGTGGTTTTAACTCTGTGTAACTTGTGACGGCTGTGAACTCGGCAGAGAACTGCAGGCCACGCGGCCGCGCCTCGTCCATTAATGCTATATAACGGGGCAGCTTGGTGGACATTATCACTTATGTCTCTGTGTCAATGTGTGGCATGTGGGCCTGTGAACTGCTTGGAAGGTGTATGTCTCACGGTCAATGAACGTAGCTTTGAATGTAGCTTTTTTCTAGGGTCAACTGCCTTAATCTAGCAATTATTCTCGCAAAAGTGCCTTTTAAGTAAAACGTACTTCAGTATCCATCCATCCATTTTCCACCGCTTATCCAAGGTCTAAGCAGTAAATTCAGCAAAATAGTGAAGTTCACGTCGAAGCCAAAGCACAGGCTGATTGGCAGTCTGCACTAACATTGTTTTTCTCTCATTATGTCAATTAAGCTAGGTAATACCAGTAATGATAATTTTGCATCCCAATAATTGTACTTGTAATATGTATAATATTTGTAATGTGTAAAAACAATAACTATTTCACTCCATCCATCCATCCATCCATTTTCCAACCATTTTTAATCCCATTGGGTTGTGGGGGGTCTGGAGCCTATCCCGGAAGCAATGGGCATGAGGCAGGGAACAACCCTGGACAGGGGGCCAGCCCATCACAGGGCACACTCACACACCATTCACGCACACATGCACTCCTACGGGCAATTTATCAACTCCAATTAGCCTCAGCATGTCTTTGGACTGTGGGGGGAAACCGGAGTACCCGGAGGAAACCCCACGATGACACGGGGAGAACATGCAAACTCCACACACATGTAACCCAGGCGGAGACTCGAACCCGGGCCCCAGAGGTGTGAGACTATTTGTGGCACCCCTGAAGGCAGTGTATGGTACTGCAAGGTTGTCCAACAGGCGGAGCTAAAATTAAGCCATATCTGAAGAAGGATTTTAGCTCGCTATATTCTGGAACAGCAGCAGAAGAAAGCGTGTATGTTTTTTTTTTGGTTTTCCGGCACTCTGATTGGTCGCCTCTGTGACCTATCCCTGGAAGCCTCTGCTGAGCACACTCCAGCTAAGCCCAATTGTGCAGCAAAGGGAATTATTTTTGTATAGCGAGCGGCTCCATCCGACCAGTGATTTCCATGGCCCCTAAATGCTATTTATTCCGGCGGCCAGGCACCGTAGGATGGGCGCTACTGTAGGGACGGATCTTGTCTCGGTGGCGAGCCCCCGGCAAGGGCCTAGACCGCGTCTGCAGCGTGGCCTATATTCCTGGGCAGCCCACAGCATGGTGACAAAACAGAGGGTGACACTCGCTGGCTGTGAGCAGAGACCAAACAGAAAATGTCACCAAAAGCCGAGATCTTACATCTAGTCACTATAACGTTATACTGTTATCATTTTTAGCAATAATTTTAGCATAATAATATTATGGTTCTTCATGTTTTGGCATGGTACAAGGAAATCACTGAACTATGCACTTAAACGGGGTAAACTGAACCAGAACAAAATCATAGATTTACATATTGTGCTCGTTATATAGTGTTATGCAGTAGCAGGCGTTTGAGTTGACGGAAAGCCAGAAGTGGAAGGTATGAGACGAAATCAGAACTTCCAAGGTCATTTGCCATCCATTCATCCATCCATACATCCATACTGCTTCCATGCTGCAAAGGAGGGAGAAAAGCACGATTGCTGCTTAAATACAGACAGAGGTGACCAATGGGAGAGCTTCTGCTGTGATTGTGTCCTTGGTGTGGGCCAGCTGTGTTCTTTCCTCTCATGTTCATAAGATGTTCAACCTGGGAAGCGATGGGCATCCAGGAACAGAAGGTGGAAAGAGGCCCAGTGAGATGGCCTTTGTTTGCCTGAGAAATGTGCGGCGGTTCATTCTGACTGTTTGAAGAAGGGCTTTGTTAGCGTACGTATACGTTCCTATTGGCTGGTCATGGCGCAACAGAAACGACTGTTTTTTGCCCGTTTCCAGCGGTCCATTCCGACCATGAGTGTGGCTAATTCAGAGCGACGGTTTCAGCTGCAGTCAGACCGAATCCATCAGCCACACCCACGCATGCACCAGGACAGCGAGCGTGAAAATGCGAGTGCAATTCCACATGGTGGCCCAACGGCCTGGAACGTCCCCAGTTTGTGCCGCGAGTGTTTTGCTGTGTGGCTCTGCTTGGAATAGGTGCGATC
>JAABNX020000042.1:10583077-10607939 GCA_015163995.2 Mormyrus lacerda | reverse complement strand
ATACGCCACACATATAAAATATATATAAAGGTTACATGTAAAGGTTAGCTTAGGGCAGGGGTGTCAAACTCCAGTCCTGGGGGGCCGGAGCCCTGTGTAGCTTAGTTCTTTCCTATTCTGCCACAAATGATTCAGCTCAAGAGCTGTGCTGTAATTAGCACAAGGAGTTGAATCAGGTGTGTTAAATGAGGGTGAACCAAAAACTGTGCAGGGCTCTGGCCCCCCAGGGCTGGAGTTTGACACCTCTGGCTTAGGACCTACCCCAGATAGGGTGCAGGGGACAGTAATGCAAGCACGTCTGTCCATTACTTTTCCAGTGAAGGATTGCAGAGCTGTATAAGCAAGTGGTATCACTTACAACAATATAATGAAGAGCTCCCAATGAAGGAATATATTATCATGCAAATATGAGAAGATAGAGGAAGGATACTGTGAAAAACTAGACTAATTAATCCAACGGTTATGGGATTTTTACGCAAGTTAAATGTACAGCTAATTGAATAAAACATTCAAAAGTGGGTCATCTCATTCCAGAACGTGAGCTGTTCCATTACTAATTATAGTATACAGTATGTTTGATCTCGAAAAGTGGAGCTTACGAGTTAGAGGCACTCTGTCAGCAAGATTTTGGGACTTACTGTAGCGGAGTTATTGTATTTGTATGTATATTAACATTTAAAAAAAAAAAAAAAAAAAAAGATTAAAGCTTATTTTTTCATCTTTGTCAATGGTCTGTATCCAAGACATGGATTTTTCCAAAGATGCTGATCACAGTTCGGTTGAAGGTCTAATTTAATGTCAGTCATTTTCAATATTACAAATATGGTGCATCATGCAGTGGATCTGGGAGAATTGTCCTGGATCCCACACGTATTACAAAGACAAATGTAATTCACTACTTAGGATAAAATACATTGAAAACCATGCTGAAGTGGACAGATTCTTATCAGCAAACAATAACACATTAGTCAGATTAATGCCTGAATTTACAACAGGTAGCTCAAACAGGATAAAATATTATGAAAAATGTTACAGAGTTTGAAAGGGATTTGTTGTACAGTTCTGCATAACGCACATCCTGACCTTGGCAGAATAGTCAGATCTCCGCTGGGCCCTTGAGCGAGGCCCTTAACTCCCCGACATGCTCCTGGACCACCAGATAAATGGCCAGACCCTGTGCTGCATCCTCAAGCATCACTCTCAACTGTATATATGAGTGCGTGTGTCCCAAAGGAGAGATGCAAAAACTACCCAATTCCAATGTAGCTGTACTTGTGCAAACATCAAAAACAGCACAGCTTCATTCATTTCATTTTTCACATACTTCCACCTACAGCCACAGTCCTAATAAGATGATAGGACAGCTGAAATCATCTTTATAAGGAGTTAACTCTGTTTTTAGTGTAATCTAAAGTCAGAGTTACTTTTCGACTCATGGCATTGACTCCCACACAAGTAGCCTTTCCTCGTTTTATAGTATAATTAAAATAAATGTAATATTCCAGAAGTGAGTGAGGTGTGTCTTTTTTACCTGATTATAAGAGGAATGTATCGATAAATGTCTGCTAAGGCAATATCTCCCATAAGGGTGTCTCACTTGAAGGTCAAATGCCGAACTGATTAAGAATTCTTGCAGAATCGACAAAGTCCCATAGGATTTCAATATATGAAGCAGCTTATTGGCTATTAACCAAACAGGGGCTGGTAATTTGCTAGCTCAAAAACCACAGGATCATTAATACACTTGTCAATCAAAGGGAGAATAAAGAAGAAACTATTTACATACCTCTCAATCAAATGTCTGCATCTATTAACATGCACTACTTTTATATATATAATTTTTGTGTATGGTGCCACGATTCCCCATTAACTCACACGCTGTTAACAACTACACGACTGTTAATTGGGACGCTACTAAAGACAGTCACTTGAAGACTGCAATCAGGCCATGGAGCTGTAGCCTAATTGTAGTCTAATAACGTTTTCTATTTATTAACATATATCATAAAAACAGAATATCATATGAAACAGATTTTTATGATATATTCATATTCATATATCATCCTATCATCATCATCATCTACTGCTTCGTTTCCTCTGCTTCCAGAGATGGGCTCCAAGGTCCCTATAACCCATAAATGGATAAATGATTATGGTAAATGGATGGATGACTGGATATATAAGTCATGGGTGAGTTAGGGTGGTATGTTGGCTCAATGGGCAGCACTGTTGCATCACACGTCCAGGGCTGGAGATTCGTGAACCTCCCCGGCTGAACGAGGTTGGAGTCTGCATGCTCTCCCTTTGTCGTGTGGGTTGCCTACTATAGTGTGAAGTTAGGTTAATCGGCGTAAATATTGCCCATAGTGTGTGTATGCGCACTACAGTGAACTACCATTTGGGGTCTAACCCTGCCTTATGCCCTTTGCTGTCTGGGATAGGCTCTAGAAGACCATCACCAGAATATGTGGCTGGATGATGGATCTGAAATAGATTCTGTATTATTTTATGATAGGCCAACCACCTAATCAATGTCTTGGGAGACACTATAAGCTAGGACAGGGTTTGTAAACTACCATTTCAATTAAATAGACATGGATTTCTCTTAAGCACTGGGTTCTTGCTGTGTACTGATCGGTCATTCTCCTATAATCATGCACATATCACTAATGTTAACGTGAAACAGCTGGATGAGTCTTTCAATCAAGGAAACAAACCAGTAAAAGCATAAGAAGTACTGAACTACTGAGCCAAGTACAGGAGCATTTTAGTTTTAAAGAAGTTTGTAAAACCTGAAGTAGCTCATAGGGTCCTTCCTGACATGAAGGTGGTCACCTTATTCTATGATGACATGCCAAGTAAGTAAAATGTCCATAGTGAGAAGCCTTTGAAAATGGACAGTATGTGGTGACCAGTGGAGCATCCCGTTTCCTTCGCAGTGCGGGTCGCCCTGGCACTGGACACACATTTGTCTGCCATATCTCCTTGTGGCTCTAAAAGGCGGCTCCGGATTGGCCACTGGCTGCCGGGAACCTAAGCAATTCGATAAGCCTCAGCAGAGCTCTGCGCCTCTGCAGTGTTACAGTGAGGACTGATGATGCTGGAGAAACAATTTCTCCAGCATGTTTCAAGCTGTAGTTTAATGGCCAAGGTCACCACCAAAGGCATTCGAATAGTTTGAAAGCCGAAGCGTTCTTTCCATTTATGCTTTCTACCTTTTTGAAAAACGGAAAAGGTAACGCAGCTTCTCCAAGAAGACAGGCTTAACTGAAGCATAAAATGTTTTCATTTTAACTTTGAATGTTATATAATTTATTCATTTATTTGTTGCAGAGTTCGGGGTCACATCCGGTGCTTGGCCAGGCATTACAATGCTTCAAACTGTACTGCGTGGCTTGTGTGACAGTTGCATTCATGCCATAAATTGCGTCATTAGTGATCACTAAGACAGATCTGCTGGCAAAGATCATGGCAGCTCTAAGAGCTCTGGAAATGCAATAGAAGCATCATAAATTTCATAGATCACAGTACAGCCACATGGGCCAAATATATAACTGTGTTATAATGCACTGAGGAAGCAGGAAAAATGGTGTCCTCCTATCTTCATCTACACCAGAAAATTGGTCAGGCAGAGCATTTGGTACCTTGCAGGCTGTAATTTATAAGTATGCATGAAATGTGATATATTGCTAGCAACTGCATTTGTCTGGTTGATGTTGCAAAGAAAACAGGTAAACATTAAGCAGGGAAAAAGTTACGCAAAACCAGCCTACATGCATCACAGTGCCCACAGCACACTGTTGCCATGCATCAGTGCTGCATTTATTGCTTTTTATATGTTTTGTCTTAGTGAGTAACTTTAGCCATCTGATTTGGAGTCAGCTTTTTACAATCCTGAGACATCCATGTCGAATCACTCAACCATAAGATTCTTGGTTGGCCGTCGGTGTGAGGGCTTAGTTCTGGGAGTTACTTCCTGGAGAGCATCTTCACCTACACATCTGGCCTGTCACCTTGCCACAATCCCTTTGGCCTCGCAAAGCGGCAGTGACTCCTGATGTTCTTTTGTTGCATGATCAAAGCGCTTACCTTGCTATTCTCACCAGAAGAGCCTGGATAAAACATAAGATCACTGTGCTTTCCAACCAAGTGGACATTTTGCTTACCTCAGGCATACGAGACTTGAATTGGTTGTGTGCAGATAATACAAAAATGCAGTGTTTACAATGGCTTCTTCTCCTGTCTGCAAAACATTTGCAATAGCCTGGCCCAGATGATACCTTGATTGTGTATGGTTACCTGTCACTAGTGCACTATTATACTGTAGCTATAATGCACCTACGCTCACTTGAGATTGCCCATTTCCAGATGAGTCTCCATAATCTGCTATATTAGCAAGTAATCAGCTAGTTGATGTACTCTGTTGGCCCATAAGCCAGAAGTCTAGGTGGTGAGGCTGTAGTGTGGCTTTCGTTCTGCCGCCCCAGATATCATCAGGAAAAACATGGTCACACTTCAGTGATCCAGCCCCCTGCGTGCCACAGCAGTCAGAGCTGTTATGAAGATGTTCTCAGGACGAGTTTAGAACACAACCTCCTTGGAAATGCTAAATGTGCATCTATTACTCTCAGAACGCAGCCCAAGAAACGTGTAATTGGAGTGCAGAGTCATATAGGGGTAATTATCAGGCAGAAATGCTTTAAATTCAATGACTGTCTCAGCAGTGCCCTTTTTAAGAAGTTAGCCTGAACTCATTTTGTAACTGAAAGGATTTAAAGCACAGTGGAAATTTCCAGAACGGCACACTTATCCAAGGGGTCACTGAATCCTTTACCTTGTCCTTCATTTGCTTTGCTGTTGGCACTTGATGCCCCGGTGCCTTGTCTCTGAAAAACAAAGAGAAAGGACATTGTTTACACGAACACTCCTTTGTATAGAAATGACAACTTGCAATTTATGACTACGAACCGAAATATGTCTGTAATGTACTTTTCAAAGCTTTCTCCCAACTCAAAATGCACCACCAACCCCGTCAGCATGATCCACTATGCTCTGGATACATGGAGGGCAGCTGTAGAAAAGCAGGGGGGGGGGGGGGGCAGGTTTCTGGTTTTTGTGCTCCCTGGAACAAGGTGACTCCTTTGGGGAGTTAGTGCTCATTCTAATAGCCCTTGCATGCCCCAGTAAGCACCGAGCTCACCCCTCCCTAGATGTCACACCACAGCTCCCAACTCCTTCTTTGAAGACCACCCCAAGCCTACAGGGTGCAGCAAATAAAATAGACACGTGAAGAAGACAGTGAGGGCCACAGGGATGCTCTTCCCAGGCTCGTTTGACCGTAGCTTTGCTACCGGACAACCCTGCTTTCCGCAGCCGTACAGTGGAGACACTTAATGACATCCCTTCTACTTGGAACCATCACTTCAAGGCTTCCTATATAGGGGACAAGTTCACCCGTGGGAAGTTCTACAAAAAGAAACTCAAAAATGCCATCCAAGCAATGGTACACCTATCCCCCCCAGCCTGAGTTAAACTACATGCCAGCCAGGTATAGGACAACGTTTTTCGTCACAAAATCCTCCTCAAAACATAATTGTTTCAGAAGAGCAACATTTATCTTCTACTCTATGCATCCACAACCAAGCAAAATAAGACTATGTTCAAATAGTAATCCTGAAAGTACTATATTTCATATTTGTATGCAAATCCTTTGCATCCTACATACCAGGCATAGCTTGTAAAAAACAGATATGTTCAAAATATTTGCAAACGATTATGATTGGTGAAGTCTGGGTGACGTTTTGTGGCAAACAATAGTATGATAAAATGGGTATTATGTTCCGTAATGTATTCCTGTGCAATACAAAGGTTTCAGTCTGGTTGATAATTTGGGATTATAAAACTATTCTTAGCTTCAGGTTACAGACGTTCTTTTTAATGTGTTGTACAAGTGAGAAAAGGCTCACAACAATATTGACATGCAGAAAATGAATATAAAAAGAGTATGGATATATTCATAATTTAGCATTTTTTCAAAAAGCACACATAATATTAGGGTTCATACTCGACGGATGCCAGGGAAATCAGGATCACGCATGCTTGAGATGACGGCCAACTTTCCGTGGAAATTTCAAGCACTCGCATTAAGTTTACTGTGGCAAGACAAGCGTCTCTCAGACTGAGATCCTCTTCTGCGTGGAATGTCACACCACGCTGACAGGTCACAAACAACAAACATATTTTATACAACAAAATGGTTCACAGTTACCTACTGAAATTAACCAGGAATCCCATGTTACTCTTTGAATGGCCTTCGGTGATCATTAACATCAGGTATCGGCCGAATAATTTATACCCCAGGGTCTGAAAATTTTGTTTTTTATTTAATAAATTTTTTTTTAAAAAAAAAAAAAAAAAAAAAAAAAAAAAAAGGGAGAAAAAAAACGATTTTCATTAAAAAGAACTTAGCACAGGTGTCTAAATCCAATATTTTGTCACTGCATTAAAATTACATGGCTCCATTTGCGACCAATTTGATTTAAAAGCAGCCCATCCATTTGTGCCAACGCTGTTTGAGTAATTGCAAGGAGACTAAAATGCTGTCAACTTAAATAGCAGGCTCAGACTCCTTGCACAGCTGCTGCAGTGTCAGAAATATTACATTTACTTATATGCACCCTAGAACAGTACGATACATTATTTCATATACATCTTTAACTCAACCTTGCCAACTGGTTAAACAAGTGGAAAAATTGAGCTGCCGTACAGTTTAAACCATTGGCATTTTCATCAAAATGAATAGTCCATAGTAAAGCAACAATTCCTCTACTAGCTAAAAACTAGAGCCACGGAAATCAATTTAGAGAGGCAGATTATGTGAGTATTCCACTAAACCCTAAAGCTTCAATCCAAAATCCTAATCCCCATACCTCACCAACACATCTATTGGAAATCTAAATTATATGTGATACTTTACAATCACATTGTTCAAATGGTTTAAACTAGTTTAAAGCGTGATATGATTTATTACTTCTTTGAGAGTCACGTAAGAGGTGAGTGTTGTTATTCCAGTTGGCCTATAACCACATCATTCTTCAGGTGGCAAGTTTGGAGTAAAGACAGTAGGGCTGGCTGTTTTTATTTCTGCTAGACTAGTGCAAGAAGTTACTAATGAAAGAGGATTGATCAAGTGAGATGGCTCTTAAGACTTACTTGGGTAGTTTGTGGCACTGGGTAGACATACTCAACTTTTGCTATTGAAACAAGAGGGATATAAAAGAGTGCCAATGAAAAAAAAAAAGAAGTAGTAAAAGAAGTTTTATCTTTGCCACGAGGTCTTGTGGTACTCGTCTGAAGAATTGCCCTGAAGAATTAAACCAGTTTATACCCTGTAGGCTAAACCCTTCCATACTACAAAATACAGGGTTGATAAATGCAACCCCATTTCCAAAAAAGTCGGGACACTGTGCAAAATGTAAATAAAAACAGAATGCAATGATTTACAAATCATATAAACCAATATTTAATTGAAAATCAAACAAAGACAAATTCTGAAACTGAGAATTTTTTCTATGACAAATATGAATCAATTTGAATTTGATGCCAGCAACATGTTTCAAAGAAGTTGGGGCAAGGGCATGTTTACCACTGTGTTGCATCACCTCGTCCTTAAACAACATTCTGTAAATGTTTGGGAACTGAGGAGACCAGCTGCTGGAGTTTTGAAAGTGAAATGTTGCCCCATTTTTGCACGATATACGATTTCAACTGCTCAACAGTTCGGGATCTTCTTTGTTGTAGATTTCATTTCATGATACATTACACACGCAGAAAGCAGTTTGGCATTGTCATGCTGAAATATACAAGGCTTTTTGTGAAAAAGAGGTTGTCTGGATGGCAGCATATGTAGCTCCTAAAGCTTTATATATTGTTCAGCATTAATGATGCCACCTCAGATGTAAAGATTACCCAAGCCATGAGCACTAATACACCCCCAATCCATCACAGATTCTGGCTGCTAATAACTAGCTGGATGGTCCCTCTCCTCTTTAGCCCAGAGGACGCGGCATCCATGATTTCTGAAAAGAATTTGAAATTTTGATTCATCAGATCACAGGAAAGTTGTCCATTTCGCTTCTGTCCCATTTTAAATGAGCTCCGGCCCAGAGAAGTCGGCGGTGTTCCTGGATCGTGTTTAGATGCGGTGTTTTCTTTGTATGGTAGAGTTTCATCCTGCATTTGTGGATGAAGCAACAAACTGTGTTCACAGGCAATGGTTTTTGGAAGCGTTCCTGAGCCTATGCAGTGATTTCCCCTATAGAATCATGTCTGTTTTTAATGCAGTGCTGCCTGAGGACCTGAAGATCACAGCTATCCAATATTGGTCTTCAGCCTTGTCCATTGCATACATTCTTTCAATCTTTTAATGGTATTATGTACCATAGATGATGAAGTTTGCAAATTCTTTTCAATATTACATTGAGGAACATTAGTCTTGAATTGTTGCACTAGTTGCCCATGCAGTCTTTCACAGAATGGTCAATCTCTCCCCATCTTCACTGCACAAAGACTTTACTTCTCTGCGAGGCTCTTTTTATACCCAATAATCTTACTGACCTGTTGTCAATTAACCTAATTAGTTGTGAGATATTCAAACTGGTGATTTGTTTTCTTTTGTTGCCCCTGTTCCAGCTGTGTTTTTGAAATGCGTTGCTGACATCAAATTCAAATTGAGCATATATTTGTCATAAAATAATAAACACTCTTAGTTTCACATTTGGTATGCAGTCTTTGTTCTACGTTCAAATAATACAGGTCTATATGTGTCGCAAATCATTTCATTCGCTTTTTATTTACTTTTTACCCACCTTACTTTTTCTAAGATGCTGTTGTCTGCACTCCACATCTCACAATAACCTACTGTAGGACCACGTTCAGTATCTCACACACTTCTGACTCAATCAAGATAATGAATTTTTTTTATAAAATGGCATCCGGTGGAGGACCCCACCAAATGCAAAGAAGTATTAATAAAATTTACATGCAGCGTATTATTAAAGAAAAGTGTTTAAAACATGCTTTATATATGATATGCTTTGTATCTATGGTTGCTGTGATTCGTCAGAAATTACGGCTTATGGTTTGTTGAATGTTGTAATGTCAATGCTTTCCCATTGTCTCCCTCCCCGGAGAGAAATATGCAGCAATGTCAGGAACTGAGATGTATTTTAATAGCTGGGCAGGTAAGAATACATTGTTGAACAAGCCCTTATTGTCCCCAGACTACATTATTAATCAAAGGCTTTCAGTGAATTTCAAAACACTTTATAGAGCTCTGTGATGCTGGGAAGTAGAGACAGGTAGAGGAAGAATACAGTTTGCCATTATCGGGGCAGGAAGGAAATATAATTCAGGAATGTTCCTGTCTGTTTTGTTGCTCATTAAGCATGCAGATTTTTTTTGGGCTTGTTAATGCATTCCAGAATGGTTTATTCAGAGCGAGTTGTTCCTACACCAGCAACCACACCTCAAGCGCTTATAAAATAGTGTTACCTTCTTTGTTACTGAGAACCACTCAACACCTTCGATATGAAAAAAGTCAGCGATAAGTTATTGCTTTTTTCCCTTCTCTTTGTCATTACTGCAGGTTCAAAGGGAGGAGAGGGGTTTCTTTGCCAGATCCTATAATGCCCAAAAGGCTCCATGTCAATAGGTACTGCAGATGTGTGCTTAATTAAGAGGGTCTTTGCGGAGGGAGTGCCGCCTCCTAGCACAAGATAGAGGGAGAGATACAGAAGCCTCAGCAAGCAGGGAGGCTTGCCTCAGCCTGCACGTGATGCTTGGAATGCCATGGTAACGCCGTGGCAATGGAACATACGCAACACAGCAACAGGAGTACAAGTTGCTGAGTTGCAAAGGGGGACATTTCAGGTCCAGAAATTAAAACATCCAGACCAGGATTTTGTTTCAACCGACCATTTGAGTATAAAGAGTCACAGTCACAGTGTACTCAGCTGGTTGGTTGAAATAAAATCTTGGTCTGGATTTTTACTTTCTGGACCTGAAATGTCCGCCTCTGCTGAGTTGCAAACACAGATCTGAGTAATCCACTAAATTGGCGATGGAGCGTCATGCTTTAGCTGCCCCTGTTCCTCTGTTGGGCCGGAGAACAGCTTGGGCAAGAAGGGAAGAGTGATAAAGTAACAAAAGAAAGGGGAAGCAGTTTCCATTAGTACATCGCTGATGCAGAACCAAGCATGAGTTGCAGTGACGGGCAGGAACGTGAAGGCTAGGTAATTACCTGTGAGTATGGTTACTGATAAGAGGAGCATCAAGCAACGGGCTATCCTCAATCTACACACACACACACACACAATCAGGATTCAGGGAGGGGGAAAGAGACACTGCAAAGCCGGGAGACTGCTCTCTGCTTAGAGCCTATCAAGGACAGAGGCGCTAATTACGCTCTGTCGCTGGGGTGATACTCACAAGCCCCTATTGGATGTCTGGAACTGCTAGTATGTGCAGATAAAAGTGCCAGCGAACACTCTCACGCCCCCACACAGAGAGGCTCACAAAAGGACCTGCCAGGACTTCCTGCGGGCATACGCACACTCACACCATAGCATGCTGGGAAATTATATTACTGTACGCACATTTCAGGCAACTAAAGTAAAATAAAAAATAGAAGACACTATTTGTTGTCATTTCCCTTTGAAGAGTCTGAGTGCTGGTGGGGGGGCGTGGATAATTGGCAAGCTTGTTTAGGCCTCACTGCCGTTAATGGGACTGCATTCCGAACGTTACTCCGATCCTTTTCCCTAAAAAAATGTGCCTCTAATAACGTTAACCCATCCCTCTAGCCCCCTGCTATGTGCAACGTGCCGGCATCTGCTTCTGTTAAACTGAAACTCAATACTGTCATGGAAAAAAGAAAAAGAAAAAAAAAACATTAAATTTGGCCAATCATGAGATGATTTCATATGCACCCAATGGAATTTGTGTTGCGTGCTACGTGAAGAAAGTCTCAACCAAAAATTCCATGTTAGATGTGTTTCTTGTCATATTTGCATTGTGAGTCTGTGGGGAGGAGACTGAACAAGCAAAGCACTGTTGCCTTTCTGATTCCAGTAATATAAGAGTTATTGCATCTACATGCAGCTGTTGTCCGTCGACATGTGGAAGGAGTGCCTCAGTATGGTGGCATGTACTGGAGGGAGCCACTTCTGCTTTTTCACCAATCTAATCCTCAGGTACCCAAGACACAGTGCCAGAGAACCACGCACTTTTATTTATTTGTTATTTATTGTGGCCTTGCTGCTAGAATACAGTCTATATGTCATAATACTGTATCTGCAATAATGCAATGTATTCAAATATCCATTCAGACCAGTACTGAATGATGTGTGTGTAAATTGCTCTTGTGTAGTCCTGTGTCATTTTTGTCCTTTTGTTCTTTTGTACACCTTGGCCCCGGAGGGACAAGGTTTTGTTTCGCTGTATATTGCGTATATGGCTGAAATGACAAATAAACCTACTTGACTTGACTTGGAACGTACACTGACTGTATACGACCATAGACCACCAACTGCGCACCACACATCAGAAGATAAGACGTGAAAACGGCCGATTCAATAAGAATGACTTTGTGTAGCAGTAAAGCAAGAGGAGCAGCCTGAAGGAACTCTGGAACATCGAGCCCAGTGACACCATCTCCAGCAGGCACCACCACGGCCCATCATGGCTCCCATTCAGTTGAGTCCCCTGCCCACCATGAACGACATGTATCGAAACCATGTCGGGATTACTTATGCACAGCCTCAGTTAGCATGGGGCCTTAATCACCATCACCTTAACGAGTGTATAGTGCAGGGCACAAGGCACTACAGTCACACTCAAATTGCTGATGACGTCATGCCAGGAAACAAAATATATATCCCTACATACAGATGTGAGTTACAGCTTCGCCCATAAGAATTACAGTCCTGTAACAGTGCAAGGATGGGCAGAGAGGGGCACTGGCCCCACGTGAAAGCTGATTGGACCCCAGAGTGGCCCCTCCCCTGTCTGACTGATTCAAAACGGCTCACGTTTCCCAGCATGTGCCGTCGCGGGTGCGTCAATAACATCCTCCGATGTCTCGGCTCTTGGCTGTGGTGCTTTCATTACATCGCCTGATAAAAGCCGCAATCAGCAGGTACTCACCAGCACTGCAGGTCGGACATCCGAGAACCTCGAAGCGTACTTAAGTGAGCGGTGGATGTTCTTGATGGGCATATGTGACAATTAATTATTTACACAAAGCTGACTGCAAAACAGAGGGCATCCAGCAAAGAGATGTGTGCTATATCAAATAAGGGAAAAAAACCCAGTAAAGGAATATAGGAACAACATCTTTGGGGTTAGCAAAGAGAAGGTCCTCTTTCAGCTATTTCTGTTCGGAGCCTAGAACCAGGCTTGGTCTGGGAGTCACTGAAGTCCCACACAGTGGGTGGAAGCTCATCAGCACAAAGGCACAGTTAAAGTATGAAAGTATGAAGAAAGACTTAACATAAAAAATCCAAGCCTGGCAAAAACAGCACCCCTGGCAACTGCAAACCCTGTAGAAAGTTCAGAACAGCTCACATTACAATCGTAGAGTCTATATTTTACATCAGTCAATACATATAAGGACGTTTCAGCCTTTGTGCCCGAGAAGCAGCTGTGGGCTGTGTGTCAAAGGTAATTTGTACCATGACTTTGTGTATGATGAGGCAGGCATTATCAAAATAAGAATATGATTTCGGGGGTGTAGAGATGGGAGTTTTCGCGAAATTGTTCCGAGCAGCTCTCGGATAGTGGAGGAGAGGAAGGAGAAGTGGATGATTTACAAGTGTTAAAGGATGGAAGCTTGACATTTTGTTCCTGTGGCTCCCTCGCCAGGCAGTAGTGAGCTGCTGGGAGACCGGAGCAGGCCGTCTCTCTGGGAGAACGATCCATCAGATAGACCCTCTCAAAGCCATGGGCCCAAGGGATCTAGCTCCTCGTTTACCCAAGGGGGGATCTGACTGGAACAGTACACACTGGGTCCAGTGAGGATCTCTGGCCAGTGGCTTCATCACACACCTGTGTCTCTGGTCTCAGTGGACCTTGCATTTTTAATACATGCGCTCACCCCCCACCCCCAACAACAGCTTCTCCTGCAGCTCCCCTGCCACCTCTAACCTCATGCATTATTGGCCGAAACCCTTGCAAACCCCAACTCTGCACCTGTCGCATCACTGCACCACATAGCTCTGCTTTGCCCCTACTGCATTTCCAGTGAGCCCGGAGTCCACACTAATAAATTCTTTTAAAACTGTTCCTTCATGTTAAGAAATTGCATCTAATGAGTCGTGACATTACAATGTTAACTTTTGTTATTTATCGTATTTATTATTCTGGGAGAATTGTACCTCTAATTTGATCGCAGAGAACGATCCCAGATTTGTTTGTTGGTTAATGGTTAATGTTACAGCTGGTCAAGGTTAAGTTCTGTTAAGTATTTGCCTCAGTGAGTGTGCACCATGCTATAAATGAAACAGGGAGGCTGCAGGAATACCAACCAAACCAAGCACATCTATTGGGCAGTTTGGGATTTCAACAGGCTCGCGATCAATACCAGTAAGCAGAGAGTTGGCCAGAAAATGCCTAAACTGTGGGGGGGCAGATGTGTTTTAGGCTCCAGTGGACAACCTCTGCCAGGCTGGAAGATATGACCTTATTGTGCTCTGTGCTTGGTCAGGAAGAGGTTTGTGTGTGTGCGCGTGTGTGTGTGTCCTTTTTGATCTTTTCCACTGAGATGCAAATCCTTAGACTTAGACAGCACTGAATAATCAAAAACAGCTGACCGCATAATCACAGGCAGCGAATGAAGGCTGCGGGCCTTATCAAAGGAACGCTGGTAAGGGCGACCATGAGCAACGCGATTTCCAGAACCTCTATATTCATAACCTCAGTTTAGATGCTTGCTCATACACTTCATCTTTATCACACCACATCCAAGCAAATCCATGGCTTCGCTAGAATTTTTTAAGAAGTGATTCTAATTTAACATTTACACAGTTCAGCAGCACAACCTCTGTCCTAAATCTTTCCCTGTCCTACAAGCCGTTGACTCCCAGCTGTGAAGTTTCATTCCCGCCACCAAGGCTGTTCTTATCCACACCGACTGGATGTCATTCTGGCCCTGGCTGGTGCCTGCCGTGATGTGAGGATCCCCAGAGATACCAGAGAAGCTAGTCAGGAACCGTTCTGCAAAAGCAGCATGCACTGCCAGTTCCATATTGCTAGCTCCTGTCCAATCCACGTGCACAAGTGACACAAACGACGACATTCAATTTCCCGCAGTAATTGCTAGGAATAATTAGTTCTACAGTTTAGCTTTAACGTCTCTAAGGGTAAATGTGGGCATTGGTTTCAACCAAGCTATTTAAATTACTGAGGAACCCTAAGACATAGATGTCTGTCTGTTTCTTGTATCAGAAGCCTGAAACAATATGTCAGTAGAGTGTTCAATACCAGAGGGTCCTCGAGGGGGCCTGGGGGAGATTAAGAATGCGGCAGAATTCAGCAGGTTCTCTGTCAATCTCTCATATCCTGCCTGCAGTCAAACCAGGATTAATATATGGGCAGTAGATAGAAAGGTGCAAGATCTGATGTTTTCAACAAGAGAAAAAAAAAAACATGAAAAGAGAAGGAAGATTTTTGGAACCAAAAAATTTTTCCTCAAGCTTGTTTTTTTCCCCGTGTGTCAGCATTTTGAAGAAGATTCATGAAATTATGGTTGACCATTTTTAAGAGGACGAACACCATATGAACTACTTTTCTCCCCCCACAAACCTCTGCTTCACTGAGGGGAGGGTGGGGCTATCGCATCATTGGTCAACAACGTTTCGTACCTGAGGTCCGCAGAACTTCAAAAGAAAGCAGGAATCCTGGTTAACCCCAGGCATAATCGGAGCATAGACAGTATGTTATAGATACAATACAAACTGTCTTGTCATAATGGCTTTCTAACAGATATAAACATTATGCCAAAAAATGGCATCTCAGCCCAATTATGATCTCATGTTATGCCATGTTTAATAATGTTATCCAGGCATCATGACAGGGCTGTCAAGTGAACCATGAATGGACAGTCATAGCCTTTGTCCCACTATGAGATATTAATTGCAATGTTTATATATAATGAAAATGTCGAGTGACATGTTATAATCTCGGCTATTGCCATATGCTTTGATGAGCAGTAAAGGCCTTATTCTCGAAAGGCCTTATTCTCAAAGTCCAATCAAGTAGAAAGGGGAAAAACCTGCTTTGCAGCAGCTTCTCTCAGCGACGGTCCCTCCATCCACAAATCGCACATTTCTCAGGCGTTTGATAGTGCTGCCTTGTATCTACACCTACCTTCCATTTCCATTCACTTCATCTGCGTGACTCCTTAGGTTCCTGTGAGCCTTGATTTGAACTGAAGACTTCAATTCAGAGAACATCAAATGATATCATCACTAATGCTGTCAACCACTGTTACGATTTACACTTAGGCTAATGATAATTCTATCATTCACATAACATTAATATTCAACATCAATGTGAAATAAACTACCTGTCTGTTTCATTATGGCACACTGCAACACTCATATGTCATGCTTCTTGTTAATGGGTACACAACAATAAAAATACAGAAATTATATTTAAAAAGTATCCAAAATTATATGCAATTTTACTGAAATGATATAAACGTTTTGCACCACTGTTTATAATATAAAGATAAAAGGAAGGGAATTATATTAGTGCACTCTAAATATGCATTCTACTCCATTGGGCCCTTGAGCTGTCATGACCTGCTCGTCCGACCCTCGTGTGTGCCACCCCCCTTATCAGCCCAGTATGGAATCCCTGTGGTCATCAGCTGTTTTGAGTTGTCCTGATTAGTTTCATGTATTTAAGTCCGCGTTTCAGTTTGTTTCCCCAGTCCGGGCATTAATGTGCGTCCCGGTGTGCTCTGTGCGTCCAACAATAAACCCGTATACCCTGGATTTGCACCTCCCTGCCTCGTCCCTCACCATATCGTGACATGAGCAAGACTCTTAACCTGCAATTTCTTCATCCTGGGTATGACGTTTATCTACATCCAGCCATATAAGGAGGTCCTCCAATTTACAGGGAAAAACTTGGGGGTTGGGGCAGGATTGGCACTCCAGCCACTGGGAAAAAAACCTCACCCTGGTCCATTCGGTCTAGTGAGGTGCTGAGGTATCACTCACCACATGGCTGCACTCAGGTTCTCACTCCTGAGGTGGTTTGTTGTGTGGTGGGTACCGGCGGCCGCACGCTGTAAACAGTGCATGCTCCTTACCTTACTCTAAATAGACAAATCAGGAAGGACAAAAATTGAAAATCAGCAGAGCTAATTTAAGTTGTATGGTTGTCTGATGTGTTCAGAGGCTTATAGAGGGGTGGGGCCACAAGGGCACTGGCCTATGCTGAAAGCTGATTGGCCCCCAGACTGCCCCCTCTCCTGTCACTCACGGAATAAAAACATATCATTGGCTAATGAGGCTAATGATAAGGTTAGCCCCGCTGTATGAACTATGATCCTTCCTATGCCTTCAACCTTAAAGATTCTTAGAATCACCCCTGAATGTGTCCAACATCCCCTATGGGCTGGAAGATGAGGTGCGGAAGAATTGATCCGGGTCAGACCTGCACCTACCAAGGGAACGGAGTCAGGAAATTCCAGAAAGGGAAAATTGAACCCAACAGGAGGGTTCCTTCTCAGCCCCTCTGCATTAACCCATGTACAAGAATCCATGGCAAACAGTAATTATTTTTCTGTAAAGCCTGTCTAAACAATTAGTCTATATTATCTTCATTTTTATATAATTATTTATATAATTAAAAATCAATAAAAAAGCAAGAAAAAAGTGGATGATAAATAGTTTAGAAATTTTTCTAAGGCATTGAGTAAATATAGGATTTTTGTTAAATGGATTTTTTAACACAGTTCTGAGGGTGAATGTTTTTATTCAGATGCTCATAAAATGTGTTCCTCAGAACCGCATATCTACCCAGATTGTCATGCAATCTAAAGCACTTTAAACCTGGCTGCACTAGGCTTGCATCAGCACTCTTTTATACCATTTTAAACTAATCCTTTTGCATATGGCTGAGCTTGACAATTCTGTAATTCCTTTTTAATGCAGTACTGATAACAGAAATCGAAACAATCCAAGGCAAATTCAAATCAAAATAACATTGTTCTCTTTGTAACCTGCAGTTGACTGGCTTGTCCCCCTTGCTTACTGGGACAGGCTGCAACCCCCCCCCCCTCTCCAACCTTGTGCTGATGGATGGATGGATGGATGGATTCTTCTCTTTGTTCTTCAATATAATAATAGTTTTCACTTCCAGTAGCTCAACTCTTGTAAATTACTACAGTTTTTAAATGAAGAAATAAATATGCAATTTAAAAGAAATTATGAGTACCACTTTGTTCTTTGCTCTATGAAGCTCTCATGTTTAATGCCCTTCATAATGCATTATCAGGATAAGTCATTATAATTCGTTATGAAGGTATTTATATGGCGTTATCGATGAGAGCTTCATAGAGCATTCATGATGCAGAGTAAACATGGCTATAATGTGTTATACCTTTTCATAAATAGTTACAGCCGTGTTTATAATATGAATGAATTTTAATGGATTATGAAGATATCTATAATGCATTATACATGGGTGCTTTAAGTAAAGTGTTACCAAATTATGAAACGTGTACCATTTCAAGAAACGAAAATATGAATATGGTATGTTTCTTTGCCATGTTGGCCGCCTGTATGCCCAGACAGGTTAGATAGTGGCATTCTTGGTTGAAGGCTCATAAATCATTGGGGTTTCTGGCTTGTGGGACCTGTTCACCCATGAGGAAATGCTGATGTAGTCGCTTTGAGAAATCCCAGTGTCAGAAACGGGCTCTGGGAGAAAGGTCACTGGTAACCCGGGGCAACCGAAAGAGCACACGATCGTCCTGAGATCCAGCTGTTATTTTTGCAGACTCTGCCTACGTCCCACTGTCTAAGGGTTTAGTTCGGGTGGCTTTAATCTCAAATGAAAATAACGCTTTTCCCCATCATGCTGGAAATGACATGAATTTCCTGAGAACACAACTGTTTGATCTTTTCCAATGATCTTACTGTTATGTGACAGTTTCTTTTGTAGTTATATGCTGTCGTCTAAATGGTAGCGCGAAACGACCAGTAAACTCCCGACAGCTTTTCGCACAGTGAAAAAATGGGATGGGGGGGGTCAATGTGCAGCAGGTGAATCTTCCAACATCGGATGCCGGGATTCAGGCCAGTCCCCCCCCCCCCACACACAAACACGTCAGCCTCCATGTAAGATAATCCATGAGAACTTGTCAGGTACGGATTTATGGGGAGGTTCTTAAAAATGGATATCATACTCTGTTAATCTGGAAATCGAAGATGACACCCATTTCAAGCCTCCAGCCCCCCTCCCCCATGAAAATGATCGCAGGCTCCTGCCCTGCCACCTCGCCAGTTAAAGAAAGTGAAGCAGTGAGGCAGCCCCCCATCCCCCCACCAGCTGGGTACCGTGACGATGTGATACCATTTCAAGCTGGATGTGAACGCAGCAAGGGTCCTGATACCTGCCGCGGGGGTGTGCCAGCACTGTGACATGCCTCTAATGTCCATCTGTAGTTCATATGGGGTATACACCCTCCCCCCCAACACACCCACCCACCCCAGCCTCAGACCTCCTGCTTACGGGTAACCTAATTTTCTCCCCGCTAGTTTGATTTCCTTCCCTCGCCTCATCTCCACACTCCATTAATATTATCGGTCTATTCTCTGCAAATATGTCAGGCCGCATGGATTCTCCTGCCGGGATGATCCAATAGAGACTCATGCACTGGACACAGATGACTCTATTAGATGGATTGCGGATTATCTGCAGGAAATTTTCGGCCTATTTGGGGGGGCGCGGGAAGTGTGGAAAGGGGTGCGCGGGTCAAGCGCAAAAAAATTGACTTAACCTTCTGCACTGCTTCAATGCATTACCAGTGTGGCATTTCGATTTAAGGCAGCAGATGGCGTAGCAGCTAAAGACATAATGACTGCTGCTGATGCGCCCTTGAAAACGGTTCCAATAAAAACAAAAAAAAATGCAACATTCAGCTGTATAAATAATTACATTTATTTAATAATACAAGTGCTTTGTACGAAAGTATCAGTTATAAATGTAAACACTGGACTCAGCACAAGAGTGCAAAGGAATTTTAGCCCAAAAGCAGCAGCAAGATAAAATAACACAATTAAGTTGCTGTTTACTTCTTAACCTTCGATTTGGTGCAGATAATGCATCAATGCTGAAAGACCCGTCCTTAGTCTCCCAAGCAGAGGGCAATGAGGTATCGCTTTCCAGCTGCCAGTTTAAGTTTATCCATTTCTAAACAAGAAACGATAAAAGCAGATAAATAAGCATCCGCAGAGGCAGGAAGCATTTAATTCCCTTTCTTTTGCTATAACACTTATCCAGATGAATTCTTCTAAGCGTAAGCGCTGTTATTTTTCTCCTCCAACACTTAGCGCCACATTTGGCTTGTCACACGATTATTGCATGTGACATGCTCGTGCTCGCCAAGACCTTCGAGTCAGACCCCGGCCACAATATATAATGGGTTTCTGATGTAAGCACCACAATCTGACGAGTCCCAATTTCTCACATCTATCAAGTGTAAAACCAGGAAGGGAAAAAGACATGAACGCGCAATTCCTTAAGAGATATTTTTACAGTGATATCATTCCGTTTGACAGACGGCTTTCCAGTAAGGAAGTGCATTGACAGTGTGTTTATTTTGCTCAAAAAAAAGATAAAGATTTCTTTCTTTTTTAATTTGCAGGGAAGACCATGTATAATAGACATTCAGTATTTCATTCACCCTTTTGTATCACATCGACCTTTCCTTCTCTACGGCCGTCTGGTCTGATTCCCTTGATGTATTGATGTGAAAAGGAAACACAAAAGGACGCCTGGAATTCCACAGATGTAGCGGAATAAAGGAGATGCTAACAAATTCCCATGTGACAGTGCAGAAACGGCTTCTGAGACCCACATAAATCCCTTCACAATATTCTCCATCCATAACCTCCAACGTAACCACTTACCTAGTACAGGGTCATGGCTTGAAAATAGAAGTGGTCTATATCAGAATTATGTAGGCATCCATTAATCCATCCATACTCTACATGCCTGGCAGCCAGATATCCTTGGGGAGGGGGGCATAGGAGGACCTGTATCCTGACCCAGAAACCACATGAACTGGGGATCTCCCAGGATTCATAATATAATTACATAAACTATATATTTAGTATAAAAATTAAGGAATATAAAATGTAGGAATATAAACGTCAAATTAAAGGGCTAAATACAGGCTCGATTTTGATTTTTATAGTTCAGCTCTGGCTCAACACAAACCTGATTCCCAGTCCTGCTCCGGACCAGGCGAGCCGCTAGACATCACAGATCAGCAGTTTGCAAAAAAAAAAAAGAAAAGACATGAGGTTCTGTCCCATTTCACGACATCACTTCACTTGGGGCCAAGCCAGGCACTTTACGTCTCAGTGGTCCTTACGCTTAAGCGGACTGGCCGAGCCTGCGGGACGGGGACAGGGCCAGACCGGCACCGGGATTGATTCCTCCTGCCACCTGGGATTCTGTTGTGACTCCACCCTAAATCGGAAAAGTGGGCGGGTGATAAAGTGATTGTGATGCCAAGGGCACTGCTGACGGAGCTGTAGTCAGCAGGACTTAGACACACCGGAGACGGGGCTCACTGGGGAGGTCCATGACTCAAAGGCCATTCTGACGATGTTTTTATAAGCCGACGCTTCACATTACTGAAGACTTTATAAGCCGTCACTAAAATACACAGGACCTCGCGTTGCCCTGCTAGCACCCAGAAAGCTATCATGTCTGTTAATAAGATGCTTCACCAAGCTACCCGAGCACACACAATAGGATTTTACAGGATAATCACTGCAGGCTGTTTGCAACGTCTATAAGGCAGCAGTGGAAAAAAAAAGAAAATCTGCAGATGTATGTGCCCTAATTATGTTTGAAAGCATGGAAAATCCTCCAAGCGCCCGCATAGGAACTCGGTGTTTACCTTTATTTTAATGATGCCACTAGATCTTCCGTTACAAATGCCAGACATTTTTTCACGGTGTTTTGCACGGCGCCTCAGTGCTGGGGCTTGGCACAGATGGGGGGGCGCGAGGGGGGGGGGTACTTTCCAGAAGCCATGAGACGTGTTTATCAGTGAAGATTTGCAGGTGAAACCATGATCCAGACCAACCGGATTGTAAAACTACTCCTGCAAAAATATATAGTTTTAATCTGCACCATGTTATGGCAGAAATCTTGCTGACTTATGTGCTCAATAAACTTACAAACATCATTCTTCATGAACACAAGGTCTCAGTAAATGGTTCCTATATATTCCATGGTAACTTCCCGTCTCCTGTTCACCCCTTATGTTGGAAGCATCGGGATTCTGCTATTTGGAAATTACATTTGTTTTTCCAGAAGGAGGAAAAAAAAGTGAATAATATATCTTTCATGCCACCAGATAGCATCCAACATAAATGTCATCATCAAGGAAGGTGCCCGATCATTTTGCTGATTCAGTATGGAAACCTAAAAAAGGACAGTCTGCAAATTAATGTCTGAAGGCGGGGGGAGGGGGGCATTTATTGATCAAGTACAGTTCACTCTGAGGGATTTGTTCAGTCTCACACTGCACACTCAGACTTTAAGCGTCCACCCAAGACTGATCACGCATGTGCTTGCATTTGTTTTTGCACGTGCGAGGGAATTTTTTCCTGAAGGCACCCGGAAAGAGGGGTGCCGCTAGAGACTTCGGGGCCCATGACAGCATAGCATATTGGTCCCCCAACCCAAACCAATCCAATTATGTTTAAAAAATTTTACGGCCCCTGATACTCTTTAGGGCTCTTGGAATCGTCCAAACTTTCCCCCTCCCCCTTATGGCAAAATCGGTCTTTGTGACACACCTTCTCATGATAGCTAGGAGAGACACAGACGCACTGGGGTATTATTAATCTTGTTATTAATCTTCAAAATAATCCATGGTAGGAGGTTTTTTTTTCTTTCCTCTGAATTTCAATTGCTTTTTTTCATTGCAAAGGGAAAACTTTACCAACCTTTGGAAGATTGAACTGAATAAAGAATAACTAGCATTGTGTTTCCCTTTAAAGTTGCTTTGGACCAAAGCACCTGCTAAGTAAATAATATGTACATTTTTAAACAAGGGGCTTAGTACACATGCAGCCACATTCACTGAGACTCATTTTATACCCTGGAGATTAAAAACACAGCTTAAACCACAGCCATTTTGTACATTAACATAACCCTTAAAGCCAATCCAACACAATGAGTGCCACTGAGCCTGGCTTGCAGTTGTTCGACTGCAGTGAGTCAGTTGCTACCAAATGGAATTTTTCACATTTTTTCCAAATCCAGATTCACTTGTTTCCAATCGATTTGAGGCTAACACATCCTCATTTATGCCTTCATAAAAGCAAGGCCGAACGATCGAAGTCAAATAAATCAATACTTCAAACAAATTTGATTATACATTTATTAACTGTAATATTGTGATTTATGTTTGAGAAAACAAACAAAAACAAGTCAAAAGCTGATTGATCATGGTAACTTGCAGACATCTATTAATAATGGTTTTAAAGTTTAGTCTTACTAAACAGCCCATAGAATTTAATTAAATGTCAAATTTAAACCTAGAATCTTAACCAAGAGGTAGATCCTGGCCATTTTAAGCAAGCTTGATCTTAACAGTAAAAACACGGTCTCTGGAAACAACATTATATGACTGTCTCATGCTTGTGTCTGCAATGTTTTTTTTTCCTTTTTATAGACTGGACATGACAGATGAGCTTACTGTCACTCTTGTGTACTACAACCTGAATCCTGGTGTTACCTCTGGATAAATCCAGATCCAGCATCCAGCCCAGAACTTCCACTGTGCCCACTGCGCTTCTTTATTTCGACCACGATTACGGATCCTATAATTACAATCATTTCAGTCGCTCCCCCTCCTCCCTCCTGATCATTATATCCGGCAAATTTAGCTGCATCATTATGCATTTGCATGAGTCAATGGAAAAAAAAACATTCATTCCCAAAACAAAACTCACTGGGATTATTATTATTATTATTTCTTAATCCACAGAGTGAGAAGTTTGGATGGAGTAGGTGGGTTTAAGCAGATGGTTTCTCAGATGGTATTCAGGCATTGTTCTTCACCACATTGTGGTGGAAAAACTGAACTGGCTTATATTCCAACACTCAAGCGATGAATCTGTTTGACCTAACAGAGCATTCACTAAAAAGTCATTTGGAAAAAGAAATGGAAAACTCACTTTAGCTTACAAGTTCTATTGTATTATTTAGACAGCCGTCTATTTAAAAGAAACAGTTCTCATTTTTTGTTCGGAAGGTTAGCTGGTTAAGTCTGCAGGGGGAACCCCTGTTTCTGGCTACAATAATGTGGACACTCAAGTCAGATGTCAGACAATCTCTGAATACTGTTTCAACAATTCATTCCTGGTTTTGTCCAAAACGTCTAACCAAGAGCTCAATTTTCACAATTCAGAAAACTGGATGTGATGTGGAGGGTTTCGCCTACCTAAAGAATTTCCCACCTAAGACATCTTTCCTCATGCCTTAACCGGGGTACCAGTTGGTAACAGAGGGCAGGGAAGAAGTCACAGGCGATGTCCGGCTATGATTGATGGTGCAATTGGCTAAACATTAGGCAAGACTGTTTTGCACGTTGGGGAAAAGCAACCCAGAAACATTCTTTACCTTGAAAAATGACTGCAAATTCTTTACATGCCAAAATACACCGGTATTATTTTAGTGGAACATCAAGCTGCAAAAAAATACCACTATATTAAATCTGCCCAGTAATGAATTGCTGTATGGTAATATGTACTAAACTGATGCTTGGCTGTTGCTTAAGTACAAAGTACCAGCATTCAGCAGTTGTGCTACAAATCATTAAAATGTAGTATAAACACAAGCGCTGTCATTCAATACAGTCCATGGTGCAGCGGAATGACCAAGTTGGAACACATCCTTTCTTAACTTGCCGAATTATGAGCTGAACACCAAAGCAAGGAGAGATTCGCATTGTTGGGTATTTCCAACCTTGCAGACACCTGCCCATTGTATAGGATAACCTGCTGGCATAGCAGGCTCCGAGTCGGGACCTGCACTCTGTGAGAAACTGGCCAACAGCCAGTGCATGCGGAGGCCCCTGACATCTTGTGGGCGAGAGCCCCAGAAGTTGTCTTCCCCTTACTTGTTCCATAACGCTTTTCTGATATCAATATCCAAGCGTTAATCATTCGTAGTGGTGCATTCCTCTGTCTTGTAAAAATCTGGCAGTTTAGTAGACACCCCCTGCAATCGTTACACCGTCAGTGAAAAGTATAGAGGTGGTGAGTGGGTAATGGAGGCACACTCCTCACAGGTGACACAGGATTGGTGAGGTCTGCCGTATTTCGATTGGATGCTGACTAGCAAGTGGGCGGTCTGAAGAGATGTCCATCAAATCTTGGTTTAAAAACTTTGTTTGGAAGGACACCTCCTCCAAGGACACTCTCACGCTCAGGACACCACCAGCCAAATCCTGAGTGCTGCAGAATCCCGACATGGTATACAGCACCCCTCCAGGGCAGAGCAGCGGCACCCCCAGTGGGTCATCTAAAACGTGCCCCCC
>JAABNX020000042.1:10563908-10577308 GCA_015163995.2 Mormyrus lacerda | reverse complement strand
CCCCCCCCCCCCCCCCCCCCCCCCCCCCCCCCCCCCCCCCCCCCCCCCCCCCCCCCCCCCCCCCTGGAGCCGATCCTGGAAGTTACAGGCAGGGAACAACCCAGTACGGGGCACCAACTCATCGCAGGACACACTCACACACCATTCACTCGCACACCATTCACTCACACACACACCATCCACTCAGAATTTGATAACTCCAAGTAGACTCAGCATGCTTTTGGATTGTGGGGGGGGGGGGGGCTGGAGTGCCCAGAAGGAACCCCACAGGCACACATGCAAGTTCCACACACATGGAACCCTGGTGGAGATTTGAATCCAGGTTGCAGAGGTGTGAGGCATCAGTGCAAACCATTGCACTGTTAGGCCACTCCATGCTTTAATAACTGATACATAATTATCTCACACACTTCACATTTTATATGGACAGAGACCGTATTAAAAGCCAGAATTATCTTTTGTGATTAACCACACAGTTGCCAATGATTAGGCTTCTCTTGCCTCGGACCTGGAAAGCGGCTTTACTTCTGAATGAGATTTTTCAGAACAGCGCTGCTCACCAGCGACAGCCTCCGATTCGGGCATTTACGCTCAGTAAATTTTGGGAGAGCGCTGTTGAAAAATGCTGGATCGCCATCACCCTTCTCCAGCGATGCGCAGGTGTATTAACCGAGCATTTTCGGCACTCGTTCGTGGGAAATAGAGTGCTATTTTTAAATCCTGCCTGTGGATCACAGCCCTGTGCTGGATCTGGGCCAAAAGTGATTTGAGGACACCCAAAATTCCAGAACAGCCAGACACTTCAAAACAGCTGTACCCGCCATCCCAATTTGCTGTCACCTTGACCCTGAGCGTAGCTCGAACATCCGTGGCCTACAAATCCCCCTTCTGTTTTAATGGGACACAAGCCTCGCTTCACACACGTTCATTCCTCAAATCGGCCGGTCGCTAGTTCGCATCCCAACAGACACTGCATCCGGTAGCTTTCAAATCAAGTCCGAGCGCACCTCCCCCACGACGTCCAAAAGGTTGCAGTGCATGCTGGGAGTCGCACCCACGTCATATGAATCTGAAGCCGCTTTATGATTATCCCGCTAGCGTGTAAAAACAAAAAAAAAACATGCGGCGTCGCAACGGTGCAGCAACGATGCCACGTACAAGGGGCTCCAGCACACACTCCTTGTTTTATGGTCCTGACAGGCAGCCCCATTTAATCCAGCGAGAATCCCCCTCAGCCTGCAAGCAAAGACAGCTGCATAATGAAATCTCATGTGGGGAAAAGCCCATCAGCCCTTTCTGCCTGGGAGGAGGCGAACAGGGGCCATTGCTGCTATTTTAAGACCTGCCTGGTCGTCCGTGCCACCCGCTTTCATTATTTTGCTCTCTTTCTTTTTGAATTTAATAGTGCCCAGTCACTCACATTCGTATGCCACCCCTCCTCCCCTCCCACTCCAGCCTGTAGCATTTTTTTTTGCCAGACGCTCGCTGATAAATGCATATCAGCATGTATACGCCAATTATATTAACAACCGCTGACCATTAACACCCAGTCCTGTTGTATCAAAATTCATTCATGGGATGCATGACTGGTTCCAGTATGAGACCCATAAAATCTGCTCCCCGTATGGCAATGTTCAGCTTTTCATTTTCATCGCATCGTAAATATTAAAGCACATACGGTTCTTTTAAAGAGCTATTTATATATGAGCCCATTCAGTTATTTATGTAACTCTTCAGATCCGTCATCCGATTGCATAACGTGTCGTAAATTCAGCTTTTACTTTGCAATTGTTTCAAGGCCTAATACTCATTAGTAATTTAGTGTGTTTTAAAATATTAATGCGACTTGTATAATTAAACAAGTCTGTCTTTCGCCTGGCCAGGAGTCTGCATGAATGTGTGTTTAATTTCCCAACATTGTGCCCAGAGGAAATTGGTTGCGCAGTGCAAATACTCTTCAATTTGGCGATCAGGGAGGCCTCTCTCTGGAATTACTGCTGCAGAAGCTGCTTATGGCCAGTCATTACCAGATTATGTGATTATGATATTAATAACTGTTTTATGACTTGCAGTCATAAAACACACCATTTATGCTTGGATTAAACATGCATACATAGTAATCATTTTCTTCTGGTGTCAGATCATCAAAGCCAAACTTTATAACATCGTGCATAGTATTCTGCGTTTATGGTGAAATGGTGTGCTGCTTTTCAAGAACAGTAACTACTTCACTGTCACTGTATCGATAGCTGGGCAGGACACAGCCTCAGACCATGCCCGGACATAGGCGCAGCTGGAGATGACTGCTCACAGCAGCTGCGAGTGGCTTCCCAGCGTCAGTGGCCTCCTTAAAAGACCTACCTCAATCATGCCAGGTCGTCAAACTGAACATTACTGTTGACCTGACAAACGTCCAGTTAAAATTCCTTTTTCCTGGATGGTATCCAGCTTACCTTATTCTTTTAAAGATGACCCAAAGTCATTCATCCTCGTCTCCCTCTTCTCATTTTTATTCAGACCTGGTAATGGAGTCAGGACGCCGGCTGTCTTCTCCAGTAACCCCAGAAACCCCTCGTCCCCTCACCTGACCCCCACACCTAAACCCCTTCCCCTCCAACTCCTCTCCTGTCCCTGACTTCATCCATTCTTTATCCGTTCAATAAAAATTGCGTCTTCTGGGATTCTACTCATCCACCCGTTGTGTGCTTCCATTAACACCTCAACCACAGCGCACATATCTACTACACTTTACCTTGTGTTTTGAGCACCCATGAATATAACATGCACACAGTTTACCAGTGCATGCACACAGCAACTCAAAGCTCTAATGTGTTCCAAAAGCACAGCTCCATCTGTCAGCATCTATAAATGACACTTCCGTGCCTTGAGAGCAAAAGCTGGGGCTTTCATACTGAGACGCAATGGGGGATGAGAGGAACGTCATCTGGAATGGCAGCCTTCTGACACCCGAGCACGACACCGTGGCTTCGCAAATCGTGCAGTGACCGTCTCCTGGGTCTCGCACGGGAAAATCGGATTCTTGGCAAATAGGATGGAAGCGTGCTCCAAAAAGTACAGTTCATCAGGTGCAGTGTCCTTGTGGGGGGGGAGGGGGTTTCGTGTCGGTGGAAGCTTGAGGCGACCAACAGGAACACGTGGAATATTTATAGAACTTGCCCAAAAGGACCTTAGGTGACCTTCCATGATACGCACAGATTAAATATTAGTTATGCCCCACAGAATGCAACTGACTATATCATGAGAGTATATATACAGCACTGATGTCTTTTGACTGCGCTCTGCATGAAAGATAATAGTGATAAATGCAAAATTATGGTCTAGACCAGGAGAATTGTGGGTGAAAATTACACCTGCTGTATTCCTTGTACTACTTTGTGCCCTGTACTGCTTGTTGTACTTCACTGTTACCCATACTGAATAGATGGATGGATGAATGGATGGATGGATGGATGGATGGTTGGTTGGTGTATTATATGTGTCTGGCTGATGGGGGACATTCCCTTTATTATGGTAGAACCTAGATTTACCTTATCTTCCCTCAGTGGTCCATGATCAATACCAATTGTATTAGATGTAGAAACCCACCAAGTCTATCTGCTCTGTCAGCATCAGTATATGGATCGGAGTATGCAAGGCTATAGGCTTGAGTGATGCTGCTTCGAGCAGCTCTCCTTCATTCACACCATCCCGGCATCTCGTGTTTACTGCGTGATTAACAGCAGCTCCCTTGCTGATTGATTTTGCCGGTCGAGGTGAGCGGAGCGTGACTGGTCCCGGCTTTAACTCGCAGTCAGAAGGATGTAGGATTGTTCCCTGAATCCAAAGTCTGATGGGAGACGCAGCATTAGCTGACAGATATGCTACTAAAAGAGATCTGGGAGGCAGCACATGGCTGGGTGGGATCTAACGAGGGATCACAATTTTGCGTAACTCTGACATTGCTAATGTGACAGGTCAAAGCATTGGGTACTGTTTCTCATAAGAAGGTGCATACCTAAGTATTCTAATTAGGGTTTATTGGTCGGATGACTTTCAGATTGGGGGGGGGGGGGGCTAGGTGATGCTGTGGGAGAATTAGTTCAACCGATACATTTTGCTGACATGTACGTGGTACCGGGAAGTTCAGTGGTTGTGCAGCTGCTTAATGCAGCGTGGGCAAAGGCAACTTGTCCGTCATTAAGCGCATTCAGCTTGTGCCACATTGAAAGTATATCGGTCGCTGTGTGCCTCCGTTTTGTAGTAATGGTGTTTGCCGCGGTAGGTCGCTTATTACATCCTGGCTGGGGCAACCCTAATTTAATCCTGGTCTCTGGCCTGCTGTCTTCCTCCTAGTGAGCAAACCCGTGAAGCTTGCAGTGTCCCCTCGTACTCTGGTGAGTAATGTCATTCTCTCGTTTGGTATGTTTCGCAGGTGTGGCTGCATATGGCAGCGGGAGTGATTGTTGCTCCCTTGGTTTCCATCTTGCAATCCCTGGAGATTCTGCTGCTTTATCTACATTAAAATTTTGTTTCTTTGTTTGACGGCCCTTCCGAAGGTGCAATCGGGAGGACCGAGATCATTTATACTGCCCCTCCCATCGTGTGTCGGCGGTGAGGCAGTTTCTTTTGTTTTTGTTTATTTAACGTTTTGAGTTTTATTGTACGGGAGCAGCGGGGTTGAAGAGGGGTACAGGGTTTCTTTGTGTTGCGCTGCTTTTTGCTAGAGAGGTGTGTTCACGAGTGGCGTGTCGTGTCTGGAAGGTGCCCTCGGTCCAGCCAGCCGCGGTGAGACCCAGTGCTGCTCATCGGTGCTCCCTGTTCATTTTTATTCTAATGGCCTAAGTGGCTTTTAATGTATTTTATGTTTGTGTGTGTGAGGGGCGGATGTTGGCAATGCCAGTCAGTGAAAGGTATTCCATGTGGTTGTGCGGTTACACTAGCATTCTGTTTTAGTCTTTTCTTATTCATTATAAAGAACAAACCTCAGTCCCGGGCTGTAAAACAAGGGTCACAGGAGTAAGAAACACACTAAGGGGCTCAACTACTAGACCAGTGTTTCCCAACCAGTCCAAAATTTGGACTGTCTGCTAGGGAGCTGAGAGGAAATAAAAGCATAGATGGTCTGGGGGTCTCTGATGACCAGGTGGTGAAACACTGCACACAACCATTTTCAATTTTATTTCTGCCACAGAGCCTCTGAAACAGCCTATTAGGATATATTTAAAGGGATACCATCATATACAAAAGGCCAAAAACATTGGTAAGTTTCAGAGCCCAACATCTTGTTTTTTTATTTGCGTAGTATGACGCCAGCCAAGCTTTGTGTGGTTTCACACTTAACGAGCTAGTGTCCTGGTGTACTTAGCACCAGCCACCTCCGTTCACTTTAATACAGTAACCCCTTCACATTCGTGCATTGGACATTCACAGTTTCGGTTGTTTGCACAATGGCCACAGACAATTAAATGCAAATATTTTTAGAGCTTTCCGCAGATGCCAAAAACAATACTGAAAATCATAAATAAATAAATATTAGCAATGCATTATATTTGTTAGTGTAAATGAATACAATATCTTGAGTATTAAAAGTCTTGGCACGCGTCTTTGTCGACTAGCCTCTCACATGATTGTCTATCTTTGTAACCATGGAATGTTGTATTTCTCAGAGTGTCTTTTAAATGTTTCGGTGCTGTTAATTTTAAATTTTTAATAATGGGTCCAGAATGTAGTGCTCCCAGTGTATACAGTAGTAACTTTGTACATTACAGGGGTAGAATTTAGATTGTATAAAAAGGCCTTGAATGCTAATGACAATATAATTTGACCGAAAATTGGTAATAAATAAGTTTTTATGTTATCATTCAGGCCAGCTTGGGTTGAGGTTGGGGGGGGGGCACAACATCTGGAAAGACCTGGTCAGCATCTGGTAGGACATCTTGGTTTTGCGAGTGCAAGAAGGTTCAAAACAAGGCAAGTCAATGCTTAGTTACTGCTCAGGCTGAAGAGCTTGCAATCGAGAAATCGATTCAGTTATTGGAAATGCTTTCTTGATGGTTGCTTCAAACATGGTCTTATGAGGTGTGGAATTCCAGAGAGACAAGAAGCTGAAAACAGAACTTTAAAAGCTTCAGAGTTAGATGCAACATTACTGTCTATCAATATTCAATAGTAAAGACCTGGTAATTAATTCTCCACACCTATTGTCCTGACAGTAGACTATATTGGAAAAAAGGGCGTCTATAATGTCCTAACAACAGAAGACTTGAGATGATTTAATGATTTTACCTTACTGTATGTGAGTTCACTGGGGTGCCAATGGGGTACTATTTTCCCAACTGGGTGGGGGGTGCAACTCCTTGGTATATTTTGTATATTTTGCCAATTATGGTGTGAGGGGGCGATGTACATTTCGCTAATCGCGAGCATTATCCATTAATCATCTCGTGATCAAGTTGAAGACACGCCACAATCAACAATCGACTGATTTACTTTCTTGCTTCACCTTGAGGAGGCTTGATATGGAAAGAAGGATATTGAGTTTCTTGCTCAAAGAAAACAGAACTGACTGCAATGGAAATTGTGATACCCTTGATACAAGCATTTTAATGCATCACGCTACATAATTATTTGTGTGTGACAGAGCAACAATGATTAACTTCAGTGATAGCCGCTCCCAAAGGCTTTACTCTCTGCTGACCTCACACCACACACACACGACTTTTACTGCCGCATGACTGTCTTTGTTTACAGTGTGTGCCAGAAAGCTGTGATGCAGAATCGATTTATGGCTCATAAACTTCATGTTTACTCACATCTGAAATTCAGAAATTCCCGCTGGCTAACGGCAATGTTCCTCAGAGCCACCGACGGCTTTATTGGCAGTCGCGGTGTTTGGCATTTGTTCGTCTTAAATCATATTGTCAGCAATTGCTGTATGTCAGCTTTGAGCGTTATATAATTTAAACAATTCTTCAATATTGATGTCTGTTTGTCTCATGGTATCTGAATTTTATATATATATCAAACGCTATTGCTGTGGGGGAAAAAAACATCAAGAAATCAATGAATTACAAAGCTGGACATTTTTTACTTATATAACCAGAGAATGTTTGTGCTATAATATTAAATCCCACACTACTCTTTATGTTAGTTAAGAGTAAAAAAATTGGTAAAATAATAAATATTTCTCATCATTGACCTTGTAAAGCAATTAATTAAAGGCATAAAAATGCTTCTGACAGTTTCACTTAGCTAAGAATCCATGAAATAGCTAGAATATGCCAAAAAATCATATGTAATCATATATATCCATACAGTAACAAGTCTGGGAAAATACTGCATGTTTTCTGTATATGCAAATTGCAAATTCATCTGCTATTTCCCCCAAAGTTTCCGAAGGGTGCATGCTCAGGGCTTAGGGATAATATGTAAAAACATTAAGTGTTAAGGCTTAAAGCGTAACTATGAAATCTGAGGTCAGAGCCCTGAGCTATGTAGAGTGTATTATTTACTAACTAACAGCTTTCAGGTTACTTAGCAGAACTTTTAAAGACTTCCTTCAGTACAGAGCTGTGTTTAGAAAAACCTTTTACGTGTCACTACGGTTGCCAAGGCAGTGTCCAGGAGGGGGCTAGGCTGTTATACCCTTGAGAAGGACATGTAAATTACTCTAAATTGCTCCAGTAATATAAAGGCAGCATAAATTAATAAAATATTCAGTTAGGACAAGTAACATATAGAAAATGTTTAACGTGTAGGGGTGTTTTCAAATGCAGTTCAGTGAAGAATAACAAACTTGGATGATTGAGTGTTTGAATTCATATATGCAAAGTTCATAACCACTGGAGTTTATTTTTATGAAAACATCATCTTAGGGACTGGACTGTACAGTGGCTTCACACCTTCAGGGTGGAAATTAAAAACCTGCCCCTGATTCTGCCTGTGTGATATTTTCACAAGTGTCCCCCACCGCCCCACACATACACACACACAGTAAGAAACAAACAAACATTGGGTAAAATGGTGCCTCAAAACTGCCTTTAGTGCGAGAGTGTGTGCCCTGTGATGGACTGGGATATGTTTCAAGCTACTGTGGCTGTTTTTTTTATTTACAAATTCAGCTTAAATGACTGATTTTGGATTTAAAAAAAATACTGTTCCAGAATTAAGCACCTTGAAGAATTCTCGGTGACAATCTCAATGGCCTGAACATTTAAAGCACACCAGTTAGGGAAGCCAGGCAGAAGTCAGCATGCACCCTTCGGAAAGCGTTTGCGCAAGAGCAGGTGCCTGGGTGTCTGGCACTAGGAAATGAATTGCAAGATCCATAATGCCTTGCTTTAAGTAACTAATAATTATAATGCTGGTCAGGATGGGATCCCTTGAACGCGAACCAGTAGGTGTTGACTAGGACTGCAGTTGTAACCCAGTTGTATTCATATGACTTAGAAAACACCCAAACTGTCTGCATCATCAATAGCTAAATCTGGATTACAGTATGATTTGCACCTGTACTTTACACAAATCCCAATGTCTGTCACTCGTTTTCACTGCACAATTACACGGCTGTTGTAGTTCATTTGTAAACTGTTGGGTGTACTTTGTACTGCACGTGGGTGAATGAGTGATTACTGAGCAATACGAGTAATCATTGGGAGAATGAACAATTTATTTTTAAAAATGGAATCTTTTGTCTTGTACTATACTAATATTAGCATCATAATTCTTAAATTGTTTTCTCCTATTCCATCTTGCTCTCCATAACACACATATATAGAATGGGGGCAAGTCTGGGTGTCCAAACTGTCCAGTGTCCAGTGATCCTGGAGCAACTGGGGGTTATGGGCCGTGCTGAAGAGCCCAGCACTGGCATCACCCTGCTGGGTATGGGATTCCGATCACGGGCACACAGTACTTAGCTATTGAATGACACACTGCCATCCATTATATACTGTATGTATGTCTATGTGTGTATGTATACAATATATGTACAGTGTCACGCCCACGGACGCGAGACACGACAGGTGCAGCTCGTCTCCAGACAATCAACCTCCCTTATAAGTGGAGCGAGCAGAGAACCACCTCGCGAAGTATTGAGCAAATGTTTCATTGCCATACCGAGCGTTTTTCTTGTCTGTTGTCCGCCCGCTTTCCCTCACCTTGTCCGTTCACCGCGTGTGCCATCCTTACCTGCTTACCTTCCCTCCTCAGACCCGCTCCCGTCCTTGACCCGCCTGCCCTGCTGAGCCCGGCGTCTCCTGTTTCCCTCTCCTTGTGTGCCCCGGTCCTGTTGTCTTCCTGTTGGACGGACTCGCCTGGTAACGACCCCTGCGCCTGGACCAAGACCATGACTTCTGCACGCCCCTTCGGTACCTCGATCTCGACTCCCTTCCTCTGGGATTTCACCCGCGGCCTCAACGCTCACCATCAGCGTCCCGGCTAAGGAGACCTCGCTCCTTCGTTACGCAGAGCCTTCACCCGCCTTTGTCTTTCATCCGCTGAACCCATCAAAACCTCTTTGCCCCTGCATTCCTGAATCTCGGTCTCCCTTCTTGCCTGTGTGTGACATATGGCATATATATAGCATATTGTATGTATATGTGGAATATATAAAGTGTATTGGATACATACAGTGTGCTATACATGTATGCATATATAGTATATTATATTATATACTTACACACTATTCCCTAGATGGGGTCATGTGACCACTCTTTATGCTTGATTCCATCCAGTTCCGTTTCTTGTTTTCCGACTGCCTATCACTGTCCGCCTTCCACTCTTCCCTAGTAATCTGATAACAGCAGCACCCCACCTGTCACCCGCATTATATTCCTTACCTCTCCAGATGCCCGGCCTGAGTTTCTTGTGTATTTTGTCCCCACATTTGCATCTGCCTGTTTTGTTGTGTTGAACTCATCCATGCCCCACTCCTGTGCGCCCTGGTTACCAAACGAAAACGATTCCGTGCTTCAGAATGTGTTACCTGGCTCTCTGTTTGTCATGCAAATCCTGCATTTTATATATATATATATATATAGTATTGCTAGGTTTCTCTTTCCTACATAGAAATCAACTTAAAAAAAAACAAAGACAAATGCCATTAAAAAATAGATAGTAAAAGAATAAAAGCCAAACCACAGTGTGGAGTGTGTGTATTACAAATTAAAAAGTACATACACATACACATGTAAAAGTTTCTGTTCAGTACTTGAATTTTCTCAGTGGTTTCAGTGACTCACCAGTCACAGCGGCAATCACAGCCCAGCTGCCTGCAACGTCTTAATTGAAGCCATTTTCAGCAATGCTGCCTTCGCCCTTATCCGGTCTTTGCCACTCAGATGTAGAGGGGAGAATAGCATGTAGGGAACTGAAGAGGGTCGTCTTTTTTTTTTACGGAGCGTCTGAGCTTGCAGAGCCAGTAAATTAAAAAAACAATAAAGCAGTGGGCAGAATGTGTCCCCTATCTCTGAAACAACCATGAGAAACCAGAGTAGCAGACTGCCACTTTGCCTGGCCTGACAGTCACCGAGAATAAATGGTAACACTCATATCCTACCTGCCAACCAGCTGGCGATTAATAGATGGCGGCTGCCAGACCAGATCCACCTTTGCTATTACCGGGTGGAATAAGGATGAGGAGGAGAACGATTCACTGCTACTGCTACTATATTTTTGAAGTCAGTGCTCTGGAATCGAGTGTGAGATCTCGTTGCATCGCTGACTATATGGCTGGCACCTGGATGAAATTATTTCCTGAAAAACTGCACGTAATTTTCTGAGGAACAAGCTCTGGATCACAAAGTATGTCAAAACATTCAGGAAGGATTCTTTCCTGATGGACAACGGGGTGGTTAAGTCAGTGCGGAGGAATTTGAAGAGGAAGATGAAGAGGAGAGGGACTATAGGGAGAGGACTGAATGTAAGGCGGAGACTGGCTTCCTGGAGGAGGTGTGGAATGGAGTGAGGAAGATCACTGCCTTTGGCAACCTGGATGTCCCAGGTGAAGTCAGGAACTAGGAAATGGAGGAGTTGTTCTATAGCAGATCTGATACAGTCAACCTCAACTAAGAAGTTGGGGTCATAGTATCAAAAAAGTCTTGACCAAACTGCCTCCATGCAGAGTCCATGTTTAGCCTCTAATGTCATTCTCTAATGCCATCCTATGTCTGTTCATCTCTTTTGCTCAGATCAGAAGAAAGTTAGGATGGATATGCCTGAGCGAGGCAGCAGGGCCTAATGGCATCAGGCCCAGATTGTTTAGAACCTCTACATTCCAGCGGGAGATGTTCTACTAAACATTTAAGTTGTCCCTCTGATTATAAGGAAAATGTCATACTAGCCCTAGAATGTGTCCATGATGACTAAGATCCACTGACATTTGCCTACAATATAATGGAAAAACTGAATATGAAATGGTCCTGTAACATCGCAAACCACCCATTAACAACTTTTTCAACCCACTACAGTTTGCACACAAAGCACACTGGCACACTGGCACATCCTGTACCAGTTTTGCAGAGCAAGCTTGTAGCTGTAAAAGGCAAGCAGCATCATGAGGAACACCACATGTCTTTAGCACTATTTAGACTTCACTGAAAGTGATGAAGATTGAGGATGCTGTGGTGGACTCATCCACATCAAGTACCTCCATATCTAATGTGGTACTTAGCAACTTAGGTATGCCCCAAGATACAGTACTGTGACCAGTCCTGTTTAATCTTTACACCACAGACTTCAAATAAAAGTCCAGCTCATACCATCTTCATAAATTTCTCTTATGATTTTGCGACTGTGGGGTGCATCGTTGAGGAAACAGGAGTACAGAAGTCTGGTAGAGAGACTTTTTCTTGCAAGAGGCATCATGTAAGAAAAAACACCTGCAGCTCAATGCCAGATCAACAAAGGAGTTGGTGGTGGAACTCAGGTGGAACCGACTGTTGTGACCTTCCTAGGACAAAGTAAGGATGCCACAGTGTTATAAGCACCTTGCTCCTTACGTCAGTGACAGGCTGGATTGGTAGGAAAACATGGAGGGAGAATACAGGAATGCGGGGTAAGCTGTTTTTCTTGAGGAAACTAAAGTCTTTTGCTGTATGCGGAAAAATGCTTTACCTGTGCATCACATGTGTGTTTTACTCTGCTATTTACTGGGGGGAGGAGAGGGAGAATATCGTGGTGAGTGAAGCTGGTAGGATGAAGCCACTTTGAAACAAGTTAGTTCAGTGATAAGGCTGAGTATGAACTCCTTAGTGGAGGCGGCGAAGGAGAGAAGAGTGGCATTCACCCTGCACTCCTTGCAGATTCCATCTTCTAAAAACACCTGGTTCAGTTGAGGAGCACCTTCACTCCCAGGCTCATCTTCCCGAGATGGGTGACATGGCACTTTGACACTCTTTTCTGCCTACAGTCATTTGTTTGTTCAATTCTTTCTGTTTCCATGTTCCAAACTCTACTCAGCTCAGAGAACACCAACCCAACTCAATTACACAATTACTGTATTATTTCAACAGTACTGTATCCCCCCTTTCCACATCTACAGGATATGTTTCAATCTCACTTTCATCATATCCACTGCACTATAAACATTATTGCTATTTATTTGTTTGTTTATTTGTTTTGGTTTTTTTTTGGGGGGGGTGTTATTCTAGTAATTTATTTTCGTAATGCTACTGAACAACAAAACATTTCCCACAGGGGATCAGTAAAGCATAGAGTTCTATCTTATTTTAAAACAAGAACTTTCTATATTGAAGCTTAGTACAGATTTTTTTTTCCCCTTCCCAGTACCCAGCATGCACCGTTCAATGAACTATCAGTAGATGATCTTCTTTATACACTAATTTGCTGCCCCTTCACAGCTCGCACTTCCCCCCAACAACTGTATCCATCTATGACAGATGGGCAGATGCCATTAACTGAGGTCATATGCTAATCTGTGTGAAAATCAGTTCTGCGCTAATTGGCTTAGAACCAACCAAAAAAAAAAGTTTGAGAGAGAATGGGCATAAAGAGGCAAACCCCTTGACCCTTGATATAGACTGCCTTAGTCAGTACTGAAATTCCTGCTACTTGTTAAACCTAGAAGCTTAAACTATGGTTTAGCCTGGAAGACGTTGCTTCCTGAGACTGTCGGCTCGAGCAAAACTAATAGCCATGGTGACAGGATTTCAGTGGGTTAGAGAATCTCTGCTGTCAAAAGACAACTCTAGTGCCTGCTGGCTGTAAGTGCTCAAGAATGTACTGTTCAGTAATCTGTACTACTTTTCCTGCATGGTGCTCTGTGGCCTGCAGTCTAAGGAAAAATTCTTAGAGTAAACGTGGTTGTCATGCCCGGCTCGTCCGATCCTCGTGTGTGCCACGCCCCCTCATTTCCCACGTGTATTACCCTGATTGTACTC
>JAABNX020000042.1:10537773-10551740 GCA_015163995.2 Mormyrus lacerda | reverse complement strand
ATAATAATAATAATAATAATAATAATAATAATAATAATAATAATTGATATTTTATTGATCCCTGTGGGAAAATTGTCTTATTGTGTATAAGACCAGTGCACCGGAATGGGATGCCATTAAATCACATGACACCCACAATCACAAATGGACATTTTAGAGAATTTTTGAAGCGTGACAGGAAACCAGAGCACATCGGGAAACAAATACACAGAGAACATGGAACCTCCATAACTATGGGGGTGTGAGGCCACTATATTAATCACTGTGCCACAAAAAAGGCAGATCTAACTTCTAAAACGATGGTGAAAAGACAGTTCATAGGATCTGATCATGCGATGAAGGGGTACAAATTAACAGTCACATTCGTGTGCTGCTCTCCTCTTACCTGTTTGACCATTAAAGGAGAATCCTAAATTAACCTCTCCCACCAAGACCTCAGCTCTGCTGTTCCCCTCACACTGCTGTCGATTTCTGCTGAAGACATTAAAGCACCCTGCTTTTAGTCTACCCTTCCATACCACTATTGATATAAGACTTAATGCATGAATTTCATTTAATACAATGAAGTGTATAAATAAGTGAATTAGTGTGTCTGTTTTATTTCAGATTGGCAAAAACCCCAGCTTAAGTTTAGATGATGTCCTGCCCGAATGTGGTTTTAATTTACATTAATTGAAATTGTTGGCACTTTGAACAGCAGCATGTATTTGTTGGCTAAATTACCTTTTAACTGCCCACAAGCATTTTCCACTGATGAGATCTATTGACACTTGCATGAAAAACGATTATGAAAGTGTTTTAGAGTGGATTGCGCATATAACTTAGACAGAAATCAGCCCTGCTATCATGTCAATTTTAATAATATTTATGCCATTAATATCCAGATTCGAGGTTGTTTACTTTGGAACAAAATGCTACAACTCAGCTTCAGATATGATAAAATTATTTTCGAATAATTATTATGATAACGAATTTAGAAAAAGAAACGCTTCTGGTTTGACAAAAATAAATGAATATAAATATATTTGTTGTTTTTTTAGAAAATAAAAAGTAAAGTGTGCTAAAAATTAAGACGTCTTTCTTACCATATTTCTCAATAACGAGTAACAGGTCGCCCTATAACTGTGATTTTGACAACACACTTTTAATAAGAACTAACAAGTAGCTACTGATATTGGCTCCATCCTGTATTTCAGCCCAAAGAAAAATCTATGGCATAAACTACTTATTTAAGAACTTTAAAAGAGGGATAAAAGTTATAAATAAATCTCTATAAGGTTACAGCAGCGTGTACCAGCACAAGAAAGCACTTAGATTTTAAAAACAAACCCATGCTTTACATCATACTTGTTTACCTTTGATTCATAAGTGACCTTTCATTAAATGATACTCAAAATGTCTGAATGACACATAAAATGTCTGAGAAACTAATGCTGATTAAGAACAAAGATATTTCTTCCGTGAAATAAAGATGTTTACTTCGAGACAATAATGAGTCCCTTTACGTGTTTTCTATGTTCCCTCCATCAGAGGATGACTGATTGCACAGGTCCCCATTTTGGTTTCCAGAATGAAATATGCACAAGTACAATCATTACTTTAGCCTAATTAATTCACAAAAATGGCAAAACACTCTAGAGGCTCTCATTAATAAATCTTAGAATGTACGCTTTCTGCAGTACAAAATCAACAATCAAACACTAAATCAAATAATACACCCTTGTGCAAATTAACTGATACAAGTTGTCACACAGACATGCATGCAGTGGCCTGGGACCTCCTGGTTTGTACAGCCAACAAGGCCGAGAGTATGTTAAGTGGACGGACAGAGCAGGCATTGTGCCCACTGATTGGCAGTCCTGCTCGGGTGAGGTTAGAGCTGGGTGGATGGACTGAGGAGGCACTGTGCCCACAGACTGGAGGGCCTGCTCGGGTGGGGTTAGAGCTGAGTGGATGGACAGAGAAGACACTCTGCCCACAGACTGGCAGGCCTGCTCAAGTGGGGTTAGAGCTGGGTGGATGGTCAGAGGAGGCACTGTGCCCCTGACTGGCAGGTCCAGTGCACCGGAATGGGATGCCATTAAATCACATGACACCCACAATCACAAATGGACATTTTAGAGAATTTTTGAAGCGTGACAGGAAACCAGAGCACATCGGGAAACAAATACACAGAGAACATGGAACCTCCATAACTATGGGGGTGTGAGGCCACTATATTAATCACTGTGCCACAAAAAAGGCAGATCTAACTTCTAAAACGATGGTGAAAAGACAGTTCATAGGATCTGATCATGCGATGAAGGGGTACAAATTAACAGTCACATTCGTGTGCTGCTCTCCTCTTACCTGTTTGACCATTAAAGGAGAATCCTAAATTAACCTCTCCCACCAAGACCTCAGCTCTGCTGTTCCCCTCACACTGCTGTCGATTTCTGCTGAAGACATTAAAGCACCCTGCTTTTAGTCTACCCTTCCATACCACTATTGATATAAGACTTAATGCATGAATTTCATTTAATACAATGAAGTGTATAAATAAGTGAATTAGTGTGTCTGTTTTATTTCAGATTGGCAAAAACCCCAGCTTAAGTTTAGATGATGTCCTGCCCGAATGTGGTTTTAATTTACATTAATTGAAATTGTTGGCACTTTGAACAGCAGCATGTATTTGTTGGCTAAATTACCTTTTAACTGCCCACAAGCATTTTCCACTGATGAGATCTATTGACACTTGCATGAAAAACGATTATGAAAGTGTTTTAGAGTGGATTGCGCATATAACTTAGACAGAAATCAGCCCTGCTATCATGTCAATTTTAATAATATTTATGCCATTAATATCCAGATTCGAGGTTGTTTACTTTGGAACAAAATGCTACAACTCAGCTTCAGATATGATAAAATTATTTTCGAATAATTATTATGATAACGAATTTAGAAAAAGAAACGCTTCTGGTTTGACAAAAATAAATGAATATAAATATATTTGTTGTTTTTTTAGAAAATAAAAAGTAAAGTGTGCTAAAAATTAAGACGTCTTTCTTACCATATTTCTCAATAACGAGTAACAGGTCGCCCTATAACTGTGATTTTGACAACACACTTTTAATAAGAACTAACAAGTAGCTACTGATATTGGCTCCATCCTGTATTTCAGCCCAAAGAAAAATCTATGGCATAAACTACTTATTTAAGAACTTTAAAAGAGGGATAAAAGTTATAAATAAATCTCTATAAGGTTACAGCAGCGTGTACCAGCACAAGAAAGCACTTAGATTTTAAAAACAAACCCATGCTTTACATCATACTTGTTTACCTTTGATTCATAAGTGACCTTTCATTAAATGATACTCAAAATGTCTGAATGACACATAAAATGTCTGAGAAACTAATGCTGATTAAGAACAAAGATATTTCTTCCGTGAAATAAAGATGTTTACTTCGAGACAATAATGAGTCCCTTTACGTGTTTTCTATGTTCCCTCCATCAGAGGATGACTGATTGCACAGGTCCCCATTTTGGTTTCCAGAATGAAATATGCACAAGTACAATCATTACTTTAGCCTAATTAATTCACAAAAATGGCAAAACACTCTAGAGGCTCTCATTAATAAATCTTAGAATGTACGCTTTCTGCAGTACAAAATCAACAATCAAACACTAAATCAAATAATACACCCTTGTGCAAATTAACTGATACAAGTTGTCACACAGACATGCATGCAGTGGCCTGGGACCTCCTGGTTTGTACAGCCAACAAGGCCGAGAGTATGTTAAGTGGACGGACAGAGCAGGCATTGTGCCCACTGATTGGCAGTCCTGCTCGGGTGAGGTTAGAGCTGGGTGGATGGACTGAGGAGGCACTGTGCCCACAGACTGGAGGGCCTGCTCGGGTGGGGTTAGAGCTGAGTGGATGGACAGAGAAGACACTCTGCCCACAGACTGGCAGGCCTGCTCAAGTGGGGTTAGAGCTGGGTGGATGGTCAGAGGAGGCACTGTGCCCCTGACTGGCAGGCCTGCTCGGGTGGGATTAGAGCTGGGTGGATGGAATGAGGAGGCATTGTGCCCACAGACTGGCAGGCCTGCTTGGGTGGGGTTAGAGCTGGGAGGTATGCCTGTGCTTCAGCCACCCATATGAGTTTCAAATGAATGTTCTGCGGTTTGGGCGCCACATGATGACATGGGATTTCCTCCAGGTTCTCTATTTCCCCCCCATAACAGGCAAGGCGATAAGTATGAAATAACTGCAGTCAGTTCATCTGCATATAGATGTAACAACTTATTTAAATTAATTTGCACAAGGGCGTAAGTCAGTAATCACCATAGGACCATAACTTTCCTGTTTCTATGACACAGGAAATGGCTCATCAAATGTGAAGAGAAGACCTGTAAACTGTAGACCTGCTTCTCTATATAACTGAGATGAAAAAACATCATAAATCTCAGAGGCCCTGTCCTAATAATAAACTTTAAAAAACTCTACTGGCTTCACATGTACTGTATATATCATAAAAGGCCACAAACGCCAAGAAGTATGACCATTCAGTTATAGTACACTGCAAATATTCCCACACCAGCATTGTGACAAAATAATAGAGAGGAATAATAGACCAGCCAAGGGAAAATAAGCAGTACAGACATTTCACACATGTGCATCTATACTGAATAAAATACTGAATAAAAGGCAACAAAAAAAACAAATAATTTAATTTAAACTGTAAGCTTCTCAAACTGCATGAACCTCCTTCTGTATGTCAGGTGGAGGCAGAGGGATCAATTACTCGCAACAATTGACAACATTTTAAGCAGTAATGTTATATTACTTCATATTACATTATGAAACTATGATTTCATGCCGCACTTATATGTCAGAATGAACAAACCCATTTGATTTCTGGAATCACAGTTTAACCATATAGTACTCTATTAAGGAATAGGATTCAGTTTGTAATACTAGTTTGTTTCCTGAAGGCTGCTGAGAACCAACGATATCTGCAAGGTGTGTTTACATAAAGGCGTATTGATGTGTTTTGTTGTGTTCGGGAGAAGTAGAGATTTGAATCAGCCAGATGGGGCCACCATCAGTCTCTCTCTCTCTCTCTCTCTCTCTCTCTCTACAGTTTGCGCAGTTCGTTTCACAGATGGTTACCTACAGCGGGAAAGGAAGCCAATTTTCTGTATTTTTTATTCCTAGTAATGCTTCTGTGCGGTGCAGCTTCGACCAATTAATTGGCAGCATGGTCTGAATGGCAAGAAAGCAGCCGGGACCATCACTTCCACCCTGCACCAAGCAGCCGAAAGAAGTCGCAGAATTAAGCTACAAAAGCAGGGGGCCAAAGTGCTGTCAAGTCTGCCTGCTTCAGTGCTTACCTCATTTCCTGCCGACAGCTGGCTTCTGAAAGAGAGTGAAATATAGCTTTAATAAATAGGAAAATTAAGTCATTTGTCTTTGAATCCATAATCTTCTTTATTCTTAAGTTGAACCAGTCTACGCCCACTGAAAACTTCTCAAGTAGCTCCATGGATAATGTAGTCAAGTCCATTATTCTTTCCACGTATAACAATGAGCCCTTGAGAATCCTGATCTGCAGCAGCAATATATGCTGAGCAATTGCTGGTTTGGGACAACATAGCTCCTGACGTGCAGTCCCTGCCCAGACAGTGCAGAGGAGAAAAAAACCAAGCGCAAAGCTCTAATGAATCTCATCATGGTGCATCATCGCTTTTTCCCCCTGTGGTTCAGGGTAGAGTGGGAGTAATTAGGCCAACTCGGCACATGTGGCGCTAAAACTGAGTATAAGGATTTTTGTTGATTTTTTTTTCCCCGGACGACTCAGAGGGCATGCGCCCTTGTGTTTCCACACAGGACAAGCCCGAATATATAGGATTTAAAAAAGAGCTCCAGAACAATATCGCTGGAACTATTAACATCATCCAGTATGGTAATGTCACAAAATGATATTTCACTAAATGGTGGGTACATTTATGAGTAAGTATATTGGATAACTAACAACGCAAAGCCAATCAGACAAGGGATCTTTACGAAATGCAAACAAATAGCTCTGACACAGTTACATGTCCTACGGTCTATTTATCCGTTTCCATGGCTACACATCTAGGGTGACAGCAAGCCTGGAGCTTAATGAAGGAAGTATAGGATAGAAGTCAGAATAGCCTGGATGGGATGCTGGTCCATTCTAGGACACACAATGGCAGACTATGGACAATTCAGTGTAACGCTTTACATTAACTGCATTTTCATAATGCATTCATTATGCCCTCATATACCTCATATCTTACAATATGTTAGTAGCTTTAATATATATGAATAACAAACATTATTTGGTTTGGTATGTTAACATACTCATATGTTGCTTGTGAATGTACAATGAATGCATCATGAAGGCATTATGAAGGTGCAGTTAATGTAAGGCGTTATGTAATTTATAGACACTCATTTACTTAAAGATAAGTTTCTGGATAAGCGGCAGAAACAGGAAGGGTCTGGAGCAAAGCCAAGCCGAAGTATACAAATGGTTAATCATCTGTGTGTGACCGGCAACGGAATAACATCCCATACAGGGTGTACAATGCCTCAAACCCTGTGCCTCTTGGGACCGCCCCCAGGGTCACATTCAGCACAGCCCCGCATTGGATAGTTAGTGAAAATATATAGTAGCTTCTAGGAAAACAATTCCGGTCCCTATCACACTTAATAATAACCACACACATGCTACGTCATTGAACAGAAATGTGCTCCAGTGACTAAGGTCAAATAGATTGCGTTTTTGCTAAAAAACTGGGGAAAAAGATTGAATCAAGCATGTTATTAAAGAAAGTGCAAGGATCAGGAATCGTACCCTTAAATTCTTCTGCTTTCAAAATCTGGCAGAGGGACTACAAGAATTTAATAGGTGATTCAGGGCCCCCTATGTTATCGCAAAAAGGCAGGCTCTTTTAATGACTGAAGGAAGCAGTCCCTTCAGAAAGTTTCCCAGGAACTCAGGGGAGTCCTTGGAAACGTCCAGAGAGCCAGGTCACCTCCAACTCAATGGATACTTAACGAAATAAATCCCTAAACCTCAAAGGAAGCCTACCGTGGATCTCAATGCTCCTTGAAGAATCCATGGACCTTCTTTATTGTTTAATCTCTGAATACAGGTGGTACCATTTCTCACTAAAAGTAATTGGATTTTGCTCATAAATATTTTGGCAGTTTATTATACAAAATCACGACATTATAAATACATTATGCTTCCTTGCTTAGCATAAATCTGAGTACCCATGTGATTTTTAGACTTTGTGTGTGTAAATGTTAGCTGAGTAAAAGCTGAGTTTCAGCATTTTTGTACACGGCATACTAACACCAGCTATCGTGATCTTTAGGAGTGTGTGTAAAGTTAATTTGCAATCTTGAAACAGACTTCAGGATGAGCCTCTTTCAGTTTAATAAAGCTATTCCTGACGTGTAATGTTAGTATGAACAGGGTGGGGGTTTGGTAATTGGACCCCTAAAGCTAGACTTTTTTTTCCTCCTATTACTACCACCAGAGTTGTTTTCTCTCCTCTGTTGTCTTTAGCTTTTTTCCTCTTTTTTTCCTCTTTTTTTCTTATTCACTAATTTTTACTCTGGGTCAACACTGCTGATAAGGGTGATATATAAAAAGACAGGGACCCTCCTACCTGTGGCTTAGTTAAGTTGCCCTGTGTATCCGTCAGTTGCATTGAAAGACAAAGCCAGCAGAGTTTTTCCTCTTTAGTACTTTCTGGTTCTGTAGTAATATTCATTCTTTCTCATTCCACTGTTCTCTCTTGGAGAAATGTAGTTGTGAGTGTTCTGAAAATTTCAGTGCTCTTGTTTGTGCTTTGTACCATGTGTGTGTACTTGTGTGTGGGCTGATTGGCCATCTTCATGTGGAAAAACCAGCTGAGCTACTTACTTGATTCTTCTTGCCTTGTGAAGATGAAGACAACGGCAGCAACCCCCAGCAGTGAAACAAACACGACCCCAAACAGGATGAATGCAATTACCAGAGTCACGTCAGGCTCATCGGCTGAAGAGATTTGGAGAATGTTATTCAAGGGTGTAGGGTTGGCTTCTATGTTGGTATGGCCCAAATCAGCCCTGAACCCCCCAACCCCCTAAACACACACAGCACTCCCACAATATTGGTATAGACCTGTCCATACCCCAATATACTCCCTTGATGTTGTTATAGGGCATAACACATTAAAATGAAGTCACTTTACTGCAGGGCTATTCAAATCACAGTCCTCAAGGTCCAAGCACTGCTGATTTTCCAGCCTTCCTTTACCTGTGAGCCAGGTGTGAAGCTTCTGTGGCCAATTAGAATCAGTGATTATAAAACTGACTACCAGGGAGAACTGAAGACAAGGCCTGGATTTGGAATCGAGGTCCAGATTTGAAGAGCTCTGCTTTGTTGTCATTGACACGCATAAAATGAAATTGTGCTTCTGCAGAGTATTGAGCAGTTAGAACAAAGAACATTAAAAAAATAAATACTGAACAACAAATACTGGATTCGAAGAAGAATAACCTCAACAATAACTTAGTGCAAGTCATCTGTAACCTGCGTGAAAAAAAATGTTGCCTGGTAAGGAGACTGGCTCACCGACAATGAGAAAGACGCTGCTGTTTCGGGGCGATTGAAGAGCAGACACAGAGGCAAGACATTCCACGGTGACACTCTCTTCTGCCTGGAGGCCTAGGACACTGGTGGAGTGGAACAGTCCACCGGAGACCACAGTGCTGGTGTTGTAACCGGCCTTCTCCACCTCGGTGCCATTCACTTTCCATCGCACAGTGGGCTCGGGGTCCCAGCCGAAGACTTGGCACTCAAAGTAGAACTTCTCCCCCCGCCTCTTCATAACATCTCCCCCCTGGACTTCCACGCTCCCGATCACTGGGGTGGAGCAGAAGTGAACTTGTCAGATAGAACACGGCATATGTCATAGTTCCTTTTTTATTTTATGGTTGATCTGTTCTGATTAGTGTTGATTTCTTCTGACAAGACTGAGAGAGAGAGACTAAACTGTATCTGTGTGATTATGTAGGTCATGTATGTGTGTGTGTTTGTGATTTGATTTCTATTAAATTATGCTAATAATTATCACAGTCGTTCTTCACAGTGTTTATTCTATCAATTTTCCTTGTTGTTTTCTCATAATGGATCTGAATGTTCATATTCCACTATACCCAAAAGCATCTCAATATGCTCCCTCTGTCCATCCAACTTTCAACTGAGTTGCAAAATAGTATGTTTTTCGAATCCAGGGATGCAATTTTACTTCCTTCGGTGAATGATCCTAAGATCTGTGGTTCCCAAACCGATTGACTGAGATTGGGTGGATACAGAGTTTGCGAAGATGAATGTTTTACAACTAGGGGGAATTTCATCGTCTGCCTAAATTATTTATGTGGCATGCAGCATCTTTATCTAAAAAAGAATTATCTTTTTTGAAAAAAGATTTATGTAAATAATGTCGACATTAAATTAACTGTTTGGCATTTTTTCCAAAACAACCTTATAGGTTTAATTACAATTTTATGTTCCTGTACGGCCAGATATTTCAGTGAAATAGTTTAAGAGGTCGCTGTAACATACAAACTATAAGCTTTTTTAAACCAATTATTGTTTGTTTAACAGACAAACTGCTGTTACAGGCCACTGGTTATCAGGTTTCAGGTTACTGCTGAATCTCCATAACTCCAAATAAATTGGATCTTCTTGTAGTTTATCTTAGCATGATTATCAGCACGCTCTCAATGGTCGACTCTCTTGATGATTTAGTTTCATCGAGGACTGGGGTCACCAACCTTTTTGAAACTGAGAGCTACTTCACGGGTACTGAGCCATGCGAAGGGCTACCCGTTTAAGTTTAGGTCCTAAACTTATATAACATATATAATAAACATGTTTTAAATACTTTTTTTAGATATCGTCATTTTCGAATCTATATAAATGCAAATGTGATTAAAGAAGAATGTTGGTGACCCTGGATCTAGGATGTCAAGCCTTGCGTGTGTTTTCTTTTGCACTCATATCTTTATTGACCACTGAATTTATTTGGTTATACATACATACTGTATCTGTGCTTGTATTTTGTTTTCTATATGAAAATTCTAACTGGAAAATTAACACTGGGAGGAAAAAAAAATGGAAAGTGTACGGTGTGGATTTGCAGCTGCTGTCCACTGGAATACTGGAGTCAATAGCATACAAATCACCAACATAGTTGCTGACTGCGGGGTGAGGATGGCGAGATGCACAATTAATTAAACAAGTCTGTCAGCACAGAAAATTCCTCTCCATCTGCACCCAAGTATTTTATCTGCCATACACTATTGTTAATGGGTATATATGTCAGTGGGAATTTGTAGTGTCATCAGTAAAGCGCTTTGGTATGTAATATATTGGAGGCAATGGGGCATCGTTTTTGCCAACCTCCCCCCCACCCCCCCCCAGGGATACTTGCATGGGCTTATCAGCTGAACTGCCACTTTGTGGGGGGAGGTGAATTACCCGAATGATAGCTGTGGGGGGGGGAAGGGGGGGGTGGGTTCGTTTTCGAAACGAACACAGAAGTCGACCACAGTGACCCATACTCCACTCGGGGTCGTAACAGGGCCAAATAATTTGGAGGGGTCACCAGATGTTTTCGGGGTATGCTTATTTCCATCAATATTGTCCCCTAACGACCCACCCCCCCCGACAATTTTTAGAAGCAGCAAGAATAGATAGGGGGTTGCGAGACCAGTGTTTTTTGTAGGGTCTGCAAACAAAACGTTTGGAAACCCTACAACAGGGAAGAAGTTAGGAAGCTTATAGTAAGTCAAGGGTCATAAGTTCGTTATACCCCCCGCCCACAAAGGATTAGTAGGAGAACCAGTTTTTGTCTTTTTCATTCAGTTACCGCATATTTGAAAATTATCACTGCGCAAATCTTTCAGCTATAAACATAAACAAAAATTGATTCGGCCTGCCGGTATTTCTTGGGACTTGTTCAAGCCTGTTCTCTCGTAGCATCTCGCAAGCACTGTTTCCGGGGGTGACAATGTCGACACCATTGCGGTAACAAACATATAAAAGATGCTGAATGTGGAGATTCCTATCCAATGCCCCCCCCCACCCCATCTAAGACCACTGCTGCATCATGAATAGATAAATTGCTATTTGTCTTCTCCAAAGAACAAGCATCCACACGAGCCCTGCGAGACAAAGCAACAGCCGCCATTTCTTAAAGATAAGAGGACAGCCAGTTTCCTGAAGAATGAGAGGTTGCTATCAGTCACCTATAAGGGAGCCTTGCACTCAAACCTCCAATATAATCTTATCAGAGAAATTGAAGCATTATAGTTCATTGATGGAACATACAAAATCCATAACAAAAATGAAATAAAAAAAATAAAACTCAACTCATCTCCCAACCATTTATCCTGGACAAGGTCACTAGGGTTCTGAAACCCACAACAGGCAGCACATGGCAGGAGGTAATGGACAGGCCTGGGCAGGAAGCCAGTCTATCACAGGGCACTCACACTACGAGAAAGTTAGATACAACTGTTAGACATAGCAACAAGTCTTTAGACTGGGAGTGGTGAACCTGTCCCATGGAGGGCCGGTGTAGGAGCAGGTTTTTGGGATGACCTCTCAATCAGCCAATAACAGTGGGTCCCCAGGACTGGAGTTGAGAACCACTGCTATATTATTGGCTCAGGTTCCCTACTTCTGCTTTGGACTGTAGCAAGAAACCAGAGAATGTGGAAGAAACCTGCCCTACACAGAGAGAAGATTCAATCGTCCGAAAATGTTTTCCTTATAATAAAGTGGAATGGATAGTTAAGCTACTCACTGTAGTACCATAGAATTATTCTGGGTTTTGGCTCAGCTGTGTGTTATGCGAGCTACACAGCTGCAGATTGGAACAAGCAGGTGATGAAGGCTAACCACCGAATCACTGGGGCTGACCTCCCACACCTGGATAGTGTGTCTACTCCAGCCGACTGACGAAGAAAGCTAGAGTCATCGCCATGGACACTACACAGCCAGGCCATCATCTGTTTACACCATTACCATCCAGTAAGCGGTACAAGGCAATCAGATCCCAGACAAACAGAATGTGAAAAACTTTATTCCTTAGAGCTGTTTTGTCCATCTCCCCTCCCATTCTGCAAACTGATCAACATGTCACATCTCAGGAAATATTATAAATAGAGTTGCAAATACCACAAACTCAGTGTACTTTAACTTATTTCACTGCATAATTTAGAGAATCCCCTGCTCAAATTGTTACTGCTTCTGGTAACATTTCACTTGAGAGGCCACAAATAATAAAGTATTACACTCTGACTTTCTTAACTCTGTATTAATAAACCACAAATTAAGTCTAAGTTACACTGATTTCATGTTCGTTCATCATTAATAAATTGTAACGCATCTATTTCAAGCAGTTACTATATTTGTTACTATGTTTGTTAATTCTGTAAACCTTTGTGAACTACTGAAGAAACCACTGCAGGAACAAGTAATGAATAACATTAATGTAATACTGATCTTGTGTTTGTTCATTATTAATGAATTGTGATACATGTTTTATGTCAAGTAGCTACTATATTTGTTCATTATTTGTACTTCAGTAGTAACTCAGTTACTACTGAGCATTTGTACTCCCAAAGTAGTATTACTCTGCTTCCTATATGTACATTCTCAGATGACAATTTCTATATTTAAATTTTTATAATCTTTGTTTTTAAAGGGCTATGAAAATAAGAGAAGTGAATGACTTTCGACAAACTGAAGTATGAAGACAATAAGGCTTTCTTGAACTCGATCTATTTAAATACACGTCGACTATATAATATGAGATTAATCGACATAACTAGAATCCCATTCAGCATGTCCATTGTCTTGTATTCTGTGCTTCCAGGAATAGGACCAAAGCTCACAATGACGTCGTACTGGGATAAGCACTTATGGATGGTGGAAGAAAGGATGAATGGATGAATAAATATCAAAGGTATTTGAGCATTTAATTCACACTCCTGGAAAATAGTGCTAGTATTTAAAACTAGCCATAGTAGAAAATGCACCGCAGTCTAATAGTTCCATAATGATTTGTATAAAAAGGTAGTACAATTCAATTGTAGACCAGTAATATTTTAGATAAAAAATGTCAGCTGAGTATCTACATGCATTTAACCTACTGTCTCACATCATTGTCGTCTCTGTATCACCAATTGAACCCATTGGGTTCCTAGAGGGAGTGAAGTATATAAGAACGGATTCGATGGGCTTCAGTTCAAGGACAGTGAGATTAGTGTCAGGAGGGTCTGTAATGCTATGAAAAGAGTCCTGCTCAAACAGTAATTTGCAGTCCAGTTACCCACATTTGTTAAGACCGGGCTGGCTAAATCACCAAAGAGCGTAAGCAGCATGTTCTGTGTGAACCATTAAAAGTTCAAGACCCTTATTTAAATCCGCACAATCAATTTCCAACCTCTCACTCCAGCTCTGACAAATGCCAGCATTATGCAAAAATTAAACCATACACTGCAGTAAGTTCTCCAGGAAGCTTTGCACATCATATTTAAGTATCAGGGCCTTTTTCATGCATTTTAATCCGCCGTTTTATATATACATACAGATAATCAAATAGAAGTAGGAGAGGTAGCACACAAACACTTGGTATCTTTTGAATATCCTGAATTCCTTTGCTGGTGTTGCTGCATTTTGTCAGAAATCTTTTACTGGAACCCAGGCTTGTGTTTTATAATTATTACTAAGAATTTGTTTACGTTGCACAGTCTCGAACAGCAGGAGCCTATATGCTGGTTTCTCATACATCACATCACACAGAGCTAAACATATTACATCAACTACCCATGATGCTCAATCCTTGTGAAACTCTTTCAGTATTCATGAATACTAATATATATTACAGC
>JAABNX020000042.1:10517528-10530886 GCA_015163995.2 Mormyrus lacerda | reverse complement strand
ATAGTACGGTAATGGCTCAATGGTATGATATGGTATAGTACAGTAATGGCTCAATGGTATGATATGGTATAGTACGGTAATGGCTCTCGCTGAGGAGCTGGAGCGCAGTAAGGTCATGTGCACAATGTGGTCTTCAAGGTCTGACAGTGGCGTGACGGGATTTTCCCTCTGTGCAAAGGAAAGGTGACAAGGTGGGGACGTGGCATGGGGGGGGTTGATGGCTGAAAGGTCATTCCTGGCAGGGGTGGCCTCTCCTAACCGGAAGAAAAAAAATCATAAAACCAAGGTCACACGCAAAGCTTTCAGCGTTGCACACCAGGCTCTTCAGCCCCCACCACGACCCGCCGCCTGCGTTTTCCACCCGCGGTTTGACGCGATTGTTTTGCTCCTTGACTCCACCATACAGGCACAGAGTACTGTAACAAATACGGCGCTGGAACCGATGGAGACTTGCGATGCACGCGGCTTTGAAGATTATCTCGACCGCCACGGGAGGAAACAGATATTTATGAGATGTGATTAAAACTGCAAATTTAGTCTTGGAGGCATTTTCCTGCTGCCTGCGCCTATCAGAGGAGCAAATTTGAGGAAACATTTTGGTAAATACGCTTCATTTTTGGTCCGCTTCATTAATCTGACCAAGCTCCTTAGCAAATATGAGCACTGCCACTGACTAGGACTACAAGAGTAGGCATGACCCCAAAGCGCGGTCCTGATAATATCATCCCACGGTGGGTACAGGATCTCCAGCTCTTTCGATCCACCAACAGCATCAGGAAAAATGAGAGGATGCTAAGGGAGTCAAATCACGGTGTTAATTACGCTAAATGGAACGTTTCAGTAGAATGGGAATGCGGGCACGGCTGGTTGGTCAGGTCTGAGACCAGAGACCCCTGCTTGAGACTAATTTGGTACAATCTAGAATTGAAACGCCCGTTCATGGATTGAAAAGGAAACTAGACGGAGGACCCTTGGGCAAAGGCCTACTGGTGTAAGGTCTAATGAAATGGAAAGCTTGTTAGCAGTCTCGAGGCTACGGCCAGGCTCTGCCGCCTTACAGGGTGCACAAAGGTGAGTCGTAACATGGTAACGAAACCAAGGTGCACCGCAATATAGCTTTATGAGTTTGAGTACTGCTTACACAGCCCGGAATGTTCCCTTACTGTGTTCACAGAGATAGTGCTTCATGTATTATTCCCAGCCATAAAGAACTGCTTCAATACACTCTCTTACCCAATGAGTTAAGAAATGGCACAACAAATGAATATCATGAAGTAGGTATACAGTATATCTTGTACAGTAATCAAGTAATGCGCCAAGTGGTCTGAAGTAAGAAAAAAAATATATTACGGTTATACTTCAAGGGGTGTAAAACAGAAATGACATTAGTGATATTGCAATAATGTGCTATACACATCATATACTTTTCTTGCTTGCATGCAAGATTCCCTCAAACAATATATATCTGGCAAACCAGATTTACATATGTTTATACGGGCACGCTTATCATCTTTTTCTATGTAGATTAATTTAATGTAACACCACCACACTCACACATAAATTCCAGTAATTGCATTAGATGTACCGGCATAATCCCATACCGCCACCTAGTGGTCCCATACGGTAGTATTTTCAAAAATGGTTCTCTTACCTTTACAATGCATAGATGAATATGAATTCTAGTCCTGCTATTAGTCTGCTTCATCCTGTTGTTAAAAAAGTTTTATCAGGATAGAATACATATAAAGGCAGGTGAATATTATGACGTTCCGATACTTTCAAGTCAAACATGGGAACCGCTTAATTCGCTGCCGAGTATCCCAAATAATGGCCGTTATTGAGCAAGAACATTGGTTAAATACATACAAATTAGCCCTTGTGGCATGATGCCTACAGTAAGGGACAGTCTTTCTGCATAAGAACAACATGAACTGCTCTAGAGAAGCAGGTTGTGTGATAATATTCAACTGGGCTGCAACCAACTATCACAAATTTTGGTTTCCCTCCAAGCAGTCAATGAGGTCGAGCTTTGAATTTATTTGAAGGTTGCCTGCCATTTCTACCTCCGCGTCTGCCCCTCCATCTTCTTCCTCCTTGCCAGGAGTAGAGAGAGAAAGAGAAGGATTGTGGTGACAGGTGAAAAGTAGAATATATGGATGGGTTAGTGTATGAAAGGATGGAGAGTTTGGTTGGTTGGTCAAATCGATGCACTTCAGTAAGTACCAAAAGAGAAGATCAAACTAGTTAAGTGGGGGGGGGTTACCCCCCGAAATAACACAGAACTTAATGCAGAAATTCATTCAACCAATGACATATTGATAGCAGTGACGACATTTATATGACTGTGGTGAAAAGGTGAGATTAAACTCCACCAGCCCACATTCATACCAAGGAAACTTAAGGTCAGTGCGAAGCTGGCACGGCTGCAGGTGTTAACCGAGCCTCAGATGGTATGGAAGCTTCTTCTGGAAGTGCCATGTTAAACAGTAAAGACCAAAAAATGAGTTCCAAAGTTCTTGGATCATTCCAAGGACCCTAGGAGAACTGGGGACCCCATTCCGGCACCAAATTAAACTGCACCGGCAAACCCGTCAGGCACTCGTGTGCTCACGTTTATAGTGTCACTTCTCCATGCCATTGGTGTTTTATGGCCCATGGAAATAATTTTAAAACCAGTCGTGAAATAACCACATTAAGGGTTACTGTACAATCACAACAATCTAGAATAAACATACAGAACCAATTAAACAGAGACAATGAAAAGAACTGTTTGAATGTATCCCAAATCTATACATTTAACTTGTTAGCTGCTGTAAATCACACCATGCCGCTAGCTTTACAAACATGGTTATATATGAAATGTACCTCTGTCACTGGTGCTTCTTCTTCATCCTACAGAAGGGGATATTTTTAACTCATTGAATTAAATAAATGACCTCAATTGAAAATAAACACTAACCACAGACTCCAGTCATACGATAGAGTTAAACTGTATGTTCTTATGTTCTGCATCTCACTGTGAATCAGACAGGAGAGAATGAAATAAGTCATCGTATATCCACCAATGGGTCAAGCCACCATTGAGGACATGTTTTAAATCCGGGATGAAAGTCATGCAGAGTGATGCCAGATACACTGTAGGAGAATCACAATCCATGCTGCACGAGTGAGTAGGTTTCATGTGCCTTTAGGGACAGGAGATCACCAGGAAGCTACCTCACTGATCAGATCCTCTGGCTCCTGTGTTGGAAATGAAGGGGGTTGGGGAAGTAAAAGAGGGAAGAAAAACGATAAAGCCAGAGTACAGGAAGTGGTGCACAAGGAAGCATGGGGAAAGATGCTTGATGATAAGTTACAACGTTATAACATCCATGACCAATATATAGTAGGTGTCAATCAAATAGCCTTAATGTGGCATCTGGATCTTGTAGTTCCTTACATTCTAGACCGTAGTCTGTCAAGGAAAGGCTGGATAATGTGTTCAGTATGAAGGCTGGGGGAGCCAGGGTCAGATAATCTGCAATACAGATCTGTATCTCTCCCACTGGGTGGAGGGGGGGGGGCATTTTACCAAGTCTCAGTCAAAGTAGCAGAGCTGCTAAGGATTGAAAAATGGACAGAACAACCAAAGACAGGGAAGCAGGAGAAGTAGAGCTATGTGACAAAAACTGAAAAAAAGAAAGAATGGAGCGGGACTACGCTCAACAGTAAAATACAGAGATCTACCTTAAGCTGCTGCAGTTCCTCGTCTTCCTGGAAGGCAGAGGGGGCCGTGTCAGTAGAGCATACGAACGTGGAGAGAAAGCGGGACATGCACTTAGGGAAGAAACGGACAACGGAATGCAGGCGGGGATTCGAGAGGACGGGAAACGGGCACTAACTACGAAGAAAGTAGGAAAAACACAGGGTTAGATGGGAGGCAGCTCAGGCTGAGAAGCCTTGGCACAAGAACACAAAGCAGTGTTCTTCATCAGAACCAAGGACTGGACCACACAAGAGACAGCTAGGAGAGAGGAGGGAGAGAGCATTACGGTTTGGAGTCCAAGTTACCTCAGACACACACAGGTCCTCTTCTCCCTTAAAATAAACAAACGATGGAATGGAGGAAAAGAACGTGTTTAACACACATGGAAATGGCCGATGGGCGCAGACAACAGCAGTCTCAAGGTCATGTATGTATGAAATGCATTCTGGGCACTGATGATGTGGTAAACATCAGTGTCAATGCATAACCAAACATAGGTCCTGCAGTTCATTTTTGTCCTCTGTAGAGGACATATGTTTCTTTTTGCCCAAATATCTTACACAATACACGCCACTCTATTAAGTCCTGTTGTTCCTAAAAGGGGACAATTGGCATTTTAATCAGATATCTTATTCTAGAGTGCGCTTTTTACCACTCCAAAACTTCCATCTATCCATCCATCCATCCATCCATTCACCCATTTCTTGTACCAGCTTGTTCTACTCAGGGTCGAGGGGGTCTAATGCCTATCCTGGATGCCACGGGCACAAGACAGGGCACCAACCCATCACAGGGCACACACACACTCACACACACACCATTCTCACACACAGTCACATCTATGGACAAGTTGGTAACTCCAGTTCAAATTCAAAAAACTGTTTTCCCCCCTGGATCTCAGACTTTTGAAAATGTGTAATTGCTTCACACTCCTTTTTTTGCAAAGTGTGAAACATTTTTCCCATATCTGCCCTGCAAAACTATCAAAATTTTAAAAATTGAAAGACACGACGTATTTATCAAAACATAAACATTCTAAAAGATTCAAGAGAACCGAACCTAAAAAATACAAGTCACACTGCCCTTTAAAGTGTCATTTCACAAGTAAAATGAATTTTAAATGATACATACTGCAACACCACAGCAAAATATGATGTTAGTGGGAATGTTTGTACTACATATTTGATTAATTCAAAAATGTGTTCCTTTTGCTAAGAAATAAAACCAGTGGGGGAGGGGGAGATAGTTGTGAAGATGGTAAATGGTGTCACAGCTTTCGTAAAACAAACCAAAACCAGTATACCTCTGACACTTGTTGATCGTCTTCATCCTATAAAGGAATATCAACTTTACTCATCAAAGACATGAAGCTCAAAGGCACTATGTGGTAAATGTGCCATATAACTCATGTAATTCAGTCTACTGCTTAAATACTGGCAAGCACAGTTTTCAAACAATGTATCTACACTACATACAGTGCGCACAGAATGTCTAGGAAGGTCTGTTTCATTCTGTGAAAATGTTGCAGATTTATTCGTTTCATAAAGAAACTTCATTGACAAGCGATGTTTAACATATCTACACGTGATCTTCCACACAGACAAGTGCCATAATTTCTTTGCCTGACTCATTCAGTTCTGCAGTTGTAGTCACTGACTCCCAAAGGGACATTAACGCACGATTGGTGTTTTATGTTACTGCAAAGATGTTACTAATTAAAAAGCACCCAATGAGAATTCTCTATTCTCATCTTTTACCTTTTTAACTCGTAATTATTATTACTTGATGCTAAAGTTTTACTTAAAACTACTGGTTATTTTTGTGATACATTTTTTGTATACAAATGAATAAAATAATCACTTTTGTTATAAAACCAATAAATCTCCAATATTTTTACTGAATTTAGCAAGTGTCAAAACATTTTATGTGAGCACTGCTTTTTGCACATAAATTGCAATTAGTAGTATAAAAGTACTGATTTTACATCATACGCAAACTTAAAGAGGATCTAGCCTTCAGTCAGCAATGTTGGCGTATCTTTTGAACTTCTGATATTTGACTGGAGATCTCGTTTGCCATCGTAGGGATTTTTGCCAGTTTCAGTGTGGGAAAGCTTTGCAGGGTGGCGTCAGCGTCTCTTACGACAGCCTGAGACTTCACATCCATCCCACTCTTGGCTGTCAGCGGTCATTAGCACAGAGAGCTAATTATATCCCTGGCTGTGCAGTTTTTCAGACTGTGAGTTTCACAGAGGATAAAATTTCAAGCCCTGGTCAGTCCATTCTGGTTTTACTGATGCAGAACCATAGGCACTTAATATCGATGGTTGTTGTAATACAGTTAAAATTCTGTAAACAGTAATTTGAAAAAAGTGATTCAGAGAATTGCTAAGCTACGTCTGCTGAAAGAATTCATACATCATTCTAGACAACCAATATTAAATGATATTATTATGATATACCTCATAGCTATTAAATATTCTGATATTAGAATAAACAACTTCACACTGAACCCATAATTTTGCTTAGATTTGTTTTCAGAATGTGATAAAGCTTCGATTCTCGTTCTGGAATTCTGAAGGCGTGCATTTTGCAGTTCTGGTTATAAGAGCATTTTTTGTTACATCAAACACTATCGTCTGGGTAATGTCGAGGAATGTCATACATGAGTAGTGTGCAACTTTTAGGTATCATCCTCGGAGTCAGCAGCAAACAGAGACGCACAAGGACAGGACTACCGAAGACAATCCTTACATTCCACAGTGGCACTTAAAGCAGCTGTCTGGTCCAGCCGGTGCCAGAAAATAAAAGCCAGAGGTGTTGCTTTTTTTAAATGACGTCCCACATATCAGAAATGCCGTGGACTACAGAGATTAATACAATACCTTAGCCTCGTCCTCCTCTTCATCCTGTGAATGAGAATAGGGGCAGGATTAGTCCCATTTAAATGTAGTGAAGGTAAATGTAAAGAAAAATACACAGTGGATGGGATTTATTGTGTGGTGTCAGTCATATTCTGGTCTAACCCAATAAGAAGGCTTAATCTGGTCAGTGACTGACAGCATATTTTAATCCCACCCACCTTGAGATTCTAGTAGATCACTAAGATTCCCCTGCACAAAAGCATACCTCGCTGAAACCAGTATAATTATGGCCCGAACATATCACGCTGAATATTCCTTCATTTTTCATCCATCCATCCATCCATCCATCCATCAATCGCATAGCACAAGCATACACTACGATCCATTTAGAGACACCAGCAAACCTAACAGCATGTCTGTTCACTGCAGGAATAAAACGCCATAGTATTACAGAGAGAACCTGCAGACTCAACACACACAAACACACAAAGCGTGAAAGGTTCAGTCCCAACCCTGAAATTATGACGGGAGCGTGACCCTGTAAGACCCCTGCTGTTCCCCTGGGGCAGTGGTGGCCTAATGGTTACAAAAGAGTGCGTGTGACTGAAAGGTTACTGGTTCAGCTCCCCACCCAGCAACATACTCAACAGTAAAGTCCTGCTCCCCAGGCGCTGAATTAGCTGCCCCCTGCTATGTCACATAGGGGTTAAATGCAGAGGACACACTTCATTGTTGTGTGCTGTGGTGTGTCAACAATGACCGTTAATCACTTTCTTCATTTTTCCATTGCATATTTCAGTCATGTTGAGGCAGAATATATAATTTCAAAATGGTCTTTCACATCCCTCCAACATACAAGACTTGCTGGCTATTACAACAGAAATTGAGAACTTAGACTGGTTCAGATTGTATAAATGTTATCACCTTGCATTCATCCTGCCTGGGTGATTCTTTCTAAAAAGAAAAAAAGAAAAAAAATCATCAGGTCAAGGTCTGTAGGCAACATCAAATTAGATCTGACAGTAAGCCCCCATGTGAGGGGGGGGGGGGTTAATTACGTTTACAAGACAAACACACTGCATTCTGCTTTATTCACAGATCAGGTGACTTGGCAGGGGGGGGGGGGAGTGACAGAGTAATCACCAGGACTCATGTCAATGTCGCATGAAAATGAGTTAAAGAGCAGGATGAGAAAGAAGTTAAACGTCCCAAAGCTGTGGGGAGGAAAATGGGCGAAATTATTGTGAGATGAGTTAGTGGGGTGCATCACCGCTGTCAGAAGAGCAGGGATTTCAGGCGAAGACCTTGAGGGGGAACAAAAATATGAGACTGTGAGCATTAAAGGAGTTTTCTAGCGGTTGGGTGGGTTTTGGTCACAAGACACGTTTCTGTCAGCAAATTACAATCTCCTCTGTAGGTTCCTCTGCCGTTACATCCAGCCCCGGGGCCTCGCCCTCGCTCGCAGCCTTCGCATCCTCCAGGGAGACCTCCTCGTCTCCGGCCAGCCCTTCGCCCACCTCACTGGGCTGCTCCGGTTTCTGAGGTGAAGCGAGACAGCGGCCCGTGAAGGAACGCCACGCCGTGCCCGGCCTCCCGCAGAGTGCCACGACAGGGTCCCTACTCAGCCGACGCCGGTTCCGGGTCAGAAAACGCTCGGAACACCCAGGGGGATTAACAGAACGAGGAAAGGAACCTGATGAGATGTTGTATAACAGCATGTGCCGTAAAACAAACGCTACTGCCAGGCCGAAAAGCCATGCGGTCTGACGCCATCTTGCAGGCTCTTAAGGCCTTTTCCTTGGTAGCACAATTTTGAAAGTGAGACATTATAAGTGGCCCCATCTGTGACAGATCACCTGCTCACCAAAAAAACTGTTTTAGCAGAAGATCCTTTGACTGGCATGTTTTAGCTGGTGTGCTCACTAATTACGAACACTATGTAGCTAAATATGCTATTGTAAAACAGCTGACCCTCAATGACTGAGCCATAATGACTAATACTCAGAATGTTATGGTCTTTAAGGGTGATTAGTAAGTACAACTAGATCGTCTTGAAGAGGTCCGGAAAGCTTACCTTCTCTACAGCCAATTTGGGTTTTTTTGTGTTAGTGAAAATTTGATTGTAAAAGGTTTGACTGTATGAGAACTGCAAAAGCCAATATATCAGTTGGCAAAGAAAAAAATACATATAGTTTCTCGTCAGAAAAACATCACTTCTGCATTTCTTGGTAGTTGTCACATTTCAATTTTAAACTAAATCGCTATATTTCAGTGCATTCTACTCATAGCCTGCTGCATAAAAAGCTGGATGCATTGCAGGACTGTTATATCACATACTTCTAGACGACAAACTCACTAAAACACGACTAGATCAGGTTGCCGAGGCATATGTGCTGAGAACTCAAAGCCAAAACAGAGTGAAAAGAAATCAATCTTACTCAGGAAAACTACAGTCTGTTGCCCCATCCTGCATAATTCGTGAGGAGACAGCGGGGATAGACAAATCTCAAAATATGGAATCAAATAAAACAACAACAGCAACAACAAAAAGGACAGATGGCAAAAACAGGAATCTGAAATGCAGGGGAGGATCTTATTGGTTCATGATTTGGTTCATTGTGTCTGTACTGCATGTGTAGGCTCCTGTTTCAGGGGGACTGTCAGTTTGTGCAGATTTATCCCAAAACTCCATAATTTAGGACCACAGGGTCCCTTAACTCTCCAGTATTTCAGTTTGTCTCATCCCACAGCTGGGGGGTGTTCCACAAAGCAGGGTCTCTTGTAGTCTGAGTTAAATTGGTTTTACCTTTATCCACTTACATGTAGCTCAGACTACCTTAAATAAGACAAGTTATCCAGCTAAGTAAGAAATCCCGCTTTGTGGAACAACCCCCTGGTTTTTGACAATATAGCATCATATGTCCATGAACAAACAAATGAGACTTCAAGGATTTCATAGAACAATCAGTAAAAAGATTCATTTTCTTAGGGTTAGTCCCCATGTGTTGAATTATGTTCTATACTACCTTTTTTGATATGTTATATCCATGTTGTTCAGTACCTAACATACTTTACGTGATGGCTATTGGAATTAAGAAACACATTACAGTTCTAAGCATCATTTATACTGAATTGTGTTCGCTATTTTAACTGTTTTGGGTGTGGGGGGGAGGGGTGTTTAAGAAAAATGGTCTAACCTTTGATCCTGGGGGAGGAGGAAGACCCAGAAATTCAAAGACTTGATTTTCCTCCTTGGCATCAAAAAATGTATCATAGTCCTGCAGAAGAACAACAAGGAAAGTCTGTGTTTCCATCATAATTACGCTTAATAATTTTTGATATACTTTCATAATTCAGTCGTTCTTTTTCAGTCAAGACCTCCTCATTATTTAAATCCTTTTTGTACAACGTAGGCTCCAAACCAGCTACTATTTGAGAGGTACCTCTCATACCTGCATAACCTCAACCTGGAGTCAGTCTACCAATGCATTGCTCTTCTTGCTTTCCAGCCAGCCTTTCTGCGTGAACATGAAGGAACCCCAGGCGAGCACCCCTCACCCCACAGTAGTCCTCCTCATTAAAGATTTGCGGGGGTAGCGGAATGCCATTTGTGGGCTTCTTCTCCCCTGGGACGTTCTCCCTCATCCATTGGCGGTTCTCCTCGTTGGATGCAATGTCCATTTGCATGTATTCGATCTTCAGAGCCTCCAGAAATCCCACTACATCCTGTTGCTTCTTTTTGATCTAAGAGAAAACGGCAACAGAGCCAATGCAAGAGATTGTCTTTGAATCGACTGTCCATGTGCTGTGAGTTTGCGCATGAGGAAGCAAGATGGACTAAATGAGAGTGTATCGTCTTCCAAAACCAATTAGTACAGGGTCAAAGTAGGAACCCATCTCAGGACACACAAGGTAGGGGGCACCCAGGATGGGCTGCCAGTTCACTGGAGGGCATACCCTGAAAACATTATGGGCAGTTTAGAGAAATCAAATCAGGTATGCATATTTTTGGACTGCAGAAGGAAACCTGTTTAATCATGGGGGGAACATACAAACCCGGAGGCAGAATTCAACCCCCCGAGTACCGAAAACTACAGTACAACTCTAAATAGTGCTATATTTTACTAGACGGAACACAAAGAATGATACACAAGATAAATGAGAGCATTTCCAGCGCAACCTCAGCATTATCACGCTGTTTAAATGCGAACCTAATTGTTTAATGAATTCGAAACGACATGGTGGAAACTGGAACGAAAATCAGCCAGAAAGCGAATCCAGGCAACGGCCGGTTGTATGCTTTTTCATTGAGGTGCGAGTAAACATCCTCGGACTGTTTTGTTCAAACACTGGTTAATTTAAAACGCTTCTAGAAGTTTCTGATGGGAAAATACGTGCGCCTCCTAGGCAGATTGCTGTTGCAGGTTTGGAATGTGAGCTGAACGACAGCGGAGAGATATATAAGGAAACTCAAACAGAGTATAACTATGCCAGCTCAGACCGGTCGCCCATGTTACTGTAGCTAATATTGGATACAGTTTAAAGAAGCCGTTGTAAGTTATGATTCCTCTTTAAATAGCATTACTTTTCACAAGTGCACTGAAAATTGACTCCCCGCTACATTCATTGTATTAGTCGGTTGATTGTTCGCAAAAATCTTGAGCGTGTTTAAACGTCAAAAGTGCATTATCTGTTTAGTTTTATACCAAACAAATGCAAACAGTAGGTAGATCCTACTGTTTTAATAAAGGTTCTACACCCTAAAATGCGAACGAGACAAGTTACATTAAAGTATAATAAACTGCTGAACTGCAAATACCTGCCGGTAAACGAAATGCTTATTTTCATATAATAAATCTAAAATGTATATTGCTTACCGCAGTGGATCCTGATGAAGTAGCTAAAAACACCTTAATGACCATTTTTGCAGATCTGCAAGCTTATAGATCTGGACGGTGAAGTGTTTAAACACAGAGACAGTCTCCCAAAGAAGGGGACTCACTCCGGACGCCGCTGCGGTCACCAGTCACCCCAGACTGGCCATTTAAATCCTAGAAGATGAACCTTCTAGTGGGATTGGTGGGTTTGTGTTTTGGGAGGGGAGGTTCAGAACCAGCCCGGTGATTTGCAATGTATGCTGTCTGTCGGGAAATACTGTAGTGAGTGAAGTTGCTTGTGCGTCGCATGGAAATCGAATGTATTGGTCCAGACTATCGTAGGAAATATATGATGTAATTATTACTAACTGATAAGCAGATGGTAGCAGAAATTATCAGAATAGGAGCAAAGTAATCTGAAGCAAAATGTGATAAGCTTACCAATAATCAATCTTTCAATAAAGTGCAAAAAAGTTCTATCATCTAACAAACGTCTATCATGCACTGATTTAAAATATTCGAGGGAAAATTAATACAATTTTGTGCGCATAATATTTCTTATGCGCACAAGACAAAATATTTTTTTCGGGACTTCGCAGCCTATATACAATCTTGATAGTTCGCTTATGATATTTATCCTTACGAATGAATTCACTTTAGTTTGTGAAGTAACTTCACTGACAGACCTGACTAGAGAGATACGTCTTGGTGATATTTCTGTGATTACAATTTGCTGGTAATTTAAGAATTTTGCCAATGCTAATGTAAAATGCATGAAATTAGTATAGCAAAAATAGGTTGAAATGGTTTCTTTAATAACATCTCGAAAATATGCCGACGTTTCAACTCTATGGAACGTTAATGATAATATTTGCTTTTCTTGTTTTGTTTGTGCTGTGTTTTTACGTTACCGGTACATTTAATTTCTGTAGGTTTGTTAGCTATACAAAATTGGGCATGAATTGAACAAGGTTCTTCTGGCTCAGCGCACTTCATGATATTACGACATGACATCCTATTGTTGCTGGTTCCCGGTCGTTCTTCAGTTATTACTTATATCTGGAAAGAAAACTTTAGTCTCGCATCCAAAGCCCAAACAATGCATGCCGTTGTTTCAGACCGATCTCTGAGACAATATATATCCGTCATCATATAGCTCAGAATACAGTAGCCCTTCATCATCGAGCCTGTCCTAGAGGAGGTCTGTGAGTAAATACTGATTTTGACTATCTTGGATATTTTTGGCAGTTTAAAAAATTCGTATATACATTTTCCGTTTTATATTTAGATTATTTTAGGTATGCTTTATTGGAATGCTCAGCCTGTACCAAGGGAAGAGTCAGATCGCTGTGCAGTACCTAAATATGCCGGCGTATTGTTTCGGCCAGCCTACGCCAAATCAGGGAGCTGGGCAGGTGCCCGAAGTACAGCAGCAGCTCAGTTCCAGGGTCGCTGAACCGGCTGCTGAAGTGTGTGCAGACTCGCCACTGCTTCGCCGGCACTGCCACTGGCCAATGGCCACTGCTCCAGCGCAACAGGTACCTCTACTGTAGGTGCGCGCGCTGTGTGTCGCCTGGCCCCACCGCGCGCGCCAAGGGCTCCCTCTGCAGGCTTCAACTACTCAGCCCGGACCGCTTCTGCTTAGGAAGGTAGCAGGGAATGCGGGTCTGTATAGACAAAGGCTACATACAGTAAGCGTCTTAGAGGACGACAGTGACCTGTATCTATGCACAAAAGTAGAAGACTGGCGTTGTACCTTAAGTAAAAGTGTCATAGCTGCCACGGTAAGAAAGGGTATCCAGACTTTATACATATAACTGTCTCTATAGTATAATTTTATCTGGCCTGCCCCCTTAGCTTCCGGGATAGGCTC
>JAABNX020000042.1:10470258-10485099 GCA_015163995.2 Mormyrus lacerda | reverse complement strand
TTGGTCAGAAAGTCCAATATCCACAGGATTAACTGGTTGTCCAGATGAAAGTTGAGGGAGAGTTTAGTAGCCAGGATTTGGGGTTGCAGAGTGTTGAAAACTGAGGAGAAGTCTGCAAACAAGAGTCTAACTGATGAGTTAGGCTGCTCCAGATGTTTATGCATGGCATCTATAATGAATGATTTCGTGTCGTCAACACCTGTCTGTGCGATATGCAAACTGAAGCGGGTCCATGTGGGGGTTAGTTGTTCTGATGATGTGGTGTTTTACAACTCTCTCCATGGCTTTCATCACTAGAGAGGTGAGAGCCACGGGTCGGAGATCCTTCAGAGCTTTGGTTATGCTTTTTTTGGGAATGGGGATGACTGTGGAATGCTTCCAGAGGCGGGCTACTATGCCGCTTTCCATAGAGCTCTGGAACAAGGTCTGGAATACTCCACCTAGTTGCTGAGTACAGTGCCGTAAGACTGTGCTGCAGATGTGGTCTGGGCCGGGTGCGCTTCTCTCTCTAGTCTAGTCTAATAGGATCTCAACACTGAGTTTATGTATCTTGTTTTGTCTGACAGGCTGAACACTAATGTCGAATTATGTAAGAGTCTAAAGGATCTGCTGGACAACAAAGATATTCTGGCGACTTTGGATCCAGAAACAAGGTATTTTACTCATTGTTAGTCTTCTGCTCTAGCACAAGCAATTTTCAAGTCTTTGGGCTGCTGTTAATGAATTATAACAGAGTAAAGTATAAAAGCCACAACCAGTGTTGGGGATTTCAGGTCCAGAAACCACAAATCCAGACCAAGATTTTGTTTTTTTCCAACCATTTTAGCATAAAGAGTCTCAGTCACAGAGACTCACCTGGTTGGTAGAAACAAAATCTTGGTCTGGAATTGTAGTTTTTGGACCTGAAATGCACCCTTATTTTGGCATTATTGGATATTGGTATACATATATTTGATTAATTATATTGTTCTTCATTGTAATATATTTATCAGACCACTCGTGTGCTTTATATTTTGTCATTTTTACATTTACACTGTTTTCTCACATTAACCCAAAACCTTACTTTCAGGAAGGTTGCAGAGCTCTTCTTGTTCGATTTTGAAATAAGCGGAATTCACTTGGATGAGAAAAAAGTGAGTTCAACAGAACTACTGATATCTACTTAGTTTTAGCTTTTTTTAGTTTTTCCTACTTACTAATGGAAATTGCTGTAAACATCTCCTGAGAGGATTGCAGATGTTTTTTGCTTTGCTGGGTACATTTTGCAAAGTCCTAATTTGGGTATTTGTATGATCACATTATATAATATGTATTTTTTTTGTTTGCGTTGCAACATATAGTAACTGTGCATTTGCTATATCACTGTTCACTCAGGCATCTATGAGACGTAACTAGAAATCAAATAAAACAAAGCCATTATCTTTCCATCTGTTTTCTATAATCTGTTATTTCCTGAGTTCTATAATAGGGCTGCAGTGATTACAGGAAACGGGGGGTTTGGCCACAGCCAGGACTAGAAGCACACACACGGACACACACACACACACACGCACACGCACGGACACACACACACACGGACACACGGACACACACACACACACGGACACACACACACACACACACACACACACGCACGGACACTTCATGCACTCCCATCATTGTGGGGACTCTGCATTTATTTTTTATGGGCATGATCCCATTATGGCACCTTAACACACACTCAGCCTTAACCTGAATGATAAGTAATTAAACAATATCCAAGACTTCTGGTTATTTTAGTTTTCTGATCACATTTTGATTTGTAAAATTTGAGGTTTATTTTGTCGGAACTTGAAAAATAGTCCCACAAGCTAAAAAGTAACAGGTTTTACCACGTTGTGGGGACATTTGGTCTCGTCAATGCGGTAAATACAAACCCCAACACACACACACGACTGCACACCAGAAGCAACTGAGAGTGATCAGTTCCTTAATTCCTCTTGGGTTTGAAATGTAGGTGGGAAACTCATGCAATCATGGCAAGAACACCGAACTGGATTTTCGGTCTCCCAAACATCGGAATACAGTGTGACGACCTCCTTGCCTCCTCATTTATGACGTAGAAATGAAATCAGTGAGCAGATCTGCTTGACCGCATTTGACACTGGTATAACTGTTGTTATGACACTTCAGCATGTATGAATGGTGGCTGAGAGTGACTCTTGGTTCTCCTCGGCCCCCCCCCATAGAGAAAAAAGGCTGTCAACCTGCATGTTAAGCTGCTGGATCTGAACCATGAATTTCTAATGGGTTCCCACCTCCCGAACAAGATAGAGAAGCGGGCCCTTCCAGAACACATCCGAAACCAGTTTTCATTCGATGGCAATTACGTGCAGATCGGGGGCCTGCATGCTGAGTCGCCCGACGACCTGGTGCGTACGTGGTTCCGACCAAGCTGGTGCAGATGTATACTGCAAACATAGTGATGACTGGTGTTTGTATAATATCATGTATAATGTAAATGATGTTTGCACTTGCTTTTTTTTGCACTGTAGCGGTTCCCACGTTAACGTAAGCATTTTTTCTTCAATGAAAACGTCTTTAAAATGACGCACATATTGGGATATGCGTATCGGCTGCTAGAATTTTACGTCAGAGTCATAGGTAGCGATGTAGTGAAAATGACAATTTTTCTGCTATTTTTTCTTTTCTTCCTTCACTTTTTGCCATTAGGTTCGGGAAGCTGCTTATAAGATATTCCTGTACCCCAACACCAAGCTGTTGCATTGTCTTGAAGAGCTGCTGGCTCTTAGAAATGAGCTTGCCCAGCTGGTGGGCTACGAGTCTTTTGCACACCGGGCATTGAAAGGAACCATTGCAAAAGCCCCAGGTAAAAAAAGAATGGACCGCGTCCCTCTTTGCTCTGTATTTAAATATTTGTTCTTGGTTGTTGATTCGTATGATTGGCATCTCATGGAAATGGTGGTGGAACGTTGTAAACAAAATAATTATAAGCAGTACGGAAATACTGCTATGCTCTTCAGTCATGTGAGCTCGGAAATGCTGCTTATAATTAAATGAAATACTGAAATGCTTATTTTGGACAATTACCCCTTGTCTTTTTTTTGTTCTCATTGATGAATTTCTGAAGTCATAATAGTGAAAACAAATCAGATTTTCCATGTTGACCAATATCCTTTTTTCTTTTCTTTTTTTTATAGAGACTGTGATGAAATTCCTTGAACTGTTGACAGAGAAGCTGTCTGATAGGTACTGGATTCAGGTTTATTTTCACAAATTCCCCAGCTATTTAGAGTGTCTGAGTGCCCCAGTCTTTTTTTGGAAACACCAAAGCCTTCTGGCCCCTTGGCACCAAAATGCTGGTTTATTAGGTTGTAGTATGCTAATCTGTCCACAAGATGGCATATGAAACCCAAGCTACACTGACACAAAAGATTAAGTGTAACTCGATGGTTATCACCACAGAATACTAAATGATTACTTAATGAAATACTAAATGATTGCACTTATTTCTATTTGAAATATTAGGGATAATATAGAAATTTGACATTAAGTTTTATTTGTACTGTGCAGAACAGCAAAGGATTTTGAAATGATGAGAGATATGAAGATGAGGTTGAACCCTAGGAGCAGCGTAAGTATTGTAAATGTCCCTTATCTTCCTGTGATTTAACATGCCTACAATATTTGGACCAATAGACCATGATCCATTCCAGTTGCCATTAATCACTGTCTGGCCCGTTTTCTGTGCTTTTTACAGTGGTAGTTCACCTTTAATCGACGCTATTTTCCAACAGTATTTCATAGGGTTGTTTGAATATGGTTGGGAATAGTTTTCATTGTTTTCCAGTGTTTGTGTCTGTGTGATTTGTGTGCTGTTACCTCTTGGAAAATTATTGTAAACCACTGTAAAGCCCTTTGTGGTAAATTAGAGCAATTTACTATGCAAAACTAGATTTGGTTCAGTGATAATGAAACGCATATTAGCCATTTGGGTTTCCCCGATATGTAAAGCCTCACGTGGATAATTGCCGTAATTGTGGTCATTGTTTTGGTCCCGCCCAGGAGTTGATGCCATGGGACCATCCCTACCTTAGCGGTGTGTTGCGAGCCGAGAGGTTAGTACAACTTTCCATTGCAAATTTAGTTGTTTTTTTAATTATTATTATTTGTTTTTTTTTCATGTGAGATGCTGCATAAAATGATTTCCATTGTTTCCTGTTTGAAACTGCGGGCGAATGATTGGTGCTATTTTTTTTTGCTTTTAAACTGCATTGTATGTTTATTCCTATTTTTTGCTGAAAAGTGAAATTAGAATGTATGATTCTGCCTTCTATCATAAGGTGCACAAGCTCTACACTCCTCATTTGGAGTCAATGAGGCATAAAATGAATTGGAATAGGAACTTGCAATACAATAATGATGGAACACACTTCCGTGAAGTGAAATCTGCCACTTAGTCGAGTGAGTTGAAAGTACAGCTATAAAGCCAGTGTGACTGAGCATACGTGCAAGCTGGGCGGTGAACGGCGGGAATGTGCCGAAAGGCCAAAGTGGGGGGGTGAGGCATGTGGTATTCAGGCGCGCAGCCCGTGGGGTCGGGTCCCGATCTACAGTCCTGCGAAGAGCCATAATTACAAGGACGGCAAAGCCTATTTAGAACAGCTTCTTTAGAAATCGAGAAGAAGCATCTGTCAGATATCAATAACATATAATTCAGCTGCGTCTGTAATATATATAGTGATATAAAATATATAATTTAGGCTGCATGCAAAAGTATACAGATGCTTCTGGGCAAAAGCGCAGGCATCCTGCAGTTTTATTTCTAGGTAGCGTTGTGGTTCTGAATTCTAATGTCATTACTTGAAACGTCGTAACATGGTCTGCAGTGAAGTGTAGCCATGTTAGGTGATTATCTAAAAACGCGGGCAGCGCAATTAGTGCTCCAGCGTTGGCCCCGCAGATGGATTAAATTAGCGGCGCTGCGGAAAACGTTCCGCGGAGCGGCGTGTCGAGTAGCTAGTGCTGCAGCAGACCGAAAGCAGGGGGATTTTATTTATAATTATCGCCCGCTCTCGCGGGAAAAGAAAGCCATCTGCTGCAGTGCTGAACTTGCTGTTAGCGAAAATTAAAGGATTAACAATACCTTATATCGGTTACTTTATTAAGGGAGCATTGAATGACTTAAATTTTTTTTTAATTTGTGCTTCCTAGCTGGTGGAGAGAAAACAAAGTGTATTGCCCGTCAGTTGTTCCAATTGCAGTAATTTGTTTTGTTTTACTTTAACTCAATTTAAATGTGACCGTTTGATTATATTTCCTTAGAATCACCTACAGCAGGTTCCCAATGCTTTTATTTCAAGCGCTACTATAGTGCAAAATATGAATTGGCTGTAACTGTAAGCTAGGCAATATTTGGGAGTAATCCTCCCACCTCTATATCATAGTACAGACTGCATGCATTGTAGTACAGGCTGCAGTTACATTTCGAAACTCCCTTTTCTCTAACTGCAAACTTGAGGGATGTAATGGTACAAAATTATTATTATTGTTTTGGCCTCTACGGAACTAAAGAACAGTGTATTTTCTCGATTTGTAAAGGCTTTTGGGGGGGGTGGGGGGGGGGTTCTCATCACCATGGCTGTGTTGGGTCGCTGTGTTTTCTGTCACCGACGTGATATCTCACACATGCAGGCTGCTAAGGCACAGTTGGTGCCAGCTGGCGAAAACAATATGTGCTTAATCTCAAAAAAAGACTGTTGCGTAGCATGTGAAGTATGTCCAGAGTGGCAAGATATTATGGTCACTGAATGAGGGCCAAGCTGTTGTCGCTGACAGGTGTTTTGTTTTTTGTTTTTTTTTGTTTTTTATAACCTTTGGGATTGTATTGTACGTACAGCAAAAACAGATGATGGATAAATTTTATTTATCCATTGCATAAATTTCATCCGCCCGGGAAAGTCTGTCTCTCTGACCTGTGATCTGTCTCGAAGGCTGGATGTTAGAGCTTTAGTCTGCGTGTTTTGGATCTGCTGGGAGCAAGACGTAATGGGCATTTATGGTTTGGCAGAGAAACTGAGCGTGAGAGAAAGCATACACTGAGAACAGAGCCCCGCTGCGGGGTCCGTGCAGACTGGTATTTGGCCCCTGGTGATTTCAGCGTGCAGCTGTGTTTCCGGGGAATTAAATGCATCGCGTTGAGATTCGTTCCGTCTCTGATGGAATGTCCAGGCCTTCTCTACTTTGCTGGCGTGTTTCGCTTTAAACGTTAAGCATGAAACCAAATGGTTCTCATGTTTTAAAGGTGGATTTTAGCATGGTGCCACATTGCGTTGTGATTTTCTAAGTTGTGGTAACTTACTCTGCTGAGTGCTAGTTAACATTAAGTTAAACTTTCCTGCTTATTTTACGGTATGCTGATGAAATGCTACAACCACTGAAACACCAAGTCTTTACTTTAATTTTGGTCGTTAGATCACAGAGGAGCTCACTCGAACCCTTGCGGATGGAAAAATCTCTCCCCCCCCCCCCCTTATATTTTCCAGGGCATCTGTGCTTATCCTAATTATTTCTGGAGAAAGGGACTAAAATTTAGAAAACCGTTCCTGGGTTCGGTCACAGTAAGCAAATGTGCAGACTGGATCGCGGTGCCGGCTGTCTGGGCCAGAGAGAAGGAGGTGCTTCGTGGACGGAGATGACCATGCCAGCCATATTTCTCATGACCGAGGAACACTTTGGTGCATGGCACCCAGCAGAGAATGATAATCCGAGTCGAAAAATGTTCCATTCTGGGTGTGTGTTCAATAGGACGATTCCTTCTGCTATTCTTTATTACTCCCAGAATGCACTTCTGTGTGTTGGGACTGTGGGAATTGTAAACGTCAAAGACGTTAAAAAGCCTTTGAACTTGAAGTTGTTGTTGTTGTTTGTCAGACTTTTACTCATTTTCACTCAAGTTGGGTCTGATTCTAAACACCACTGACTGGGCTGTGTCTGTCCTCTGAAGTGGTAAATATGTTTTCCAAGAAACGCGTAAATGTATTTTTCTAATGCTTAAAGGTTAAAAATGACAGGATTTGGCTTAATTGTGGTGTTTTAAACGTTAAAGAGCTGAGTCTAACAGCACAGAAATGGCAAGTTTCTGTTTGTGCCCCCCACCACAACGATAAACGGCTCAGTCTGGCTCTGCAAAAAACGGGGGGTGGTGGGATCTTAATCTCTTGAATTTGTTGGAGATGGGAGCACTGTGGGATGGCCATGATTCTGGCAGCTGATCAAAGGTCTGAGTGCTCCCCCCCCCAATTTTTTCCCAGTATCCTCCTCTGCGAGCAAGCATCTTGAGGCAGATGCGAGGTGCATACCGACCCGGAACGTCCTGAGGAGTACGCCTGTACTCAGTTAGGGTGTAAGGAGTGGTTTTGAATGTCACACTCATGAGTTTTCCTGCAGCGCCGATCGATTTAAATAAAGGCAGCATAAGTTTATTAAATGCAGTTGTGTTTGTACAGTTTCAGGAACATGACCGTAAGTCCTATTATTATAGGGCTCGCCGTAAAGTGACCTCAAATGACCCCATAATATTGCCCTTAGTGCTTAAGACAAATCATCAGTCAGATGGCTGTCTCTGCATAGAACATTAGCAGATGTGAAGGATAATCACTGGCTGTTTCCTTCCATTTGTTAATTGATTTCTTTGGGGGGGGGCACTGTGGCCACATTGGGAAGCCTGCACGGGCCTCCAGTCCTTGTTATTGACGTTATTAATGAGCTACTTTTCCTCCCCAGCGCCCCCCAGGGGCCAATAAGCAGGCGAGTCAAAGACGCTGGATGCCGTATTTAAAATCTTTATTGCAGAAGCCAGAGCTCTGCTGGGACCTGGGGCCGCTTCCACCGCGGGATTTGGCAGCGCCTCTGTCTCAGTCCCGGTACGGAAGCGGTGAAAATACCCCCAGATTATTCTTTCCTCCTCTGCCCCCCTTTGCTCAGTATTTCCAGTATTTTTCCATCCCTGCACAGCATCGTGGGTCGCTGTCTTTCCTGAATCCAAGCTGAACAGTGCTGGACCGTTGACATTGTGTTTGAGGTTACTGTCATTAACAGCTAGACAGATGGAATATCTTATTTCAAGAGGCTCCAGGTTATATTATTTTCAGTTTTCTTTTGTGTTTTGCCACAGGAAGTACGATCTGACTGACGGATGCTTTGGTGGCTTGGCATGGAGCTGACGGAGGAGGGGGGCTGGTAGTTTTCATAAAATTATGTGGGGTTCGCTTCCAAAAATATGCTGGCAGAGCGTCTCTGTTTTTGGAAGGGTTAGTGGGAAGCATTTGCAGAGAAGGGACAGTGGTTGAAAGATTTTTTTATTTTTTTTGAATGATATAGTGTAGATTTTTGGTTTGGTCAGTTGCATTGTTACGTTCTCTATGAAGGGCAGACTTTCTTGCACCGTTTCGTCATTTGCCTTCCCGCCCCATACCTTTTATTCGAGAGGGAGAAAAGAGTTTCGGGTTTTAATTGAAACGGACCGAGAGTTGGCCGAGTCTGGTCCAAAAGGTGCGATCCGTGACCCCGAGTGGAGGGTAATTGTGCATGTTCACGCGCGTGACAGAAGCCTTTCGGTTAAATCGATAAATCCTTTTTTTCATATTTTTCCAGCTGTTTTTAAACCACCAAGGGTCTCTGTCAGTCACAAATATCTTTTTGAGATTGGCCAGACTCTGAATCTCAGTGTAGACTTTCAGTGCCAGTATTTTTAAAAATTATTTTATCCCCTGCCTGAAAACGCATCAGGGTGGCGCACTGGCTGAATGGGCGGTATCAGAGCGTCACGCTTCCGGGGCTGTGGGTTTGCACATTCTGCCCATGTTTGCCTGGGTCGCCTCCAAGGTGCTCTGGTTTTCTCCCATGTGTGGTTAAGATGTTCCTCACCCTGTGCCCAGTGTTTCCCAGACTAAGGTCCTGGCTCACTTGTCCTGCTTGTCCTGGTAGGCCGTTTTCCGAAACGGCGGATGTGGCAGTGCAAGCCAAACCAGTTGCCGATACCTAAATGAGGATTGTGTACAGCATTCTCAACAGCCTGCTTAACCTACGCATACACACATCCATCCATTTCTCTGAAACTGCATGTCCTATTCAGGGGTCTCAACTTATGCCGGTTTCCCACACTGTGGATGTTTATGATTATTACAATTATTTTTCTTTTTTCTCTATTAAACCTATGTCCATCCCCCCACCCTCCCACACACACAGTTTGTGACTAGGCATCTGTGCATTTCATTGCACATTTTATTCAATGTAATTGTGTTTGTGACAAATACAACTTTGACTAAAATCACATCAGTGCTTCACAGAAATATAGAACGGCGTTGAGCTAATTCTGACAGGCCTGTAGTCCACTGGCATGAAACTGTGGGCTACAGGCCTGTCATTGAAGTAACACCTCTCAGACTCCATTTCATGTGCCAGTGGGCTACAGGCCTGTCATTGAAGTAACACCTCTCAGACTCCATTTCATGTGCCAGTGGGCTACAGGCCTGTCATTGAAGTAACACCTCTCAGACTCCATTTCATGTGCCAGTGGGCTACAGGCCTGTCATTCAAGTAACACCTCTCAGACTCCATTTCATGTGCCAGTGGGCTACAGGCCTGTCATTTGAGTGTGAGAGGTGTTACTTAAATGACTTCAAATGTGCTGCATTGGCTCTTCTCTTGCACCCCCCCACCCCACTGCAGGTATAACATAGAGCCCAGCCTGTACAGCCCCTACTTCTCCCTGGGAGCCTGCATGGAAGGGCTCAACGCCCTTTTCAGCCAGCTGCTAGGGGTCTCCTTGCAGGCTGAGCAGCCCCAACCCGGGGAGGTGTGGAGTGAGGATGTCCGCAAGCTGGTAAGAGGCCTCACGGCACATGAGAGAAACGCTCATTTCAGGGGCGGGGGGAGCGTTTAAGCAAACTTGGTGTTAGAGCATGTGGCGGATGGAAACTCCCGTCATAAAGCGTCATATCGAGAGTTAAAGGATGTAACTGAGATTGCTTGTAGTAATTACTTGTTACTCGGTGCTTTATGGCAGCCCTGAGCAATGGCAGTGGTTTAAACAGTTAGTAAACTTACTGTAATATGATACATTCTGTTGAACAGTTGGTCTTTAACTTCAAAAGGAAAACAGAGGAAAGACAGCACTGCGTCATTGTTGCCAGCAATATATGATAAGGGTTAATTTAGTTTCATGAAATTACTTGAAATGTTCTTCCTCAGGCAGTGGTCCATGAGACGGAGGGGCTTCTGGGATACATTTACTGCGATTTCTTCCACAGGCCGGATAAACCCCATCAGGTTGGTTCCTTTGTCAGTAATTAATCTGCACGTTATGCAAAAATCATCGGCTTTTCATGAAGATGGGCAGTTGTAGCGTAAACTGGTGATTTATAATTCCGCCCCCCATGACTAGGATTGCCACTTTACCATCCGAGGCGGGCGCTTGTTGGAGAATGGACAGTACCAGCTGCCGGTGGTGGTTCTCATGCTGAACCTGCCGCAGCCCAGCAAGAACACGCCCACCCTGCTGAGCCCAGGCATGATGGAGAACCTCTTCCATGAGATGGGCCATGCCATGCATTCCATGTTGGGAAGGACACGCTACCAGCACGTCACAGGTGAAGCCTAAGCTCCAACATTGGTGTAGGTTGTGGGTTCCAGTCCTGCTCTGTAAAAGTGTCTTCTGCAAAATCCCATGTCGTGGTCCTCAGAGGGCATTCTGATGGTTTTTAAAAAATTAAAAATTAGCCGCTAAATTGAATCCAAGCGGTTGTACTTGACTTGGCGTTTGAGACCCAGTTACTGGTTTCCGAGCTTGTTCTTCCACGCTGAGACTGATGCACGTTGCGTTTTTGAGATCATGCAGTAGGAAGCTGCTGTACCAATGCGGTCCCTGGAGAAGAGGGCTCACCCAGGGTGTTTCTTTTATGTTGTTTTTAAATGACAGATTTGTTAGTTACTGTGAATCACAGCTGATGGTATAGTGATGTGAAGAAGAAAAATCTGTAATACTTAATGCTGTCATCTACAATGCATTCTACCTTTGTAATGCAGTTCAAAACATCCTTAATGCTTACACCAACCATTATAATGCATTATGAAGGCATCTATAGTGCACTATAGATGAGAGCTTTATTGGAGCTTATGAAGTATTATAATCGACACTGTAACGCCTTATAACTTTCAATAGTAGATGCTATAATGCTGTATTAATTCTTATGCTGACCATTATAATGCATTACGGAGGTATCTATAATGCATGATAGATAACCACTTCCTGTTATTTGTTTATAATGAACAAATAACATGACTATCTTTATGTTATACGTTTTATTAATGTTTATAGCCATATTTATAATGCTTTATTAACGCATTTTAGTATGTTATGAATGTTCATAGATTCTTATAGAAATGACATTCATAGAAAGTATAATCTTTTGACTACTTAGTTGGAGAGGACCTGGTGTAAATTGTCTTTAGTTAATAATGATTAATGCTTTTTATTTATTTATTTTTTTTTACCTGGGAGAACAGACATGAGACGCAAGGAACAGCTATTTCAAGCCTTTAAAGGCAGTAGCGATGGAGAGCTTTACATCTAAACACTCCTTCCATCTTCCAGGAACTCGATGCTCTACAGACTTTGCAGAGGTGCCTTCCATTCTCATGGAGTTCTTCGCCAGCGATTACCGCGTGGTGAGCCAGTTCGCGCGCCACTATCAGACGGGACAGGTACATCTTCGTCCGTTTTCTTTTTTGATGGCTTCTCTGTATCTTCTGGATCCTACTTAATGCCATTTGATTAAATTTGTGGGATGAATCATATACTGAGTTTGGTAAAGGTTTATGACTGGTTGATTACTGTTTTTATGCAGCAGGACAAGCGGTGGGGGAATTTTTATTCCGAAATTACATTTTTTTTATTATATATTTTATGTATAATGCATTTTGAATATATTTTATATATCCTATCCAAGGGCTTGAATCGATTCAAGATCTACACATATTAATTATCTGATATAATGAAAAGGATGTATGTCTATTGTCAGAGAAAAATGTTTTTTTTTTTTACCCCAGAAACAATGAAAAAATGCTGAGGACTGGATTTAAAAAATTACTCAGGACTGCATTTACATTTATATCATTTCTTGTGGGCATAACACTTCAATAGTCATGTGTCATGTTTATGGTCTGCTGTGTCACTTACTTACAGTATTTGATATATCTCACCTTGCTGTGTTTTTGCCTTAGTAGAAAAGGCTTCTAGTGTGTCTGTCTTCCACAGAGCGAGGCTGAAGCTCTTGGAGTATATATTCTTTTTCCATAAGTTTGTGTAATGTATGGTTTTGCTTCTTTGAGATGTGGCAGCAAGCTCAGCAGGCCAGCAGCCCCATCAGGAAATTACTCAAGTGAAACACAGTAAGCAGCCTGCAGCTAAATCGGTTCCAGCACATGACCGCAAGCAATCAGCTTTCAAGGCGCGTCCATCCCGGGCTTCCCGGTTAGATATTTCCAGTTAGAATCTGATATATTTCATGTGCTGTCCTGTTTTTTTTCCCCTCCTCTTACTAGGGACCCTGTCACATTTTGGGGGATCTTGACACATTTTGGGTCATCACTGAGAGCAGTGATAGCATTTGTGAGCCTGTCGTCGTCTTCGTCGTCAAACTGCTCCTCACAGTGTGGGTTGCAGTGGCAAGCAGATCAGACCACTCTAGCTCATTCTGGGGTTTCCCCAGACATTTCCAAGCCAGCAGGGAAATATAATCCCCTCCCAGCATGTCCCAGGTCTCCCCAAGGGCCTCTGCTCAGTGGTACGTGCCCAGAGCGGCTCACTTGGGAGCCAATCAGGTGGCAAACCCATCCGATGCCAAAACCACTGCAGCTGACTGACTGATCTCCAGTTCTCTGAACTCTGACCCTCGCAAAGTGATCCTGCCAACCCTATGGAGAAACCTCACTTCAGCCACTTGTGCCCATGACCTTGTTCTGTCAGCCTCTGCTCATGACCAAGTGTGAGGATAGGGACATATATTGACTGGTACCGCAAGCAGACCTGCCCAGTTCCCATAAACCTGCAGCTACCGGACTGATCCGCCCGTCAATCTCGTGTTTCTTCTTAGCGTGTGTTTTTTCCCCCCCAAAGAAAACCACGCCCATGCCAGTACGGCATTATGAAGGTGCCATGCCTCTTCACATGATGCATACCTTCGGGGTTTAAATGCGTGATACTCGAACCATAGAGTGGACGCTAGACAGTACAGTACTCACAAAACAGCCACTCTTATGACTCACCAAATATGGACACATTTATGCAATAAAATAGTTAGGAAATAAGTGTTACCCCCAACTCTGCCTGTATTTTTTTGAACCCAGTTTATCTTCTGGAGAGGGGTGGTATTTCTATGACGCCGTATTGGCATGTGGTGTTCCTATCATTTGCGAGCAGGGTCTCGAGGTACTTGACCTCCTAGACTAAGGGCACACTCTCTTAAGAAAGACAGACGTGCAGATTCTTATTCCCTCTGCGTCAAGTGCGGACTGGAGATCATGGTCAGATGGAAGCGGGAGCACCATATTCGCTGTCACACCCCCCCTGCCCCCCATTCTGGACACACTTCCAGCTATGGCTGTGCCTTGATATCCTGCCCATCGTGAAAATCGCGTACAAGAATGGTGACAAGACACACCCTTGCTGAAGCCCAACACCTACTCCAAACGACTTCAGCTTCGTGCCAAGTATGCAGACACTCTCGCTGCATTTATATGGGTGCGGAACAGCACACCATAGTGCCCCTGTTAACTCTATCTCCCACTTTATGTGCCAAGGCACTCGACTGTATGCCTTCTCCAAGCCCATGTAGACTGCTGGCATATTCCCATAAACCCTCTCACAAGTGTGCGAGGGAGACGAGCTGGTGCACTATTCCAGAGCCGGGCCAGGATACTTATCGGTCCTCTTCATTCTTTGGTTCAGCCATCAGGTGGAGCCTATCCGCTGGAAGACTTTCCATGGGAGGCTGAGAAGTGTGATTCGTCTATGGCTGGAAAATACCCTTTTTAAGGAAAATAGGGGTCGTGACCCTTTCTTGTTAATCCAGAAGCCTGTAACCCCGAAGAAGCCTCTTTGACATGTCACCCCTACTGCATCTTTTGGGCTCACTTTCGAGGTCAAAGTTTGGGGTCAAGTGCAGTGCCAGTAGGGTGGCAAGCATGAGCAAGAAGGACCTCGGCAGATCTGGGCCTGTCCGAAAAAAGTGAATGTTTTCGTTGAAAAGATCGCAAGGACTCCTGGGCATATTCTGATTCACACCCATATTTTGCAGGCTGACAATAAAATTTGTGTGTCTTTTTCCTTTCAGCCTCTGCCAGAAAACATGGTGGCTCGTCTCTCTGAGTCAAAGAAGGTGTGCGGAGCTGCTGATATTCAGCTTCAGGTAACGGTGTGGTCGCAGGGTGGGTCGGCCGCCTCGCGATTCTACGTGCGACGGCGTGCAACAACGGCAGCGAAAAGTGCGTTTAATTACAGAACAAAATTACTGCGGCTCAGGTACTATGCAAATGACATAATATTTTAGCTTACAATTCTGTGTGTGTCAATAGTTTACCTATAAATACACACCCTAATTTAGCATACAATTCATATTTTCATGGGTTTCTATTACAAAAATATAATTGTCTGTAATTGCTTGAAGACCATTTAGCTGTTACTAGAGGATGGATACGTCTCAGTTACCGTATTTTCCGGCGTATAAGACGACTGGGCGTATAAGACGACCCCCTGACTTTTCCAGTTAAAATATAGAT
>JAABNX020000042.1:10418817-10437308 GCA_015163995.2 Mormyrus lacerda | reverse complement strand
GTTAAGTTCTCCCCAAGCGAGCTTGATGGGCCGAATGGCCTCCTCTCGTTTGTATATTTCTTATGTTCTTATGTTTGTTATATTAAAAGAATATAACTGGTGTCACCCAATAAGGGTGTTCCACTGTTTATATTAGTAAGAAAAGGGTTTCCTAAGAAGAGAATTTGGTTTGAAGCACAGTACTTGGCAAGGGCTGCAAGCAATATTACAACTAGCATAAATTCAGTTGTCTGGAGGGAGGGGGCACTGCAGTCCACTAAAGGGAAAGCGTCTGTTCAGAACATCCTACGTGAGAGTAAGATTATATGTTTCATATTTTGCATTTTCTGTTTAGAGGTCGAAAGCTAAAAGTTTGAATAAAATCAGTGAACGTCTTTATTGTAATCATTATTATTTGTTGGAAATGGCCGCCACCTAGTGCATTAATGGTTTTCGCTAATCATGCCAGGTCCCAGTGACCTTTTTATCTGACCATTTATAATTTATATGCGTCATTCACTAAATTCAATCCCAAAGTCTTGAACCCAAAAATAGAGTCTAAGGTACTCGAGTCGAGCGATTGCCCTAAAATCTCAGATTATTATATTAATTTAGACGCGAACATATATAACGAATCAAAGTTATTGTCTCATAATCTTCATGGGGAACCTTTTTTCAAAGGACGCCTTGATTCATATTTACATAGCGCCAATAAGTGTTGTATTCATTGGGGTATTATTATATATAAAGGCCTAAATTAGTTTATATGTTGCAAAACCTTAATAATCACCTTTACATCATAAGAGTTTGTAAACGATCGTCATTATGGGTTTTGTGTGCTTCCGTAAATATTTTGTGCCGTACTTTTGCGCCATCTAGTGGGAAACCGTTATTATGACACCACCTTGTAAATCATGCGCTTATTGAAGAAGGTTCGAATATCCATCCATCCGTCCATCCTGTAATAGAAGTTCAGTTACCTTCCACAATTAAACAATTGCTTAGGCCTATATAATATAATATGCATTACACTTATACTGTTTTTAATTCACAGCTAATTGTATATTAATATTAATTGTATATTAATACAACATATTAATACATTAATACACAATACGTGATGAGACTGTTGATGAGAATTGAGGAATCACGACATTTGACAGTTAGCCTTATAATTGACCATTGTGCTTTGTTTTATGGCAAGTTTGCAAATGCTGTCCTGCCGCTGGATAATATTGCAGTGTGTCTCTCACTCCAAACAGGGAATTATGTCCCCCTAGCTTTACACACATTTTATGAGTATGTCGTTTTCAGGATCAGTTCTGTGCTATTTTCCCTTTGACACATTCGGACTGCGGTCACCTACACTTACACTCTTTCTACTACCAGCCCTAGATATCCTGTTATACATAGATTGATTATATTTATCCAGCCATGCTAAGTAGCGTGAGAGGTTGGTTGCACACTGTCTCATATGGTTATGATGACCTGATTCACTCACTTTACTGTATTATGTAAAGATTTCACTTTATAGCGACAGGAAATATATTATGCCAAAAGTTTAGCATTTCAGTGTTGATGATCTGTAAAACAAATGACAAAAGCACGGCGGTGGACGAAACGCCACAATACAGGTTGTTCTTACTGTCAATAATTTCACATTGAAACTTATTCCAGTTTTAATTGCGTGTGTGTGTGTGTGTGTGTTGTGTGTGTGCGCGCGCTTATAGTTCAGCTATACTGAGTATTTATCGAAATTTTCATACTCCCATTAAAGTCGACACAGGTAAGAGATATGAGATTAAATATAAAATACATGATTTACCAGTCTATTTACTATTCTTTTATAACACATTTTCTTGAATCCAGTCGAGTTTTTTTAAACGTTTCCTAAAATATTTTATCTTCAAATAACGTAATCATATTACGATTTGATAATTAAATTTCTTTTTAACCAATCGTGTAGCTTTAAAAATAACTTTACCCCCAGGGATCTCTGCAGTATCGGACTTGTTCGAAGATGATAAGGAACTAATATATCATTGAGTCATACATGATGATTCCTCTGAGCACCTGATGCTGATACCAATGTGGCCTTTATCCATGTAACCCACCCAGTGTACCTGGGGTGAAAAAGATGATGGAGGAAAAGAGACCGAAAATCACACGAAATTAACGCGGTCAGACACGGACTTCGATCCGATGTAAGTATATATACGTACACTGACAGTCTATTGCGGCAATGAAGGTATGTTGTGTTCTTTGATATGTGAAAACAACGGCTGAGGATAAATTTCTTTTTTTGCTGTCGTTTTGGATTCAGTAAAATTTGTTTCGTTTCTGTAAAACGGCGCATTTTCACCATTTGCCTACCTGTTTTCTAGACACAAATAAAGAAATGAAGCGAACATTGCGGAGTCATTTTGCGATGGTGGATGACGTCATCGTTTTGCTTTGCATTACTCTGGCGGTGGTATATAGTTATTACATTGCACCAAAGGTGGTTGCGTTTATGTTGTATAAAAGATTGGGAAAATAAAATCATAAATGTGTACTCACAGTAAACTCAAGCATAGGGGTTATTTACCGAAATAAACTAAAAGACGTTTTCCTGTATATGTCGTGGTTCTATAAAATACAATAAAAAAGAATAGTAGTCCTGTTCTTATTGCAGTCGACCAGTGTTGCGCGGGAGTAAGTTAAAATGTTGCAAGGAGAAATATGTGTAGTTTTGGGTAAGATGGGAAAAAAATGTAATAAATACCTAAAATAGAGCACGTAGTCTATTATTAAAGTGCACAGCAGTTTAAGGTTTATTTATACTTGGCGTCGAATCCATCGTTCCTATTGAATGAATATGTTTTAAATATGTTGTTTTTGGCAAATAAATGCATGGCTAACGACTAAAAAAGATGCCCTTATTTTTGAACGGTGTTTTAAAATACGACTTATTACTGCTCTCTCACCCGCCTCTGGCGATATCCGTATTTTACTGTCCTATGACGACTACATCTACCAGAATTCAAAGCAGCAGGAGAAATAGCCGCAGCTATCACATGTGCTGGTACATTATTAGTAACAGCCTCTTTGAGGGATTTACCATGTAGGAAGTGATCCTGTGCACCTCTCACCACTTTCCTATTCGCTGTGTTACAGGGTTGCGGAGGACCTGCCTCTCATTTGGAAAAAGCGGTAAACTAATAAAGGAGACAATGAAGAATATATCTGGGACCTACGGAAGACTTGGGTAACTGAACAAGGGGGATAGGGAGGCGAGATCCATGACTGCAGTGATTCAGTTTGGGGCAAACATAAGACAAATAATGAGGTTAAACAAGATCCGTTAGACGGACACCAGCATGGGATGATATTCAGCTACTGGATAAACAGCGAAAGTGTCCTGTAGAAACTAACGGTCCGCAGGGTTTAATAGACTGATACATATATAGATATTTACGGGTGGAGCTGAATACAATCTATGCAGAAGAAAGAAGCCGAATGAATGTAAAGTCGGATTGCACAGCGGGGAGAAAGATCGAGGATCATGGCTGGCGATCAGAAACCAAGGTGAGTTAAAGCTGGGAGTAATATGAGTATGAAGAGTAAAGAGTCGCGGATGATGCATGAAATGTCAGTGTGATGAAAACTTTCCTTTTGAACGGTCATGTCTATATAGATTCTGTCATGGTGAACTGCGATGTTAGTGGTGCAATATACGCGTGGAAGACCTGCTGCAGTGTTGTTTTATTGCTGGTACTGCGCCGTGCGGTTCTGCAGTATTTTTTTGTGTGTGGGTCCTTCAAGTAAGCATCTTTAGCGGTGTAAACAAGGGTTATTTTTCAGTTTATTGTAAGTGACATCTACGGTATATGTACATTCAGTATCTTTTGAGAGTCACGATCGGCAGTTGGGCGATAGCCCGCATATGTGAATACGTTTCTCCTATGAATGTGTTGCATATATATATGTATATTTTTGAAATGATACCTGACATCCTTTTGATCGCCCCACCCATCCTCAAGACAAAAAGTATCCGGACGTTGCAGCTGGTGTCATTGAACAGAGAATACATTCCATTGCCGACAAATGTTTAATACTGTCGTGTCGTTTATGACCGGCGTTTGCAGATTAGAGCCCATTAAACGCTGTACTGCAATTGTAAAAGTAAAATAATAACACAGATTTCATGAGATTTACATTACATGAACGGCACGATGTGTGTGGTTGTGCGTGGCTCTTGCTGCAGGGAGGTCCCTGATAATTAAAATTTCACTCAGTTGATGAGCCCTGGATTTAGTGAAATAATGCAACTCAAGGACTATGCATTAATCTGCAAATTGCTCGATTTTGAAAGTAGGAAGAAGTTACCTCAGTGCACAGTCTTGTGACAGACTGATGTAACACTAACTGGGACACTAATCAATCAGATTTGACCTGCCTTCGGTTCTCATGTTTCCCTGCGATCAATGGCTGTTATGAGGCATGGAGAGCCTTAACATCCCTGCTATAGTCCCATCATTCTCCTTAGCAGACCAGGCCTGCTAGTGACTAGAAATTTGCATTAGTTATCCTGCTCTCTGCGTGTGGAACCCTGTCTTAAGGAGAGAGTGTCCTGTAGAATATAGGACGGGGACCCCATAGATGGACGAGCTCAGGGTTGCCAACTTCGGTCAGCTGGCTGGCATGAAATTTTCAATTCGGGACAAGTCTGCACATGCATTTACATGTATGTAATGGTTTTATTACCTTGTATATAGTCTATGGGGTTTGCAAACTACTCTGACACATTTCATGTAACTAAATCTAGGTTTATAATGGAATAATATAGATTTGCTGTAAGATTTCTTGGTGAGCGTGAGAGGTGGCAACCCTGCATGTTGACTGCAGGCCTTTGGGTTACCTTTCCATTAGCCATAGGATTACCTTGGGAATGTTAGGTTTGCTGGGGAGGTATATGATTAATTGCATCATTAGTAGTTACAAGTTGAGGGAGAGCAAATTTGACACACTTTAGGCTTCAATGAGCCGAAGTCCCCTACTGGACAAAGGTGTGGGGCAATTCTGGTATTTAACCCAATAAATATCAGTTTAAGAAGTGCTACTGTGTGTCAGCTAAAGTAATAAATGTTTACAGATTTTTTAGCAATAAGCAAAAATCCATCTTACGTTTAAATTTAACTGGCAGAAAAACAAAAGGGAAATTTTTATGAACGAGTAATTTCTCTTAAAACTAGAAAAAGTAAGTTAAGATTTTCCAAGTGTATTTGGGCAGCATATTGTGTGATTTACAACTGATTTTTAGAGTATAGACACCATTCAAAATTTTAAAACTTGGTTTCCTACAGGTGCGTGGCTCAAGTCTTCAAAGTGGAAAACAATGTTTGTCCGGCTGTTTGTCAAACCTTTAAGTGTGTTTTTGTTTTAAACAGAAGCTGTTTAAGTCTGTCTCCTGGTTCAAAGGGAAATTCTCTCTTTAGCGTCATCATTTTTAAATACATCATGACTTAAGTTAGAGACAATTCAGTCCGTGACCTGTGTTATTTCCCATTAAAGAGTTCTCTGAAAGAACAGCCTGAAGAATAAATTTAAACATACTGAAAGATAAACAATAATGACTTGCATGCTTCGGCGTATATTCAGCGAGAACCCTACAAGATCTTCAGTGCGTTACTAGAGACTGCATTGGTTGAATTAAGCTTGTTTTGTTTGTTTTTTCAGGTTGCCGCGGGTGACTGTCCTTCACGAGTACATTGGACACAGAGTCTTTCTGGTTTCTCCCAGTACGGCTGTCAGAGACGTCAAGCAGCTCATTTATGAGGAGGCAGACATCCCTGTTGCGGAGCAGAGGCTCTTTCATCACGGGAAAGCGGTAACTCAGCGACATTTTAGGCTAAACTGTAAATTATGTTGAGATGAATGATGGACAAGAAATGGTAATTATTTTTTTAATTATTTTGAAGCCCTGCCCACACAAAACATTCAGAATGGCCAATTTTTCAGGCTTTTGATCTCTTTTGTTCTTTTTCTGTGTATTAGACATTGGTCAGATAGTCATGTAATGAGTACTTTTAGGGGCTTGAAATGATCTTCTGTCATCTGTGTGTCATCAAAAAGCCATCGCAGTGATTCAAAGATTCCAGGTATTAATACTGTTTGGGGTTCATAGCATGTCAGATAAATTGTCCTGTGTTCCCTGCATTGTTTTTAGCACGGTGATCTTGTCAAAAGACAATGTCTCATGTTTTTCCTAATTTGTCTTGCATAAATAGATTATATGACAGGAAGTGGAGCGTGAATTGACCCACTGTACCAGACAAAACGTAGCAGAACGTGATCTAATACGGTCACTCTGTTAGCGCTGAATGTCAGAGTTTTGGACCTCGCTGTGTTTACTGGACGGAGTGACTCATCACTGGCGAGACGTTTCTGGTGTTTGCGCCATCGCAGCTGCCGGTGGTCAGCGATGGCTGAAATGCGTGCATGCTTCTCGTATCTGCGTCCTGTATGCCTTCATATCATCAAAGGTATTTTCATATACATCTGTTTGCTTTTAATTATATTTTAATGGTATGTCATCCCAAAACGTGGTTGGCCCAACCAAACCATGTGACATGAGGATGGGAGGGAGGCGCGTGAACTTTATCTCGGTGCTGGAGACGAGACGGGTGTTTAAAATGGAGAGGACAATATAAACATTTAGGTGTTTTGACTTCAGCATAAAGAAAACGCTAGAAAATGAAGCCCCCCAGGGCAGGGGAGGGGAAGGGTTACGGCAGGGTGCAGACTTGGGCATGATGGAGCTTATATGAGTGGTACTCAGATGGTAGCGCAGTGGTTAGTCCGGTGACCTCACGCCTGTGCGGTAGGGAGCCCCCATTCCCCCCCCCCCAGGTATTCCCCATGATTATACAGGTTTGCCCAGGGTACCGCGGTTTTTCAGAAACACTTGGACATGCAGGTTTGAGTCTCAAAGACTTCCCATGCTGTTACTGTGTAGTATCTGCGATGGACACCATCCAAGGCGCCCCATCCTCATGCTCTGCAGGGCCTGGGACGGGATCCAGGCGCGTCGTGACCCCGTATTGGATACGCGACTCTGGAAAGCAGATGGTTGGAACAATGCTGCTAGGCCTACAATAGTCTGAATATCAACATGCATTATTTTTACCAAGAAAAACTTGAATAACGTTTTTGTGAATTTTATTTCATGTACTGTTTCTTGATATTATTATTACGTTATCGTCATCATTATGTAGCATAATGGCTTAGTGGGTTGCATTGTTGCTTCGAATCTCGAGGTGTGGAGTCGATGATGGGCTGGCGTCCCGCCCAGGGTGTGCCGCGTCCTTGTCTCCTGTACCTTTGGGATAGGCTCCAGACCCCCCCACAACAGGACTGCGGATAAAGAACTTCATTTTGACCAACCCCCCCCCCCCCCCCAACATTCCTGCATCTGTATAGCACAGTGTGATATCTCGCTCCTAGCTGGGCCAGCTTTTAGGCCTCGATCCAGTGCCGTCCTCGACTAATGAGCCTGGAGCCACGATTCTCTTTGCTGACTCCATTTGCCGTTGGATTCAGGCTAGATGTGTTTGAGCTTTGTGATGAAGCTGAAGTACGTAGGTAGTTATTGTTCACTCTGGAGCCATAAATCCCTTTGGAGCTGCAGTTGCTTTCTCAGCTGAATAGCCCTATTTATAAAAGGCTAATCACTGAAAAGAATGATTGCTAAATTTACCACGGTACTGTACTAGTGTACCAAATGTCCCTTGTACTGTTGTCTTTATTAAGGTCAGTCCTGTAAAAAGCTTTCTTTAGAAACAATGTACTATAAAATTTCCTTTTCCCATGTTTTATATAGAATAGATGTGCCCTGCAGTGGACTGGTGTCTTGTCTAGGCTAAAGCATTAACCATAGATTTACCCATAGGTCTGTAGGTTTGCAGACCAGCAAAACCTTGCCCAGGACAAGCATGAGCTAGATGGATGGATGGATGGGTGTTATTCATAACTGGTCCTTGTTTTTTTCATAATGGCAGTGATTGTTTTGAAACAACAAAGGCGTTAAAGGATTTTTTTGTAGCAGATGCTCTGCAATTAATGCAGACCTCAGTAGAGGTTCTGTAAACTGAGATAACTGCTCCTCATTTTCATGAATCCTCTTTGCGTCTGTCGTTACTGTGTTATGTCAGTTCGGCAAGTCAGGGGGGAACTCGGATTTTCAGAACAGGATACAACAAGCCTGCATGCCGCTTGCAGAGGTGGCGTTTGGACCTGGAGAAAATGGGCTTGTGGTGTGAGTGACAGCGGGATCATGGGGGATTGGCAAGTTTGAGCATATGGCTTCTGAGACAGTTTATACATTTCTTTAGCACTCATAGCTCCCTTGAGTGTTCTTCAGTAAAATGACTGATAGGCTGATCAATATGTAACTTGGGTGATTTCCATGACAAAATCCTTTTGTGTGATCTCTGGTACCCGCTGGTGCTTCAAAGCCGCCGGAAGATGTTTGAATCATCTGAGTAACCACTAAGGCATAATTAAATGTTGGTGAAGATTAATAGTCCAATTACGCACTTTGCAAGAGTAATCTTAATCAATTTGTACCTGAAAGTAACTGTGATGGTTTTATTACTTATTAAATCGATTTTACTAGTGAGTTACTTTTTGCGCTGTATGAAACACATTTATTAGCCAGTGAAAATCCAGTAACTATGATTAGCCAAATATTTCCCTTCTTAAGTGTGAACACTATATCTAAGGAGTCACACAGTATTGTGTACTGTTGGCACATGGCAAATGTTATGTGGGTAATCTTCAGAAATGCTTCATAACAAAAGACCCATTCTTGATGAAGTAACCTCATTATATATATAAAAAAAAGACTATTATGAACCTGATTTTTATTTGCGATGCTCCACTGTCTGTTGGCAGACTTTTATTTTGTTGGAATGAAGGTTGGTGCTCACATTGTTTTAAGAAGTCCGCAATGGCTGAAAGCAACTAAGCTGGTCTGGGGGGGGCTGAACTCCTTTTTATAAGGAGGGAGGTCAGCAGCTGGCCCATTTCTCATCAGCCCAAATGATGTCACAGTTAGAAATTAGCCACCGCAAATTGAAGCCCCTAATCTACTGTGATCAGCTGCTCACTGAGAATGCAACCCATTTGATAAAGCTGTCCCTGACTGTACTTTTAAATGTGGCTGAGCATTATGAAGAACCTTTCACTTGCAGAGTGCCCTTGACCGGTTTAGAGCGATCATATTACAGGCATCGCAACTTCAGAATGGAATGTGTCCTGCCTACGTGGGTCGCTTTTCCGACACGTCACACTTGGTACAAACTGGCATCTTGAGCAAACCTTTCTCTGTTTTATTACATTGAAAAAGCTGATATCTAATGAGTTTAAAAAGCGAATATCTATAGAGACAATACCCTCACTGGCTTGGAGTCTCTGCTCTCAGAAGAAAGACTTTAAGTTTAATCTCAGCGGTTTCTCCTCAAGCATTTTGAGTCATCTGATTCTTTCTGCAAATATGAAAAATAACTAAAAATAAGAAGCCCCTGGCATAACTGCACCAAAACTAATGAATAATTATAGTTGTTGCCATTGAACCTTTAAGCTATTTTCAGCGTTCGCCATCCATAAAAGTTACTCATTGAACTTCTGAGAACTTCTGTGAGGTATATACACCTTGTGTCTGATGCACCCTGAGCAGTATTATTAATTCTAATGTTTGCAGTAAATATCCGAGCTTCTTTGAATTTCACTGCTGGGCCCTCAAAGTGTGAAACGCTTTATCTGGAGAGGTTTAGTGGTGAGTTGGAGAGTAAAAGGAGACACTGAGGCTGGGATACTAAGCAAGTTTATTGCATCACTTGAGTGCCATGGTGACCTTGAGTGATGGTGCCATGTAACGGGAGTAGCTGAGAGACATACTATAGTGCCGTGGTTAAGAAAGGGGGTGTCCGGACCCCAGGGATTCCTCTGTGAGGAAGGTGTGTAGCTATAAATAGCTAAAACATACAGCTGAATGCTGGGTCATTGCTGCTTTGGGCAGAAAAGTGAGTTACCCAAATGCATAGTAACACCTTATTCTGTTGTCCTTATTGGGGACGATATCTATTGCTTGGTGTCATATTGATTGATATGTCATTGATTGATGGATTAATTGTGTCATTGATTGATTGATATCATTGTAGAAATCATCAAATGATGAAGGAGCTTGAATTATGCCAGTGTACGTAACTGGTTTAATTTGCACATTTTATTTTTACTTCCTGTTGCTTTTGCAGCACCAGAGAGTGGTTTTAAAAAAGGCACAAAGGACAATTCAAAGGCAGCATTTGTTGCCAAGTACTTTGTTGCCCCTCTCAAATATTTACCATTGTTCAGGAAGGAAGCATAATTAACAGAATCCCAGAAATTGTAGTAGGGGTCAAACTGAGGTTGTTACATCGTAGATGAACTGCTGGACTCGGAAGCTTTCCTGAGGTCAGCATGCCAGAGGAGGCCATCCCAGTATCTGTGCAGCCTTATTGCAGGCTGGTGCTTCAGCTGTGCCAGCAGAATGCATGGGCAGAGGAGGGGCTCTGACACACAGCACCCCCCCTCACGGTGCCCGGGCCAGACTGCTGAATATCCATCCGGAATAGCGCAGTGAAATGACTGTCTATTACTGTCATTCATTTGAAAGTGTCAGGTCTAAAGCTTTTAGCGTCACTGGTGGTACAGCCACAACTCTTAATTTCGCCTTGTGATGCAGAGGGCTTCCTGACATTGCTGCTCAGGCTTAGTTCAGTCTTTGGTTGCATATCTAGAACAAGGCTCTGCTTGTAGTGAAAATCCAAAATCATCCTTGATAATGAATGCCTTCCACTCAGGATTCCTTGCCTTTCCCCTTCGGCCATTCAGCGTTAATTAAGCCTCTCGTTTATCAGAAATGCTAACTTTCATGGCATATTTTCTTGTCTTCTCTCCAGCTATGTGACGGGGTGCAGATGGAGACCCTTCTGCCAGCTGGAAGCCATGAGATATTCATGACGCTGCAAGGAAGGGGTCTCCGAGGGGGAGGTAAGAGAACCTCTGGGGAGGTTATTAGGTACCTTTTAACTGCAGTATTTTAGCGTAATTAGAAGTATTATTAGAAGTATTATTACTAGAAGTATTATTAGAATTATTATTTTAATACTGGGAAGGCTTAAAGTTCTCCAAGTTTACATGATGTCCAAAAGAATTCTAATGTGCTAATTAGGCATCCCTAGACAGTATTCAGAGCACATTGTTCATACACAGGCCCTGATTAATGAGACCGGATGTTCCTGACCAGTAGAAATATTGACTGTAATTTTTATGGTGATGATTTGTTTGGATAATCTGGATTAATGAGGATATGGTCATGCAGGCATTATTTTGCAATTTCTTAAGGCTTTGTTTTTTTGCTTTTGTCTCAAATAGGCCGCATGGCTTCTAAATCGAGTAGCTTGTGTGTGGAAAGATAAGATGTTAATCCTGTGCATGTGCATCAGTGTGTGTTTAATGCCCTGCCCTGGGATCTGGGATATATGAAGGGAGTTCAAGGTTAACATAATTTTAATAGAGAACTTCCACTAGTGTTTTTTCTCTCATTTGCCAACGTCTTGACGCAATCTTCTTAGACATTTAAATGGAAAACTGGCATGAGATATTAATGATTTGTATGCTTAGGTAATGAAATGGAAAATTGAAGTAGGAAATTTAAAATGGATGGCCTGTGATGAACTGGCATCTCAGCTAATGTGTAAGCCTGTGCCTCCTGTCTAGATCACAGACTACAGCTCGGACCGGAATAAGTGGTTGTAGGCTGGATCAAAATTGGATAGAAATTCCAAATAGAAATTCTTGGACAATTGATGTCCTTATGAATGTCACTGTCTGCTAGTTTTGACATGCTTCTTGTTTTCCATAGGGAGATTTGGCCAAACAACGCCCCCTTTGGTGGAGTTTTTGAAAGACATCCTGCGGCGGTATCCTGAAGGGGGACAGATTCTAAAAGTACGACCCGCGCTGCGATTCCTTTTAGACAATAACGAGCAAGTGATAAAGCACAGGCACTCAGGCTAGGTGCCCTTTCATCAATAACGTGACGCCGACTCAAAGCTCAGCTTGTTGACAAGTGGCATATCTTCAATTACCACCAGAGTGGTTTGTGCTGAATTTCAGCCCCCCAGAAGGTCCGCTTGTCAGTTCCACTGGGTTTTTGATATTTTGGCTAGCTTCTAGTAAACGAAGCATTTTAGCATATTAGCATTTCGCATACACTTACATGCATTAAGTCTGTTGACAATCTAATAGGGTGTTCTGGGAAATGGTCAAAGGTATAATGGTCTGCTGATGAACTTTTAGGAACTCATCCAGAATGCAGAAGATGCTGGAGCTACAGAGGTCAAGTTTATGTATGATGAGACTGAATATGGGCGTGAGTCACTTTGGTCCGAAGCCATGGCACAGCATCAAGGTGTGTAGAGGACAGCAACTGGCGGCTAAATATGTTCTACCTATAGATTTATTGATACTTAACAAGAGCTAATCTGGTTTTAGATTTAGAACAAGGATCAAGTCATGGGAAAATAGACCAATATAATTTAATGTAAAGATTATAACACTGAACATCAGTTTTCAAATGACTGAAAGTTTAATCAGATTTGAGGCGACTGGCTGTAATTTATGGATTTTTGTTTCTTGATTTCCTGACAGGGACAGCTCTGTATGTATACAATAATGCTGTTTTCACGACTGAGGACTGGAATGGCATTCAGGAGATTGCCAGGAGCAGAAAGAGAGATGATCCCCTTAAAGTTGGTAGATTTGGAATCGGATTCAATTCTGTGTACCATATAACAGGTACGGCATAAAGGGTATTTATTGGGTTATTTTGTGAATTTTGTGAGAGTCACACTAAATAAGATATGAAAATGATGTGGGTTTATAATTGTACATGCAGTAAAAATTGAATAGGTTTTTCTGGAAATTTAGCCGTGTCCATTTTTATTTTTGTATTTTTTTAGATGTCCCTAGTATTTTCAGTGGCGATCAAATCGGCATGCTGGATCCACATCAAACCCTGTTTGGACCCCACGAGTCTGGACAATGCTGGAACTTAAAGTCAGACCTCAAAGAGATCACGGAGCTTTCCGACCAGTTTGCACCCTACATTGGGTTATTTGGGACTTCAGAAAAGACTGTCAAGGATGGGAGCTTCCCTGGAACGCTCTTTCGCTTTCCACTCCGGGTGAAACCCTCCCAGCTCAGCAGCAACATCTACAACAAGGAGAAGGTTCTGGAACTCTTTGAGTCCTTCAAGGCAGATGCTGACACGGTGCTGCTTTTCCTGAAAAGTGTGCAGCAGGTATCCCTACACGTGCGTGAGTCAGACGGCACGGAACGGGTCCTTTTCCGGGTGACCGCCAGCGAGAATGCCGACCTGAAGATGGAACGGCCTCACTCACTCAAGTCTCTTGCTCGGGCCATTGACAGCTACAGCAATGGCGTACCGTGTGACACTGTCACATGCGCCACCTACCAGGTGAACATTGAGACACAGGATGAAACGACAAAGGAAACACAGAGGACCACCTGGCTCGTTTGCAATGGAGTGGGGGGTCGTGGGATGTGCTGTGAGCTCGACTCACTAGCCGATGACCTGAAGTTTATTCCAACCATTGGCATTGCCCTACCGCTGACGCTGATTGACGTGGATAAGGGGGCTACTTCAGGTTTCTCAGGGAGGGCCTTTTGTTTCCTTCCACTGCCGCCTGGAGAGGAGAGCATGACAGGATTGCCGGTTCATATCAGTGGATTTTTCGGCCTGACCGACAACCGACGGAGCATCAAGTGGAGGGAGGTGGACCAGTGGAGGGACCCTGCGGCGCTGTGGAATGAGCTCCTCATTGTCACCGTCATCCCCAGAGCCTACTTCACGCTTATCATGGAGACCATTAAGCGCGTTCAGGCTAAGAAGGATCAGGAGTTTCCCCTTTCAGCCAGGGGAACCTACGGGGCCTGGCCAGACCCCGGTAAGATCCGGCCGCGCTGGAGGCCCATTCTCGAACCTCTCTTCCAGGACCTGCTTCAGCAGCCAGTCATTTACTCCCTGAGTGACGCCTGGATGACGGTAGACGACGTTGTGTTCTCTGAGCTGGATGAGGGCGAGAAGAGCACAGAGGTTGTCATTGGCTACCTCCAGTGCTCAGGTGTTCAGGTGGCCAGAGTTCCAGCAGCTATGGACATCGTGTTGATGGGGCATATCACTGCACCCAGGGATGTGAAAAAAGTCACCCCTGCTTTGGTGCGGCAAGTGCTGCGGAAGGCCAAACACAAGGGGTCCTCCCAGGAGAAACTCGTCCTTCTGGAATTTGTCCTCAGCGATGCCTGTTACAGTGATCTTATTGGCCTGGAACTGCTTCCTCTGCAGAATGACACGTTCATTCCCTTTTCCTCATCGGTGAATGACAAGGACGCAGTGTATATAACAAGCGAGGACTTTCCCAGGTATAGCCTGTTTCAGACCAGAGCAATGCCTGTCGGGCATTTTCTCATTTGTCATATTGTATCTTAAAGTGAAAATTTTGATCTGTCAGAGAAAAAATAATATTTATCAGAGACATTAAGAATTCGCAAAACTGCAGTACGTTTCTCGTTTAATTTAAAAATACAAATACAAACGTACGTAAAATCAATACAAAGATGACGATAGTGATTTTATTAAAGTTGGATGTTTTGTAAAATGTATCGGTCAGAAATTAAGCTTAACTGCGATACCAGCTTCATGATGTTTAGCATTCTAGAAGAAATATAAGTTATACACATATAAAAGTGTCACTTTAGATTGCGCCTCCGGGTATAATCAAGTGATTTGCAGGTAAAAACTGTGCAACGCCAATACATGAACTGACAAATGCCTGTACTCAAACAGTCGCTGGTGAGGATTGTCCACTTATGTAAGTCGCTCTACAGCCAAATGCAGTAAAATGTAAATGTAAGAGTAAAAATTGAACAAATTTGCGTCGCAGATGACTCACGTGTCGTGTCACCTCACACATTTCTTTGGTGGTTTGCTGTTGAATCTTCGCCCCTAAAAAAGAATCTTGTTTGTCCTCCAGGTCCCTGTACCCTGGACTAGAGGGACGGTTTGTACTTGAAAGCATAAAACCATCTGTGTTGACGAGCCTAAAGGATGCTTCCAAAAGCAGAGGTAAATCCCTCCTCTCCGTCTGTTATAGGGATTTCCCAAAGGCCATGTTATGATTTACTTGATGGTTTCGCTTTTGCCTCCGCTTTCTCAGTCTTGACATCCATCTTTAAAGGGGTCATATCTGTTAAAGGCGGTTTTCTTTCTCTTACAGAGAGGCTTGCAATACAGTTTTGCAATTTGTGTGTAGCGTGCTGAGGTAGAGATTATATTTTTTGTTGAAGAACGCTGGGGCAGCTTACAGGCAGGGAAGTGTATTCAGCTGCAGTACCCAGCGGGGTGTAAGACCCGGTCTCACTGCTGATAGATAATTTATGACTGCTGTGTGCGTTTATGAGCAGCTTTATTCGAGTATCTTTTTTTTCGGGGCTTCGCATTCCACATGCGGCTATCCTGGACATGTTCTGTCCCATACCTAGCTGTAAATTTGCCAAAAGGATGAGATTCAGCTGAAAAAAACGCTGAAGAATCTGATCTTTTTGTTGGAACGCTTGAATGCCTGCTACGGAACATAAAAACATGGCTCTATGCTTGCCTTGATCGCCTTCTGTTACTGCAAGCCAAGGCTAAGAATTATCAGCAAGAGCAAAACCTGCTATTAGCCCAAACGCCTTAGCCCTGCAAGCTAGCTTCCCCATTTATGCGGGTCGAAATGGTTAATTAGTGCTGAGCTCAGCTTAGGTAGAGAAAAGTCATGACTCACCATGGTGAGACTGTAGGGCTGAGCATGAGGCAAAGGGAACAGCTGTTTTCTGTCCTGCCCTGTCCTTTACCCCACAGCATGTGCTCTGTTCTGCCCTCCGATGCCATTTGTGTAGTGAAAACGATACAAACAAGAGTTTCTATGGTGAAGACCCAAAACAACTGGAGAACAGATTCTGTGTCGGACTTTGAGTCCAAGATTGATTGTCAGGTCAGATTTATTATTACAAAGGAATGGCTGTAGGTCTTCAAGAAAAGTAAAAATGTTTCTTTTAAATTAGACTTTGTGTAGGTGTGTTCAGTTTCATTCATTTCTCAGTTTATGGGTATACATTTTTACATGCAAACTCCTGCTTGGCTCTTCTCTGCTTCTCATTGATGAAGGATTTCTTCCATGCTTTATGGGTCTTTAAGGGCTTCTAGGAGTCCTGGCAGTCCTAACTGTCAAAGCAGTGCACTTGATGGTTCCCATTTGACGGTTAGAAAGTTAGAAAGTTGGTTCTGCATTCCGCCTGCCTGTTTTTTTTTTTTTTTTGTTATTGCCAGTGTCTCCTGCTTCACCTTTAAGCCAAACCTGGGAGCCTGGAAGCAGCCTGCCTCACAGTGTAGCCTTCTGCCAGCAGAACCCAACCATCAACCCTTGATAGTTCGTTTGAATGTCCCTTATTTGACAGGGATTTTTTTTATCTCTTTTTTTGCAACTGATCCAAAGGCTGTTTCTTCACTTCCTCTTAACGCTCTGTGGCACCAGGGATCATCATTTGCTGTGTGAAGATTCTTTGTGTTAGATGCTACATTTGCTCCTTTCTTGAGATGTTCCGATTGTTTGTAAAAACAAATAAAGATTAAAATCCTGCACTATATCTTCAGGTGGATAGAGATAGTTTACTCTGTTATCCTGGCTCGTATCCTGTGTATTTTGTGACTGTTTTTTTTCTATTCTGGAATCCAAGATCTAGAATTCTGCTCCACAACATAATCTGACTTTAATTTTGAACTATCACTAATTGATTGAATTCCAAAATTTCATTTTCCTGTACACATAGAGCGATTATCTGTTTCAGATTTTGTGCCACTGGGCTATTCTGTGACGTGCACTTCCTGTTGTCACAGCGGCTGTGCATGATTCTGGGCGCGGTGCTCACGCTACAGGATCCACAGTAGCGTGGCTCAGATCTCAGACGAGTCTGCAGCGCACCACTTATTCCCATCCCACCCTTCAGAATACCTGAGATTGCATGTGGTGCCCTCTCTCTATAGCCAGCAGGGCAATCTGTCACAGTCAGAACCTATTTTAACATGCATGCAGGCCATTGGCTCATCTGCTGCCCACTTCCTGTCACTAAGTGTGTCGGGGAGGGGGTGGGAGCACCGGGTACTTGGCATCCACCCAGCGCTTAGTCAGACGGAGCACAATCTCAAGGACATTGCAGTGCTCTTACCCAGGTTGCAGAAACCATGCAGCCACAAGCTGTTATACAAACTGAACTTTCTGGAGAATTAACAACCTTGTTCTACTAATTCCAGCATTCCTAGCATCCACCATTTTGGTGCACTAGTCCACAGGTCCACATGATTGCTAGTTGCTTTGGGTTTTTTTCACTAGTTGTCAGATCGCGTTCAACTATGCAACTTAAGTTAAACTTAGGAGGTTATAAACATTATACAATAAGTATGGCACCCATTTCAAAAGTGGCAGGATTAAAATGATGAATATTGCATTATGATCTATAATATTGGTACTTTTTGCCAAGGAAGCCTAGCTGATTTCCTGTATCTCTCACCTACCCTTTGGTAAAAATGTAAATATGCGCTTATTTGTTTTATTTTGGCCTCGTTTTTTTTACATGACTTCTGTTTAAATTAAATTGCAGTGCAGCGGTTGTTCTGGGGCTATTCGGGTAGGTTTAATGGTAGCAAATGCTCTGTGCTTGGAATTAACTGACTTTGAAATCAATGCACAGCCCTACAGCGAAACTATGAAATCTCTGCTTTGGGGAACATGGGAAAGACCCCGAACATTCTTCATTTTGAAATAAGAATACCAAATTATCATTTATTAAAAGTAACACTAATTTATGATGCCTAACATTTTTATTAGCGGCATTGTGTTCTAGATAAAATGTGGGGATGTTCTCATTTTATGACACCCGGGTTAATAAAATTTTTCCACACTTTTTGTCATCGTAGTGATTTCATAGTGCGCTGTATGTACTCCAAGGAGTGTGAATATGTTTGGTTTTCCTTTAAAACATAACTTTAATGCTTTTCCTTACATGTATCTGGGAATCTTACTGTCTTACTGTTCTTAGTCACCTTTGCAGCACTAATCTGTCATAAAATCAAGCGAGTACAAGTGAGGCATTTTTTAACCTTCCCCAGAGCTGATAGTTTTACTACAGAAAACTGTTTGACATGACACCTGCTGTACCTTCAGGCAGACACTGTCAGATAATAAATGAATGAACTTGTGAACTGAATTCTGACAATGTAAGAATAATTACAGAGGTGGATAGTTCTGGTCCAGAAAGTAAAAATCCAGACCAAGATTTTATTTCAACCAACCAGTTAATTATCACAG
>JAABNX020000042.1:10400526-10418608 GCA_015163995.2 Mormyrus lacerda | reverse complement strand
TTTGGTGTGAATTGTATTATTGTGACTGTATTTTACTGTAACAACAAACATGACAAGACAAGGTTAAAGGAGCAGTTTGCTCCTTTAAATCCAGTGTCCAATGCATGCATTGCATGGATTCGTAATGTGTGTGTAATGTGTTTTTTGGTGTTAGTGTTTTGTCCAAATGACTCTATTGTGTGGCTCTCGCAGTAAGTAGAAAAGATAGTAAAGTCTAAAGGTATCATCACCATCAGTGATCTAGCATAATTAGCAAATTAAGCATAGAATAAATACCCCAAAAATACACATATATTTTTAAAATGTGCATATTTTGAAAAGCAGATTTTTACGATTTACCTTACTGAAAAGTGTTTAAATATTAACACTTATTTAGTATTTTTGAAGTCTCTATTTAAATCAGCACTTATTTATAATGCTTGCAAAAACATTTAGTAAAATTTTAAGTATTTAATTTATACAATTGTGTACGTTTTTTGGCACAGTTTTCACTTTCTTTTAGTGAGTTAATATATTTCTCAAGTAATACATTTTATTATTAAATATAAATTATAATTGTAATCCATAATGCGAGGCTTGATTCAGCATGAATTATAGTTCACTGATGTAGGACAAGGACAAAATTTGAATTTATTATAGCGACACGTTTTTCTTAAACAAGTTTTAATAAAAACATTTCTTATTTATCTGCAGGAAGACCATGTACCCAGGTGCAAGAACTTACACCAGAGCGATCTGCTCGTCTTATCAAGGAGATTCTCATGACTGTATGGCCCTCTAGAGATTTTAGTGTTGAGTGGAACCCTGGGAATCGAGAGAAGAAACATCCTGTTCTTCCCTGGTTAAAGATGGTGTGGAAACATCTTTACATCAACTTTCCCGATGACCTTAGCATTTTCGAAGAGATGCCTTTGATTCCAGTTGTACCACTGGAGGACAACATGGTCTCTGTAGAGCTCTTACGCCTCAAATCTCCTTCCCCTATCATTCTTGTAGATGAGGAAGAGGCTCCGATTTCAGAGAGCCTACAAGAAATCATGAAAAAGCTGGGTGGGGTCATTATGAAAAAGGTTGATCCGTGTTTGCAACACCCCCTTCTAAAAAACTATATCCACCAGTCATGTCCCAGCTTGTTACTTCAAATAATGGATAGATCCTCAACACAGAAGTTGGCTGGCCAAGTTTCTTCTTTCACTGACAAGCAGAAGGTTGCACTAAGAAGCTTCTTAGCTGGCTTATCAGATGTTACCGAGAAAGAAAAACGTATTCTTCAGGACCTTGCAATCTTTGAAAAAATAGGGCCCTGTACTGCAACAGGCACGCCAATGTTCATAGCATTAAGGGGAGCCAAAGCTTTGCATCATAAGGCCAAAGTTCCATCAGATGTCCAGTTGTCTTTCAATGTGATTGACAGTAGTGATGAGGCCACCATCCGTCTGATAAAAATGCTGAATACTGAGCAGATGAAAAGTGCAGAGTGTTTAAACGTGATTGTTCAAGACATTGAGAAGGGGTTTTACTCCAAAGAAGAAGTTTCCAAAATTATGCTCTGGGTCCTCAAGCATTTGCTGTTTTTGAAAAATGAGGATCCCTCAGTAATTCATTGGCTTTCCTCTCTGAAGTTCATTTATGCTAATGAAGAACAGCCTGTTTCAGCCACAGACCTCTTTGATCCAGAGCTTGAAATTTTGCAGGACCTTTTTTACATGGAAGAGAAGACTAGGTTTCCACCAAGTACATATACTTCTTCCCCTGATATCCTCCATTCTCTTAGACAACTGGGACTTAAAAATGAAGTTCAGCTCACTGAAAAAGACGTGATCCAAATAGCACACAAAATCGAAGATTTATGTAGCAGTAAAGAGCCAGATTGGGAGCCCTTAATGAAGAAATCTAAAACATTGTTGACAATTCTAAACAAGCAGACCAAGTTAGTAAAGTCTTCAGAAGCTCAGACTTTACTTCAAAAGCTAAAATGGGTGCCAGTCTGTAAAGATCGACCTTTAAATTACCCAAAATCTTTGGCCTGGATGGGAGATTCCTACAACATTTGTTCATTTTTGGAGATGTGTGATATATCTTATGCTGTTTTGGTTGGTTCTTCAGTTGCTCTTGTGGAGCGTACATCCGCAGGCATGAAGAAGGCTCTAAAGTTATCAACGGAACCTCAGGTAGATCAAGTTCTGCAACATTTAAAAGCAGTAAATGACTGGCACAAGTCCCAAGCATTTACCACAGAAGACTGGTATCAGTTTCAGCAGATACTTTTTGAAATTTATGATTTCATGCAAGCACATCTTGAAGAGGCCAGAGAGGCGATGAAATCACTGCCATTTGATTGGGTCTGGACTGGAAAAACATTCTCTTCACCCAGTCAGACAGTCTTAAGACCCATTCCTGAACTAGATTTGCAGCCTTACTTATACTCATTACCAAAAACTATGACAAAGTTTCAAGGACTGTTTCAGTATTGTGGCTCAGTTGAAGAAGTTGTCCCAAGTCACGTGTTTGAGGTGATCAACACTATCAGACAAAGGTCTGAAAAGGAAATGACTAAAGAAGAAAGTAAACACAATCTTCTTCTACTGATAAACATATTGCGATGGCTATACAGCAGCCAGATTGCTGTAGATACTGACATGTATGTGCCCATACTCAACTACAAAGTTCCAAGCAAACTAGCAATGAAACCAATACACGAGTGCAGCTACTGTGACATCAAGGTTGATGACCTAAATGACTTGCTTGAAGACGTGACAGAACCTATCATTTTAGTTCATGATGACATTCCAATGAAGACTGCTGAATGGCTGAAAGTACCATGTTTGAGTACAAGACTGATAAATCCAGAAAACCTTGGATTTGAACAATCAGGCCAGCGAGAGCCTCTTACTGTGAGGATTAAAAACATTTTAGAGGAGTATCCATCAGTCTCTGATATCTTCAAAGAGCTGCTACAGAACGCAGATGATGCTAATGCTACAGAATGCAGCTTTCTGATTGACATGCGGAAAAATCTCGACATAAGAGAGAACCTGCTTGACCCTGGCATGACTGTGAGCCATGGGCCTTCATTGTGGTCATTCAACAACTCTGTCTTCTCAGATACTGATTTTCTAAACATCACCAGACTAGGAGGGTCAATGAAGAGATGTGAGGCTGACAAAGTGGGGAAATTTGGACTTGGCTTTAACTCAGTCTACCATGTGACTGACATCCCCATAATTATGAGCAGGGAGTTCATGATCATGTTTGATCCTAACATCAACCACATTAGCAAACACATAAGGGACAAATCAAACCCTGGAATCAAGATCAATTGGAGTAAACAGCAAAAACGATTAAGGAAGTTTCCAAATCAGTTCAAACCATTCCTCAATGTCTTCAACTGTCAGCTACCTCTTTCCCAAGAGTCACCATACAAGTATAATGGGACTCTATTTAGACTTCCCTTTAGAACAGAGCAAGAGGCATCAGTGAGTGAAATCAGTAATGTTTATTACAACACTACAGATATTTATTCACTTGTTGATGAGTTCAGTATTTGTGGCCACCGTCTCATCCTTTTCACACAGCATGTTGGCTCCATGGTCCTGAAGTACCTCAAATATGAAGAGCCCAACCCTGCAGCTGCTCAAGATGTTGTCACTATCAACAAAAGTGTCTGGTCATCTAAGTCATCATATGGACCTTTAAGCATCTTAAAAGCAGCAGCAAAAATCATGAAAAAGGTCTCAAGCACTAACAGAGTACCTGCTGACATCCCTAAATCTGGAAGCATCATAAGGATTGTGGTTGAAGAGTTCCACAATGTGTTTAGACGTATTGTTGACCTCCATTCACCACTCTTCAGGGGTCCAGATGATGATCCATCTTCCTACTTTGAGACTGCTGCCAAAGGTGGTCAAATCAAAAGGCTTACAGATGAAATGCCTCAAAAAGCAGTTGACCTCACTAATTGGTTGATTTGTTCATGTATGGATGTGAGCGAAGCCCTCAAATTTTCACTGAGTGAAAGTGGAAAACGCCTTGGACTTGTTCCATGTGGGGGTGTTGCAGTATTGCTTTCAGAGGGCGAGAATCGGACATGGGCAGTGAAGACAAATCCTACCCCAATTGGAGAGATTTTTTGCTATTTACCTCTAAGGATCAAAACAGGACTGCCTGTGCACATTAATGGCTGTTTTGCTGTAACATCAAATCGTAAAGAAATCTGGAAAACGGACACAAAAGGAAACTGGAACTCAGTTTTCATGCGGCACGTGATTGTCAAAGCATACTTGGCAGCTCTCAGCATGATGCGTTCCATGGCAGAAAGTGGAGAACTGCTCAACTACAATTACTATGCAGCATGGCCTGATCCAAGCCTTGTTCATGATGACTTTGCACTGATCAGTCAAGGAGTATACCAGGAAATAGCTAAGGGTGGTGAGGGTGACCACGCAAAGTTGTTCTCGGATGGCAAAATCTGGGTTTCAATTAAGTATGTAAGGTTTCTGGATGACTCCCTGCTCTGCAGGCCTGACATTGGTCCTGCTGCCTTCAAAATATTCTTAAAATACCTCCGGAAGAGTGGTTCCCAGGATCTTTGTGCAGTTGATTTGCCAGACTGGGTTAAAGAAGGCTTTGATGATGCTGGCTGCAAGGGTAAGCTTATGGAGAATACCTTGACGGAAAAACAGTTCTTCTCAGATGTGTTTTTCCCACACATTCAGGACATTGATAAAGCACTCCGTGACCCTCTAATGCTCTATGTTCTCAATGAAAAACTGGATGAATTTTCAAGCATCCTAAAAGAAACTCCATGCATTCCATGCTCTGGTCAGTCTCAGCAGCTTGTACTCCCTTCCCGACTTATACATCCAGATGGAAGAGTAGCTAAGCTGTACAATAATGATGATGGGAGATTCCCAGAGGGAACATCAAAAGACTACTTAAACCCAGTATGCTTAGTCAAATTGGTGCAGCTGGGAATGGTAAAGGATGATCTTTCTTGGGAAGACCTCATTGAACGTGCTGAATCAGTGGCAATCCTGAATGAAAGTGACCACTCAGCAGCATGTCTAAGAAGCAGTATACTGTTGAGTCTGGTGGATGAAAAACTAAAACTTCGAGACACAAGATCTAGTGAACACTTGGGAAAACTTCAAAGCATTTGCTTCCTTCCTTTTTTGACAAAGCCAGCTGGTTTTTCACTTCCGTGGTATGGAAACAATTTCCTTCCTTCAGCTATGTTTGCTGCGACTGACCTGTACACAACTGACCACCAGGACACTGTCTGCTTGATGAAGCCAATCCTCAATGAGAACTCACCATCTTTCAAAGGATGTGGCCCAATCACATTAGCTGTAAAAGACTTTCTGGGACTGATAAAAAAACCAACAGTTCAACTTGTAATCAGCCAGCTAAAGGAGCTCTCTAAATCATTTGATGGTGTGACATTGTATCAAGAAAACATAACCAATGCATGCTATAAGTATCTACATGAAGAAATGTTGCAAAATGATGCTGGGAAGGAACAAATTGTAAAACAGCTCGGAACTTTCAACTCCATCCTTGTGGAAAACACATATGTTGAGCCATCAAAAGTAGCTTTCCATCTGAATTTTGACTCTGCCCCTTATTTATACCAGCTTCCGAATAAGTACAGGAATAGCTGCCGTGAGCTTTTTGAGAATGTAGGGGTTCTGTCAAACTTTACCATTGAGAATTTTGCAGCAGTTCTTGAAATTGTGAAAAAGGAATGTGGAAGGAAGCCACTATCAGAGGAGAATTTTCAGCTGTGTCGTAGAATAATCAGTGAAGGCATATGGAGTTTGATAAGGGACAAAAATCAAGAATACTGTCAAAGCACCTATGGACAAATACTCTTGCCAGACACCAGTTTAACACTGCAGCCATCAAAGTCTCTGTGTTACAATGACTGTCCTTGGATTAAGGTCAGAGACTCAACAGTGAAATATTGCCATTCTGACATTCCCAGAGAGGTGGCAGTGAAATTAGGAGCTGTGCCAAAACGACACAAGGCCTTGGAGAGGTACGCGTCAAACATATGCTTCACAACCCTAGGAAGTGAGTTTGGGCAGAAAGAGAAGCTTACAAGCAGGATAAAAAGTATCCTCAACGCTTACCCATCAGAAAAGGAAATGCTGAAAGAGCTTCTTCAAAATGCAGACGATGCTAAAGCTACTGAAATTTATTTCGTGTTTGATCCAAGGAGTCATCCTACAGACAGAATCTTTGATGACAGATGGATTCCTATGCAGGGGCCTTCCCTTTGCGTCTACAATAATCAGCCGTTCACTGAAGATGACGTGCGAGGAATACAGAATCTTGGCCGAGGGACAAAGGAAGCAAATCCAGGCAAAACTGGTCAGTATGGAATAGGATTCAACTCAGTTTATCACATTACAGACTGCCCCTCTTTCATTTCAAATAATGACATTCTTTGCATATTTGATCCCCATGCTCGTTACGCTCCAGGTGCAACTTCTGTTAGTCCTGGAAGAATGTTTAGAGACTTGGACTCTGATTTTAGAACTCAGTTTTCTGATGTTTTAAATTTGTACTTGGGAGCTCACTTCAAGCTTGAACGCTCCACAATGTTTCGGTTCCCTATACGCACAACAGACATGGCCAAAATCTCAGAAATCAGCACTGTCCCCGCCTCAGACAGAATGGTACAAAATCTGCTTGATAAGCTGAGAACAGATGGAGCTGAACTTCTTATGTTCCTGAATCACATGGAAAAAATTTCCATTTGTGAAATAGACATGAGTACAGGGAACCTAAGAGTTCTGTACTCGGTTACAGCTAAAATTACTGATGGAGATCGTTTAAAGCGAAAACAGTTTCATGCATCTGTTGTAGACAGTGTGCTGAAGAAAAAACAATTGACTCAAATCCCTGTCCAGCAGATAACTTACACAATGGACATAGAAGACTCAGATGGAAATTTAACAACATGGCTGGTTTGCAACCGATCTGGCTTCTCCAATATTGAGAAAGTTTCTAAGAGTGTGATCTCAGCACATAAGAATGAGGACATAACCCTCTTTCCACGTGGTGGGGTAGCTGCATGTATCAGCCATAACTACAAAAAACCACACAGAGCTTTCTGCTTCCTACCTCTTTCATTAGAAACGGGTCTCCCATTTCATGTCAATGGGCATTTTGCTTTGGATTCTGCCAGAAGAAACCTATGGAGAGATGACAATGGTGTTGGCGTCAGGAGTGACTGGAACAACAATCTAATGACTACTTTGATTGCACCTGCATATGTGGAACTGCTGATTCAGCTGAAGAGACGGTTCTTTCCAGGACCAGATCCCACTATGACTGTGTTGCAAGGTACACCTATTCATGTTGTCAAAGACACTCTCAGGAAGTTTTTGTTCTTCTTTCCTGTCAATAGGATTGAAATTCAACCAGACTGGTATTGTCTTGTCAAAGCCGTCTACAACTGCATTCATGCTGATCTAAAGCGTCTTCTACCTGTTGTAAGGGCCCCGCATCTTGACAACACAGACATGCACTCAGCAATATACATCTCCTGGGTTAACACATCTACTGCAAATAAGGGAAGAGCGTACTTTGACAACCTTCTTCAAGATGAACTGCAGCATTTGAAAAACACAGAATACAACATAAGCACAAGAAAAACAATTGCTGAAAATGTGTACAGGTTGAAGGCTTTGCTCTTGGATATTGGATTTAACTTAGTCTATAGCTGCGATGAGACCAGCAGCTTGTACTTCTGCCTACAAGATGCAGGGATTCCAGTGAGCTATGTGACCCCAGAAGATGTACGCAACTTCCTTCTGACATTTTCGTCCCCAGACTCAACCTGCCAGGTTGGAAAGCTGCCCTGTCGGCTTCAACAATCCAATTTCAAACTTTTCCACAGCCTCAAACTTCTCGTTGATTATTGCTTCAAGGATGTTGAGGAAAATGAAATCAAAATAGAGGGGTTACCCCTGCTGATAACAATGGACAACATGCTGCAAGTTTTTGATTCGAAACGACCAAAGTTTTTATCAACACACCATGAGCTCATTTCTTCCAGAAAAGAACAGTTCATGAACACAATGTACATGAGATATAGCAGCGTTCTCATGAAATACAATGTGGCAAAAGTCTTTGACATCAGCAGCTTTGGGGAATTGCTGGGAGCCGTCCTGCCTCGTGAGTATCGGACAAGAACGCCTGCGAAGTGGCGAGACAACTATGCCAGTGAATCCTGGTTGAAAAGTGTATGGCACTTTATCAGTGAAAATATTGGCATCAGAGATGATCAGACAGACATGAAACCTAAATTTGAAACTGTTCTGGACATTTTGAAGGACTGGGCTTTGCTACCTGGGATCAAATTTATGGTGTCCACCAATAAGCTTGTGGTACCTGAGTATGATGTTCTGTTGCCTTTAAGTTTGATCCATGTAGCAATATTTCCAAATGCCCAGAATGACAAAGTCTTTCACACTCTCATGAAAGGAGGATGTATTCAGCTTGCAGTGAACAAAATCTGCTCCAAGGAGAATCCTGTGGTGCCACTTTTGGCACAACATACAGCAAACATAGAAAATCCCTCTAGCATTCTGAAGGCTTTGGAATACATGATTCAGACATCTGCCTTCAAAACAAGTGGCTTGACTGACAAAGACTTTGAAGCACTTCTTTTGTACTTCAACTGCAATTTAATAAACTTGTCCCCAGAGGATGTACAGAGTCTGAAATTGCTCCCATGTTACAAATCAGTTAGTGGTAGATTCATCAGTGTCTCCAACTTTGGGGCCTGCTATGTCCTCACAAAAAGCATCCCATCTGCAGATATGGAAAAATGGGCACACACAACATCCTCTGCTTTTCTGGTTGATAACCCACAATTGAGGGAACTCCATAGTTTCCTTGGGTGTATACCAATTGATGATTTAGAAGTCTATTTGAAGCATCTCCTGCCAAAGTTTGACAGCTTGTCCCATGATGCAAAAATTGAGCATCTGATATACCTGAAAGAAAGACTTCTGAGCATGGAGGAGCCTTGTGGGATTAAAGACCAGTTGTATGAAAAACTGGAAAGTCTGTCATTCATATATGACTCAACAAACAGACTGAAATCAGCAAAAGCATTCTATGATCAAACTGTGAAGGTTTTTGAGGTTATGCTTCCTGCAAAATCCTTTATACCCACTGATTTTTTCAAGAAAATTGAACAAGCATCAAAGCCAAAGAATGGGACATCATTTCTTCCCTCGTGGATCACATTTCTTAGGAACATTGGATTGAAGTATGTTGTTTCCCAACAGCAGGTATTGCAGTTTGCAAAAGAAATCAGCATCAAGGCTCAGACTGAGAACTGGAATAAAGAAAAAACACAGACCATGGTTGATGTTCTCCTCATTCACATTTTCAATGAAAGAACTGATCTTTTTGGGGGCACCTTTCTCAAAGAATTGTCGATGATACCATTTTTGTGCCCAGAACGCGCTCCTGCTGAACTTGTTAAGCTTCATGCTCAACATCAAGAGATGAGTGGCACTCTCCCTCTAATTCGCTTCAATGGGTCTCAGGTAAACCCGAAGTTCAAGCAAACTGATATAATCCAACTGCTCTGGACATCTTGCCCCATTCTTCCAGAAAAAGCCACTCCAGCTAGCATAAAAGACCAAGAAGGCAGTACGCATGTGGGCCAAGAGCAACTTGATCTAGTTTTGACTATGTTAAATGTCAACTTGGATCCACCATTGGATAAAGTAATAAGCAACTGCAAGAATATCTGTAATATATCAAACCTAGATGATGACGTGGTGAAAACAAGAAACAAAGTCCTCAGATGCACTTATGAGTTTTTAAATGCAGATAAGAGGGAATTTAGGTTTCAGCTACGAGGCGTATCTTTTGTCATGGTTGAGGAGGGATGGAAACTTCTAAAACCAGAGGAAGTTGTTATAAATCTAGATCATGAATCAGATTTCAAGCCCTACCTGTACAAACTTCCTTTAGAACTTGGCACGTTTCATCAGCTGTTTAAACTTTTGGGGACTGAAGACATCGTATCAACAAAACAATATTTGGAAGTCCTTTACCGCATTTACAGAAATTCAGAAGGTAAGCAGCTCGACCCAAATGAAATGAGGACAGTGAAGAGAGCTGTTTCTGGACTATTCAAAAGTCTTCAAAACGATCCAGTGCAGGTTCGCAAAGACTTGGAAAACCTCCGAGATTTGACTTTTTATCTGCCTAGCCATGATGGCAGACTAGCAAAATCAACTGTTCTAGTTTTTGATGATGCCCCGCACTATAAAAGCAGAATCCAGGGTAATGTTGGGGTACAAATGCTTGTAGACATGAGTCAGTGTTACCTTGGTAAAGACCATGCTTTCCATACCAAACTAATTATGTTGCTACCCCAGAAGCTTCGACCCAGACTTCTGAGTAGCATTTTAGAGGAACAGCTGGATGAAGACTGTCCAAAAATGTGCCAATTTGGAGCTCTTTGTTCTCTTCAGGGTCGTCTGCAATTGCTTCTGTCCTCAGAACAGTTTATCACAGGGCTAATTCGCATAATGAAGCATGAAAATGACAATGCATTCCTAGTCAATGAGGAAAAAGCCATTCGCTTATGCAAGGCTCTCTGTGAGGGTTTAAAAGTTTCTTGCTTTGAAAAATTGCAGACAACACTGCGTGTGAAAGGTAGCAGCCCTATTCCAAACAGCAAAAGTGAAACTTTGGCCTTTCTAAAAAGATATGGCACAGCAGTGATCCATCTCTACATTCAGCACTCTGACAGCAAAGACATCAACTTTCTGTTAGCTCTGGCTATGACACTTAAATCTGCAACTGACAATTTAATATCTGACACCTCATATCTCATTGCTATGCTGGGGTGTAATGACATCTATCGCATCACAGAGAAGCTGGATAACCTGGGTGTCAAGTATGACTCCACTGAACCCTCAAAACTTGAGCTTCCTCTTCCAGGAACACCTATACCTGCAGAAATCCACCATATTCTGCTCATGGATCCCATGAATGTCTTTTACCCTGGAGAGTATGTGGGATACCTTGTTGATTCTGAGGGAGGAGACATTTATGGCTCCTACCAACCAACCTATACCTATGCCATCATAGTTCAAGAGGTGGAAAGAGAAGAGGAAGATAACTCAAGTTTCCTGGGAAAATGCTTCCAGATTGATATTGGATACAGTGAGTACAAAATTGTGAGTTCCCTTGATTTGTATAAATTCTCCAGACAAGATGAAAGCACTCACATCAGAGACAGTGCCCCATCCACACCTACAAGCCCCTCAGAATGTCCTCCTTCCAGTCCACGATTAGGACCTCACCTTTTTCCTGGAAAGGAAAATCATAGAGCTCTACCTTCGAAGCAACGGCCCAAAAATTTAAGAGTGAGTGCATTACCAGAAATACTGAAAGAAGTGACCTTAGTGATAGAGCAAGCTTGGAAACTGCCAGAATCTGAACGAAAGAAGATTATACGGAGACTCTACCTGAAGTGGCATCCAGACAAAAATGCAGATAATCTGGAAATAGCTACTGAAGTCTTTAAACACTTGCAGAATGAGATTAGCAGAATGGAGAAGCAGTCTCTGGCGGAACAGACTGCAGACCGAGCATCCAGGAGGCCTTTCTCGACGTCTTCCACTCGCTTCCAGTCTGAAAAGTTTTCATTCCAAAGGTTCTACACATCATGGAACCAGGAAGCTACAAGCCATAAATCTGAGAGGCAGCAGTTCCGGGAGCAGTATCCAACATTTGCGGGCTCATCACATTCTAACCGTTATTTTGTGCCACCGTCCTTCAAATCTGTTGGGAACCCCGTGGAGGCACGGAGGTGGCTAAGGCAAGCAAGGGCCAACTTCTCTGCAGCAAGGAACGACCTCCACAAAAACGCCAATGAGTGGGTGTGCTTCAAGTGCTACCTGGCGACTAAGTTAGCTTTGATAGCAGCAGACTACGCCGTCCGAGGGAAGTCAGACAAGGATGTGAAACCCACAGCCCTGGCGCAGAAGGTGGAGGAGTACAACTCGCAGCTTGCAGGGCTCGCTAAGGATGTGCAGATTCTGGAGGGTTACGGTGTGGACAGTTTGAGAACTCGCTATCCCGACCTCCTGCCTTTCCCCCAGATCCCCAATGACAGATACACATCCGAGGTGGCTATGAGAGTGATGGAATGCACAGCACGTATCATCATAAAACTCGAGACTTTTGTGCAACAAAAAATATAACTCTTTTTCCTGTACCTGTAACCGTACAATTAAATACGACCGTGTGCATAGATTCCCTAGCCAATAGAAACCTAGCGGCTGTGTGCAATGTTGATAAATATATCGTCGTGTCAAGGCAAAAACATGTATACAGCTGGCAGTTTAGATATGCAGTATTGATATTGGTACAGTATTTAAGTATATGGCTGCTTCATGTGAAAAGAAGCCGTCTGAGCCTGACAATGAGTTACTGAGGCTTTATCTTTTAAAAATCACAATTAATCTTCTAGTTAGATCGCTGTACATACGAGAAGCCCAGCAATACTTTTTTTAAACCAAAGTCCCATGATATATTTTTTCCTCTTGAATATAAATATAAATATGCTGCTTTTTTTACTTTCAAATTTTATAAAAATGCATTTTCCTGTCATAAACCATGGAACTCCTGTCTGTAGATTTCTTATCATCAAGGCAGGAATTGTATTGGCAGGACATGAATACAAACCAATTGAATAAATATGTTGTTTTTTTATATATAGGTTGGTTTCTGTTGTTTTACTTGTTTTGGTTCTAAGGGTCTTGATATGTTGTAATGTCCGTGTACCATGTTTTATCACTTGTAAATGAATCAGATAAAGCACTTTCTCAAAACACTTTTTTTGCACTTGCACTCCTGTGTCTCCTTAAATCTGGGAGAATTTGCCTGTCAAACACAGTTACGAATGTCACAACGTTACTCATATGCTGTGTTTATTTTCAATGTTCATTTGTGATGTTTGTTGACCTTCTGGCATCCAGCTCACTTGGTTCTTTGTTGCCTGGGAAATGCATTTCTTCAGTGTCGTCTCTACTGCAACACAATCGTATAACACCAAATAATATACTGTTACTTTATATCATAGTCTCCCATACGTCTCTGTGAGAACGAGTGATCTTTAAGTTTCAGTTTATTATGCTAAAACCAGATGACCAAATTAAGTGGGAAATAGATCGTTTATGCAACATGTTAGCAGGTTTGTATAGTTTGGGGTAGATCTATCTTGACCTGGGAAACAAACTGGAATACAGTACTTTATCTTTTCTATAATGCAGCATCCTGTGTTGTGTGTAAGCTGATTAAGTTACGTTCTGCTGCAATCTTCCTCAGTATAATCAAACATGCAGGTTATCCGACATACACATATGGTGCTCATTTGGAACCGACTGTCCTTATGGTTGTATTTTAATTTAGTACATTTTCAATGAATGTTTATTGGGACTACCATATTAAACACTGGCAATGAAGTGAGCTGTTATTTTTCTTGTGTAATGTGTGTATTTAATAAGTCTCATTCATTCTTATTAATTTTTCAGTGCTGGCAGACTAGAAAAATCCAACTATGGTCTTTCCTCTCAGCATTGGGTTTTCCTGCTTATGTACATATTGCTGTAGTCGTCAGAACCCTCTTTAATGCTTGGTAATGTTTGGCAAAAATATTAGTTTAATTACTGTGAAATATAATTCTGTAGGCTGAATGTAGAAATAGGTAGTGCAAATAGATTAGCTATTGAATCAGGAATACTTTGTAGCACGTAGAGAGGTGTTTAGCTGAAAGGCTGTATGTGGTTTGGCGGGCTGAGTCTCTGTGCCTGTCATCAGAAGGTAGCTGGTTCCCAGCTTTGGCAGAATAGTTGTATTTGTGGCTCCTTGAGGAAGGCCCTTAAACCCCAGCCCAATGGGTGCTACTGTGACTGGCTGCCTGTTACTGCCCATCTTGCTCTCACCTATCATTGTGTAATGGGGAGTCAAAAGTAAACAGACATTCTCATGGGATCAATAAAGTTTCATGATCTTAAAACATATGTTAAATCAACATCCTTCATTAATATCACCATACATCTTCTGAAAACACTTGTCCTAATCAGGGGTCATGGGGGGAGGGGCTAGGACAAGCCACCAATCTATCACAGGGGTACATTCATACTCCACTTAACCTCAGCTTGCTTTTGGACCAGAGTACCTAGAGGAAACCCCATGACAACACAGGGAGAACATGCAAACTCCACACACATGGAACCATGGCAGAGACTTGAACCCAGGTCCCAGAGGTGTGAGGCAACAATGAATATTAATAAAAAAATATTTTTATTATGGTTATTTAGTTAACTAGCAAGTAAACATCTTACAAAAAAGAAATTAAAAATATATAACAGTGACAGGAAAAAGTTATGTATGATTTGATTAATACAATATTAATTAGTCATTAATTGTTGGTTGAAAAAGACTACTAATGTAAAGAAGCTACAGCGACCCTTGTAAAGAAGTCTTCGAACTGGCAACAATGGGCTCTAAAGCCATTGACTCACATATCAGGGGAGAGAAGCAGAACATTTTGTCAACCATCGGACAAGAACTGTCCCCATTGTTTGCCAGTCCTGCAAGTACAACCTCTACAGATAAGCCTACACCCGCTTTGGTGGTGTCTCCGGATCCCAGGACAAGCAATGCCTTCAGTACATTCTCCTCAACCGACACACTGAAAGCAGCAGTGCTATGGGCTTTGCGAACAGTTAGCCAACATCACTCCTATATGTCCAATGATGACATTCAAACTGTGGTGAGCAATTTGCTGGGATACAGTTAGTGATTATAGGACGTTGTGGCCTACATACCCTTCACAACTCATTCAAGACGTGGATGGTGGAGAAAGTGCTCAAAGCACTACATTTTCTTTTCCACTCTGCACCAGCCAGAAGAGAGTACTTCACAGCTGCAACATCATCCTTAAGATTCCCTCTACTTTTCTGTGGCCATCGGTGGCTTGAAAATTTGTCAGCTGTCAAACGAGCATTGGACGTCTGGCCCTCTATTGTGAAATATGTGGCCCTGGTGCAAAAAAGTGAAAAAGGTGAAAAACCCAGAGACATTTTATTTTGACCGCATTTGTGAAGCCTGAATGGATCCCCTTCTTCTGGCCAAACTACATTTTTTCATGGCCCTATCACGGGCATTTCCGTCATTTCTGGCTAAGTACCAGACAGGTGTTCCCATGATGCCCTTCCATTGGAAGGACTTGGCAGATTTGATCTGGGTAAATATTCACCACCACAGTAACAACAGCAATAAATGACCATGCAAACACGCACATGTGAACTTAACTCTAATTTTATTTTCAGACTCTCCTCCAACGCGTCATCATTCATTTCATTACCTAAGACACTGTTAAAGAGTGAAATGGCAGCCCAAAAGCTATTGCATTTGTTATCACACACAAGTCGCATTGGGGGAATGGATTATTTTCATGGATGTCCATTATCTCAAAAACTAGAACCAATTTAGCAAAAGTAATGGTATTTTTGAATTCAGCACCCTCAAAATACTAGCAAATATCTATTCAAAAAACCTTGGCGCCTGAATTTCTTTTGTTGTAGACCTGTGTTATAAACAACACCACATGGATTTATTAAATATTATTTTTAGATTTTTCTTTATATGCGTTTCGTAAATAGCGAAGTGCGGACACATATTGAACCACCACAGTTTAACTCACAAGTTAGAAGTTGAGAAAATACAGATGACAACTCTCAGGACTGACTGGTAATACAGAAATGTGTTTGATGGTAGCAGCAGCACAGGTGAGATGAGCAAACAGCCACACACGGACCTACTAGCAAACAATTTCATAGTTAAGGCAGGTTTTATTCATTTACTCCACCAAAAATCCAAACATTTTCACTTTATAAATCTGAAGTATTATTCTGAATCTACAGTGACAAACCTTACGTACAGGTAAAGCATTCCCTGTGGCAGTGTATTCTATTCTTATCCAGAACACCTACATACACACGACTTGAGTATATTTGCAGATTAAACTTGAAGTCACTGGCTCAGACAGATTAACCTTGAAATGACCAGGAGATATTTGCATTATTACTCTTTAAAAACATATTGCATAGAATGCAAGCTGTTTCCAGCCCTTCATTGCCCAACTCTCATAAGTTATATACAAAACAAAGTAAAGCATATAAACAGTTTTACAAAAGTGTCACACTCATTTGTGGAAAAAAAAAAATGTGTGAATTGTGTTTTTTCCAGTACATTCTCCATATCTGACAAATGTCATGTTACCAGCACTAGAACCTGGACGTTTTCTCAAGAACGAATAATTGTGCTTGTTTTGATTTCTCTGATTTAACATGATTTATGCATCCATTCTAATTATCCACAGCGTTATAAATGGGTATAGTGTACATATAGTAGCAACTGCAAGAAAAAAAAAAGTCTACAATGCAATTAAATAATGTAATACTGATGAAACAGACAAAGTAAGAATCCTTCCAAATAGCATACACCACCTGCAGGCCTGGAGGGCCTCTAGCAGTCCTGCCTGTCATAGCATGTTGAGGTTAAACCAGCCCAGGTGAAGTACAGTTTGCCGCTGGGGCAGACGCACACCTCATAAACTGTGTTGGCAACCCTTGCCAAACCTCCAACGCCCTTGGGCAGCTTGGGCAGCCGTACTGTTTCTGCATCGAGGATCAGCTGTGGGAAGAAAGCAAAATTGTGTCAGCACAAGAGTTTATGCATCAAATGTTCTGTGCATTAAAATCCATAGTGACAGCATGCATGGTGAAGCATGCTTCAGATGAAGCAGGGAGATATGGAACATTTTTAAGCTACAATATTAAATTATTATTATTATTTTAAATATTTAATAATATGACGGCATGCTTGAGACGATTTCCTTAAAAACTGTAAATCAATAATTGCAAATTTAAGAATTAATGGGCTCTGGACTATGCAGTATTGTAAATTGTAAAGGACCAGTGAGCACTTATCCCACCATTCCTTCACTTGTGTGCAGGATAATGTCAAGGTTGGATGCAGCTTCAGTGTTGCCCCCTGATGCTTTGATGTGGACACCTTTGGGAGCATCCATCCTTAAGGACCTGGTGGGCGACTCCAGCCTGTAGCCAGAAACGAATTGTCTCAATCAATAGGCGCTTTTCCACAGCACCAAGTTCCGTTCTTTTGGTGCTTTCGCTTTTCCATTGACTGCCTTTCGAATACCAGTACCAGAAGTTCCAGTACCGAAAGCACCAAAACCGACTGATGAGGCATCTGGAGGGGCAGGGCTTCAAAGGAAGTGCTGGTTATTTGCCATATTGTTTTAGGAACTGGCCACCAGGTGGCAGTAACTAACCATGTTTTTATGCTTGACTGAAAAATATATACAGGAGAAAAAAACGGCAAGATACAAAAAATATTTTCCATTTATTAAAAACATTTATGAAATTTAAATGCTTTATGAAAAAAATTAGCTGGAAAATGGGTGAGGTCCCATAAAATCTACATACAATAAACAGACAAACGTTTTTTGTCTATTTTGTTATTCACCTTATAGTAAAAGACCTCAAGGTGAGGAAGTCAAACAAATATTGCATCGACTAAGAGAAGCTTTCAACATCTCACAATGTTCTCAAATTTTAGCTACTTCAGACATTTAGCTACTCTTGACATTCTTTCAACCAGCTTCCAAATATAGCCACCTGGAATGCTTCTCCAACAGTCTTGAAGGAGTTTCCACAAGTTCTCGGCACAAGTTAGTTGCCTTGCTCGCGATCAAACATCCTAAAACAGCTCTATATGGGGTCAGGTTGGGGACTGACAGTAGATTTTCAGTAGGTGTGTCCAGACTGTTGACTGGGACTGTATAACTCTCCAAGTTCTATCCTTGAGTGACCAATACCCATGTTTTAAGAACATAAGAAATTCACAAACGAGAGGAGGCCATTCGCCCCATCAAGCTCATTTGGGGAGAACTTAACTAATAGCTCAGAGTTGTTCAAATCTTATCTAGCTCTGATTTAAAGGA
>JAABNX020000042.1:10382367-10395694 GCA_015163995.2 Mormyrus lacerda | reverse complement strand
CCTAGTAAACCCTATTCTCCTCGTTCTCCTGGCTCCGCTCCCTTCCTTGCCCGCTCGCCTTGCCACCGATCGTCACATCAGGGTTGAAAATATATAGGATGGGCAAACACTATAATACATGAAGGATTTCAGTCTTTTCTTTATTCTAAGGATCTGAGTCACTTCGGTCCAAACACAACAATGGCTCCATTATAAAGTCATTTCTACAGGACTTTGGGTATAATTAAGATAAAACCCTTCTTGGCGTATACTGCTTGAGCAAATACCAGTTGGAGTTCCTTATTACCTATGAGCAGAAGAGTGGAATTCCGAATAATTATATCTGGTAACCTACACATGGCCTGGCAAAACCGACAAAAAATGCTAATGCTAACTATGACAACCTTAATGGCCATCCTGCTGTAACCACAACCATACAGTAAGTGACCAAGCAAAATACAAGAGTTTTCACACTTTGAGTTTTTTCATAGCAGTCACCGACTTTTATAAAATATAGTTTTCCCTTATGGGGACCAGAAATCGTGTCCCCATAAGGATAGGTGTACCCGCTCACACATGCACGCATATATATATGAAATGCAGTAATGTGTAAAATCATAGGCAGTTTATTTGGCTAGTAAGTAAATATTTGTTAGACACAAAAAGAATATTCAACATTAAAACAAATGCAAATTAAGAGTAACCCAATAAAAGCTAACAGAAATTTCTTCTGTTCATCCAAAAAGTTACTGATATCTTGTTGGATAGCTACACGGATAGCTACACGGATAGCTAAATAAGGACACCGCAGCCATTCCGTGTATTCATTACATTTCATAACCAGCTCAATTAATGAATTAATTTAATTCATTCTTAAAACTCTGTGAGGTATTAATTAGTCATATGCAGTGTGCAATTGATCCATCAAAAATACATAATACTGTAAACGTAGGTGTATACAGTAGAATGTTCACTGCAAATACTGGGTGACTTATGTAGAGGTTTTGAAATGGTCTAGCTAACACATTTTTACAGACATAATATCATTTCACATCAACCTGAAGATCATTTAAACCTCAATTGCCTGCCTAAGACTTTTGCACAGTACTGAATATACAGAAACAAACAGGCAATTCAGACAAGCAGAAAACACATAATACTCAAAGGTCACAACAGCCTCCTAGCAGAAGACAGAAACACTGCCTGCAGCATTTAAACAGAGATGATCAAAGTAAATCCTACTCAGCATAATTTCCTAGATGTTAAACTGAAGCATATTAAAATAACCAACCTATTAGACATGCAATAAAACAATCACACACACACTGATGCAATTACACTAAGCAAGCAGGGAATGAGGTACAATTCAAGAAACAGAGCAGTCCACCTGCAACCCGACTATTTATGGATCCCAGAGAGAATTGGTGAAGACTTTTATTAAGCTTTAATGTGCTAAAAAGCAGCCTTTGGCAGGTTAATGAGACAAACGCTCCAAGAAGATAGCTTACCTCTCTTGAGTGAATCTCCTGGGCATAGAGTGGAAACAGAAATTCAGATTCACCATCCAGTCTGACACCATCTGCTGTCACTTGTAACAACCCCATCCCTTCCTATAAATAACAGTAAAGAGGGGAAAGAAATAGCGTAAAGAGAGATAGCTAATCATCTTAATGCCCAGGGGCATCGGAAATACAAAACAAACAAGCAAACAAACAAATACACAGACAAACAAATGAACGATAGGGTGTTCCTTATATTTTAGTATGAATGTGCACATTACTGAGGTCAATTTGCTGCACACGCAGAGTGCGAGGATGAAACATATTACCTAACGAGGATTGTAGTCATGTTAGTCTTATTTTAAATGATGAAATCTTTGTATCGCAACCATCCACAATGTGAATATTGCACGTGTGCCAGTTGTGTGCCAGTTGAGATACACATCGCCGGGTCGAAGATAAGCAGCCAGTCCCGCTGAGATTGACCAGAATCAGCCCGCTTTAGGAATGATGGCTCAGATAGAACACCGCAAGAAGTCGGTACATTTTATCATCTGGAAAAAAGTATTGTTTTGCAAGCGAGCATTCCAGATGCTAGAACCTACGTGTCCGAATAGCTAATAATGTCATTCTGAGACAAAAACAGAGGCATGCACTGTTGTTTCTAAGCATCAGTTAATATGATCCAAAAAAGTGATAATTACAGTTGTGATTTGTTGTTTAAAAGAAGTTCACAGATTGACTCCTTTTTTCTTATATATTGTTTAATTTTTTTATGAAATATGGCAAGTTGAGTATCATGATAAAACAGACGAGTAAGACAGGGAACCTTTTTTGCTTAGGACTACACCTCCTGTCGTTCCTATTTCCTTTGCTTGTTGCGTGTGCGCATGCATTTGTGTACATGCAGACGCATGCCGTGAGCTCCGGGGGACGGTTCTGCTTGAACACTCGCGTACAGAGTTGAACCACATGACCCGGAGAATCCAGATGGCCAGTGCCAGGTTCACAACCAGGACGGCCAGTAAGACGAGCACGAAGAGATAGAGGCAGCGCTTCCTCCACCCGTAAATGCCAATCTTGTAGATGTTGTCGGAGTTGGTACTCGGGACGGCGCCGCCCTGCGACATGGAGAGGTATTCCTCTCGGACCATCTGTAGTGCAGGAAAAGGCGGCACGTCAGAAAGGCTAAACCCTCGCTAGAAAACCTACTCATTATTTGCATGCTCAATCAATGCTTTTATCCTAAAAAGTACAGCAACATGTCATTAAAAAACTCTAGGGGGCGATCAATAGCTCCTGGAAGATTGCTGGTTTGAGTCCCGGCCTGCAGCACCTGGCACAATTGTATTGTCCAAACTCTGATTAAGCACCTTGCTACAGAATACAACAAAAGCGTAATAAGTACATCTTATACATTAAATATACATTGACTCAAATACAAGATTTTATTAGCCTTGTAAGACTAAATCTATTACGTAACAGAGCTTCACATTATAGACTATAGCACGACACAACAACTGTTAGTGTTAATGCATGACAAACTATGCATTATACATTTTTAAACGCGTGACTGTGGAGGAAAAGAACCTCCTAATTCACAGCAGACATTAACATTTCCATTATTTTAAAATGTGTTCTACTTCTGGAATTTTATGTAATGATAGTTAGAACATTAATTTTATACTCTGATTTGCCTGGCTCCCACTATAGAAAATTTCTGAACACCTTTGTGACTAATCAGATTGGAGAATTCAACAGCGTCATAGCATAGCATCTCTATTGGCGTGGGGCCTAAAGCTTGTCCATGGAAGGAGCTTGTTTTCCTCTTCCTTCCCCAATATCCTTGACCACAAACTCACTGGTTATCCTGAGAGCTATCATTGGTTATCCTGAGAGCTATCATTGGTTATCCTGGGAGCTATCATTGGTTATCCTGAGAGCTAACGTTAATCTCTTTTACCCCTGACACAATTGCTTTGTTGCCTTAACGCATTTCCTGCCTGGAATACTTTTTTGCCGCCCCAAAAAAAGAAAGAAAAACTTTTCCTCCATGTCCATCCCCATGTCATATAGCAACCATGGAAACTAAAGTGAATCTGATACCTTTTCGCTGACAGCAAAGATGCTTTATTTGCTTTATTTGAAGAGATTATTTGGGCAGTGCATTGCCTCACTTAGGCACCAATTAAAATCTATCCTCCTAGTCAGCGGGACATCCATCCCAACTACAAGCACATTACTCACCTTTAGAGTGCTCTCCAGTGAGCTGTCAGACCCACATGATATGTACTCTACAGGATTATTCAATCCAGGAAGTATAAGACACTTTGAAACAATGTAATGTTGTAAAAATGCACCATATAAATTAAATTGAACTGAATTGAAGATATATGTCGAACGACATCTCCAAAAGTAGCCAAACATATCATGTCTACATTATTAAACTGATTTACAAAATTATACCACCACAAAAACAGTAAAGGCCATTTTCAACCCCCAACACACACCTCTGTTTCTATTTTTTGAATTATAAGACCAAATATCTTTAATGGCCGTCATGGATGTTACAAAGATACACTCCACAGCAGTATTTTTTAAATCTGGTCTCTCAACAAACAATAAATTACTTTTCACGCCCAGCTCCGTCCGATCCTCGTGTGTGCCACGCCCCCCTCGTTACCTCGTGTGATTCCTGATTGTAATCACCTGTGGCTTGTTCAGTTTAGCTTGTCGTGTATTTAGTCCGTGTCTCAGTCTGTATTCCCCAGATCCATCATTGTAATGTCTTGTGTTTGTTACCCTGACCCGATTAAACCCTCGTTGCTCGTTCTCCTGCCTATCTGCCTGCCTGCCTGCCTGCCTGCCTGCTTTCTTGGTCGCTGCTCACCTGCTTGTCCCTGGCAAACGTGACACTACTGGTCTCAAAACTGAATGTTTTGCAAGAACAGCTACAGTGATAATTACAAACACATACACACACACACACACACACACACAATTAGGTATCTATATCTTTGTCGGACTCTTCATTCATTTCTATGGGCATAACCCTAATCCTAACAATGACAATGTTAATGCCTACCCAGGTCTACCCTTATTGATAAGAATAACAAAATACAAGACTTTTGGCATTCTTAGTTTTTAGATTTTCATGTAATTGATTTTCCTGTTGTAGAAACTGAAAAATTGTCCCCACGTGGTCAAAAACAGTGTGGGGGACATTCGGTCCTGACAACGTAATACCATACATACATGACCGCATACACACACACCCTCCAATTGAGAGTCTTCATATTGTAGAGAAAAGTCTGGTTTCTAACACCACTGATAAAAGACAAAACTCCAACAGCCAGACCATACAGAAGCCATATAATTAAGTATAAAAGTATAGTAAACTAGCAAAGCATCAGAATCATGACTTTTTAGCTAATATCAGTCACTGGCTAAAGAGAAGAAACTTAGCTACCTTAAGGACATGGTTGTATATAGAGAATAATTATCGTTTCTCATGCAACGGAATCGGTAATATGGTGGTTTCGTGATCATGTTCAGTACTACTGACCAAATCATCAGACCCTCAAAGACTTTGCCAGATCACATAAAAATGGCAGTTTCATCAAAAGGATTTGTAACATCAGAATTATGATCCAGCACCACAGGCTGTCATAAATTTCAATATCATGTCACGGTACCAGATGTCAGGGATGGTGGTTGACATATGACTTCCGTAACTTTCTTGATATTCTTCCAAACAGGTGGCTTATAAAAATATTACCAAATGATATGAAATTAAATTATATTAAATAAAATTGAAATGACATTGAAAAATAAATAGCTCTCTTGCCATCGGGACAGTTCCTCCTCATTTAAAGGGCTCCCTCTATACAATTGACTAAGAACCCCACTTTATCTACTCTCAAAACGTCTCATCTTGTTAGGATTTCAGTAATAAATTGGGTTTTCATAAAACGATTGCTACTTAAAGTAAAAAAAAAAACATAAAATCTGATTCCCACTCTGAACAAAGCACAGAAACTACACTTGACAGAGCAACAAAAGAACTTCTAATGAGCGCTGCAGTTTTCTGAAAGCTGCAGTTTACTGTGCTGGTTCTTCTGCAGTGGGCCTCCTGCTGAGTTCACTTAATGTTACTCTAATTAGTCAAGAAAGAAATGACATGGGTTACATAAAATGCCTTTGCCCAGCTCAATAACAACTGGAAAACCTGTAGTGTATCTCTAAATAAATGATGCAGATAATCATATTACTGAATTCTTTGCTATTTATTGTGCATGTTCAGCAATGTGCCAATGCACAGAAGCTCAGGCTTTTTTTGCTGTATCTAGAAATCAGCACTTGAATTCTCAGGCACGAATTAGCTTATTAATTAATGAGTTTCTGGACTTCACTGAACCACGGCGGTTATAAAGTCAAAAAAAGATTTTCCTTTTGGGTTCGTACAGCTTGCTTTAAAATCCTGCTTCTTCCCTGCTGGCCCTTAGGCTAAAGAATGTCTTGCTTGGAAATATCTAGAATGTGCATTACATACAAATGAACACTGTTCTATTTCTCCAAAGGAAAACGGGGACTTTTTAAATCATTACACTCAAAGTGCGTATGCATCATAAGATAAACACCAAGCAGAATCACGGGATTCTCATCCTTGCCTGAAATGGACATCTCATTTTGAAATGGTGCAGCCAAACACAAGAATCAAATATGTTGGAGTAAGTGATACTGAGTATCTCCAGCGAGCCATAGCCACCCTTTCACGCTCCATGACACACAAGCTTCGCAAACCAGGAATGATGAATGGCCCCTGTTTTATAACACGAAACACATCAGCCCAAAACGTTAGTGTGAGCGACATCGCGAGGGCACAGTAAGGACCACCTTGAAGGGCTAGGCTTGCAATTTAATCTATATCACACCAATATAAAAGTCATTATTAAAACGGTGTCAAAAATCTAGATTAAGATACATGCATAAGGTTAAAAATAAAAACACCCTGGTAGACTTTGAGATGCCTTAACTGTGTTGCAGACACAACGCTTCACATAAACCTAAGAAATCAACTGCGGCTCTGCAAAAACCTAGAGAGAAATATTCTCTAATCCTTTATCATCAGAGTTTTTTTATGGGTGCACAAACATCTAGAGGGTAGCACTGTTGGCTCACACCCCCAAGGTTGAGGGTTCAAATGTGGGCAGATTGTACATTCCCCCACCCCCAGTTTTCATCCTGCGGTGCAAACTGTGGTCATCCAGTACTCCAAATTAAGTGGGGGGGGTACCCCAATATCCTGGCTAAAATTGCCCACTGTGGCGCTATTAAATCTGGCCTCCTAATCATCCCCTATATTTAACTGGTGAATTCTCTCCTGCTTCTTCACCACTTTAGCTACTGTGTAGTGAGTGTACTGGTGCAGAATGGCTGCTGTCGCATCATCCAGGTGGGGGCTACACAGAGGTGGTGGTTGAGGTGACTCCCCATTGGTTCTGTAAAAGAACTTTGGGTATTTGAAAAAGCACTATATAAATGTAACATTCATTGATTCATTCACTCATAACTGGGTTCTCTAAATTCCCCATAGAGCATGATTTTGTGTGTGTGTGTATGTGTGTGCATGTGGGTTTGCATAGATCACATTTGAGGACCAAATTGTCCTTAAAGTACAGTAAAACCTGAAATTTCCATACTTTTGGGGACATCTTTTGAGGTCCCCATTTAGATAACTTTAGTTTTATAAAAATCAGTGAATGCAATCAAAAAAGTAAAAATGCCAAAAGTCTTGTATTTGGGTTGGTTACTTATGGTTAAGGTTAAGGATGGGTAGAAGTTAAGGGTGTTGTGATTGGGATTATGGTTTTTTCCATAGAAATGAACAGACGATCCCTATTTAGATAGGAAGACCAACTTCAATACGTTATTTTCCTCCCCTAAATGTGACCATTCCCATTTTGTAATCTCACACTTCATATAGCCAATACAGAAACCAAGATTATTCAGCAATTTATCACCCCCTTGCACTGATGGCATTTTCGGGTGCATAGCAACAGATCAATATAGGTTTGACTAGCTTGAGTCAGAATTTCCTTAAAATCCACAGCTCCAGTTCCTGCTTTCCAGCCAGACCACAAACCAAATGAACTATAGTAACCCAAATAAACATTCTTTAAACAGCCTTGCCATTGGATTTTAAAGTCAGGAGAAAAATCCGTTTCTAATTTATTTTACGAAGTTAAATGCTACACAGTAAAACCAGCCTCTGTGCTTATTGAGGTCTTATTTATAACATCTAATCACAATAAAATTGGTTTTACCACTGCGATGACCCTCCAGGATGAGGTAACTCAGGTAACCTCAAAGGACTTCTTTTTATTTCAACTCAATATGTGTCAGAATGAAGAATCATCAACACTACTGTTGTTTCAAGTTGCTGCTCTTACCGAAATTAAATAAAAACACTTGTAAAGGCCCATAGTGAAGCAGCATACTTAGAGCAGCTCTTTACGGCCCAACATTACATCATTTCGAAAGCATGAGCGCTGGTCACAGCGAACGTGAAGCCAGTGTACAATGACTCTGCCACCCTCCCCTACACTGAAGTCCACTGTTCACAATCTCACTCTGTTGTCATGCTCACCCCCCCCCCCAAATATAGTGCTTGGTATTCCTTACTCACTTTAATCTGTACCACTGGGCAACCAAGAACGATCAATAAAATTCTTGATTTTACCAGACGCATAGGTATTGTCCCTACAGCATCTCATTAGAAATTCATAATTCTCTAGTCATTTTAATTTCATAAACATTTATTAATGAATTCAAACCAAGTACTAATAATTTCATTTCTTATTTTGTTTACATGCCTTCTTAAACCTATGAATAGAAAATAAAATTTTGAAAAGAATTATAAGAGGAAACTAAATCAAAATTTTAAACTTAGGTCAAATGTCATAAAGCGCAGCGTCAGGGCTTGAAATAAGTGCACTCTGACGGCAAAAAAAAGGCACGAGGGTTATAATCTCCCATCCCAACTGCCTGAAAAGCAGCATTAAGTCAGCATTTTCGGAGTCTGGCTTGCCTACCCTTGCTTGTTGGCCGAGTGCTTCTCCTGCAATGGCAAAGCTAGCTTCCGTGTGACCGCACTCGAGTCCTCGCACGTCTGTCAGGCGTTCAACAGCTGTGTGCCATAAATCTAGCCCTGCACAGGCCCAAGCAAATCAATGGAAGAAGCCCCCTTGCCCCCCCCCCCCACCTCTACTCTACTTCCGGTCCATGCTTGTGTAGGTCCTCCGTCTCCTCTACCATTATATATCTAGAAAGACAGACGCCCTCTCTGACAGTACAAACAGAACCTTTACTTAGAGACTTGTAAAGCCGCCCCTACTAGAAAGTTTCCAGCACCACAATTTATAAATAACATAATACGCAGCCCCATTTTGAGTCAGAGCAGCATGGAGTCATTCCTGAAGCATTAAGTCGCTTCTAATTTGAGACTTACTGCCTTGGCTTCGGAAGCATTGCCGTCCATTACTTCATTCCTCCATACTCTTTTGTCTTACGTTTTACCAACGCAAAATGGGAAAGCACCAATTAAGCAAGCAGTGAGACAGTAAAAGCCATTTTTAAGGACTGTAAAAACAGAAAAATGGTGACCAAATTAACGTCAGTAAATGCAGGCGTGTCATAAACAGCCAAATTTGTGCCGCCTGTACGGCACGCAAGCCCTGAATGCAGGAGCAGGTCCACCAGTGTGCTCCAGCATCCAATTTTCCAGTGTTGGCAAATAACAACACAATACCATCCCCTGAGGTAAACACATCATGTTCTTTGCAGCATGAAACGCTCATAGACTGCACAACATTTAACAGAACCTGCCATGACCAGAGTGATCCTGAAGGGGTTGGAGGAGAGGCAAACATAATTACGAGGACGCATGACTGACCAAGGAGCAGAACGAACACCATAGCAACTGATCTAGAATTTCTAATATTCCTTTAAACATAATCAAAGGCCACTTACTTTGGAAGAACATTCCTAGGGTGATTGTGTAGCTGATGTTGTATTTGGGGTTGCTGGCATAAAAAAAATGGTATGGAAATTCTATTTTCATAATTGCAGTCCAACAAATAAAATAATACACCCATTTCTGTTAGCTGAAGCACAGGACAAGTCTGTAAAGGTTCCCTTATAATTTCCTGTTCTGATTTTTGATTTTGTTTTGATTTTTATTTTATATTGTCTTTTTTGTATAGGCAACATTACCTTTTAATACACTGACATATTTGCATCTTATGTTTACTCAAAAACAAAAAACATTATACAGTACAGTTATTCTTCTAACCCTGACTCTCATTCACCATGTCCTCACAGAGTTTTTATGTCCGTGTGTATGCAGAGAGTGATGCATCTTTCTAACAAACCATCTCAGGAGACCTTGCATTCAGCCAAATGAAAATGCAGAGAGCAGAGAATTAAAATAGACTGAAATTATAAAATAATGTTATGGTATCCAGAGGAGAGACTATAACCTCAACGTAATGGGGTCCAAGTCAGATCCAAGTCTCAAGCCCTCAAGTCCAAGTCGAGTGTAAGTCTTTTCATCTTTTTTGCTGAGTCGAGTCACAAGTCATCAAATTTGATTAAGTCCCAGTCAGTGACGAATCCCCACCACTGTATTACACCCTTTACCTCGAACCTATACAAACAATTAACAAAAACGTCAGCCCAGCAATAGCGAAAATATGGATTTTTGCAAATGGCAGCACAAAATGAACATTAAAAATTTGAAAATACAGTAATCCATCTGGTTTTGTCATCGGTAGAGGGTACACTGCGCTCAAGAATAGAGATAAATGTGCACAGACGGTTAAAAATACATTTATTGAGTTGTGAATTCTTTTTGTTATACCTATTTTCATAACTAATACTTAACACTATCCAATATTACTATTGAAATATTCACTACGAAATTATTAAAATGACAAATTACATTAGTCTTAATGTACAAAACCATGGCGCAGTTTGTCCTGGCATCTCTAAAGAACAAGCCTTCTATATACACAAACAAAAGTCAGTTTTGTCTTATTCTTTTTATTTTATTACATGGCCATATACACTACGTTCTGCAGTGGGGACTGGAAAACTTCCATTACTTGTTATACAAGCCGACGTATTCCGAAAAAATCTGCGTTCTTGGTGGGATATTAAAGCAACACTTTTGACAGTTTAATTAAAAGCATGACCCGATCTTACCTGACCATTCGGACTGGAAGATTAATACTTCCGTAAATTGCAGTTGGTTGCTCTATTAGTTCTTTTAATCAGGAAGCAAAGGATTTCCCGGTATTAAAGTTACAGGGAAAAGACTGGAAAAAAAGGAAAACAAACTCCAATATATGAATTCCTAGGAGTCTTATCAGTTTTAAAAAGGAAAAATCGTCACTGGTTATTTATTTCAACCCCTCGGATGTGGACTCACCTATTTCCCTGTGTTAGCTAAAATAACATTTCTGTTTAAACCGAAACACTTCCCTTGCTTGAAACTAGAGCGGACATAACTATAATGACTTTAACAGTAACGCGCTGGAGGAGGTTTTATGGCAGGGGGAATGAAGTTACCGTAATTGCTATAATACGAGTGAATAGCGGGCTGACCTTGTCTTTTGTTATTTTTTTCTTTTTCTTAAAGAACACACGTTAACACACGCACAACATCCATTAAATTGTCATATTTCCATATATCTTTAATTTACAAAAAACTCTGGAAATACTGCTGTTCTTATAGACACTGTGTTTTGGGACTGACTAAATTCAAAAAGCGGCGCTAGCGAGGCTTCTCATAGTATCTCTTCTGCAATAAGGCAATTAATAATAGAATATTAAAACTGTATAACAGTATTACCATCAAAACAAAGAAAGATATCGGAAAAACACTCAAGGTGTGATTAAGCGGCGTCCAATGCAGAATGCCTTAAATTCAATATAGCTATACTGTTAACATTGATGTCAGATAATATGCATCATCAGGACATCCCAGAGCAGCATTTCATAAGTTTACTATTAAGGAAAGTTGAACGAGCAAGCGCCTCGATGCGCGTGCACGCATTTAGAGTTTACATACTGTCGATTCTCTCGTGGAAAATCCCGTTGAGAACAGCAGATCTTGTAAATTGGTTTCAGATTAATTTTCCGCCAGCTAAACTGTTCTGCATCATTCAATGGAATGTCTCCTGTTAAATACACTGTGCTTACTACAAAACGACCGCTATTTCTATACCAAAACTTGATTAGTAAAGCAGATAGATCTATTTTAGTTGAAAGCACTTGAAATTTCTGCTGGAACTACCACTAATGTAGCCATACATTCACAAAAAGACGATTAAAATGGCAAAATGACGACTTTTCTTTTTACTGAGATATCCAAGAGCAGTCGTCTGTAATAAGAGGCGCAATGCCAGGTGAACTGAGAGGAAAACGGCTATGCATCTGTCAAAGTGAGAATCCGCTGGCTGCTTCTTAATCCTCTGCGCAAGGTAACGCTGTGCAGTGACAAAAGTAGCAGCTGACAGCATCAATCAACAGCGTCGTCCCTCATCCAAATTCGCGAGACGTTTGTCTGTCTGTCTGCGCTGTTTTATGAGCTTGAATGTGACATACGGAGGTCATAATATCACAGAATCTACCTACGCAGTGTATTATATTTGGCTAATGATTTTAGCCAAATAATGTTTTGGTTTAATGTTTTTTTTTTTTTTGAGAATGTACTTACCTTGAATAACTTCATTCGTTTTCCAGATGAAAATCATCTGGAAAATCATTCCATCATTCAAGGAGAAAAAAAGCTTAATATTTTATTATTTAATAAAATAGGCACAGTAAATGGTTATTACACAAGTTAGTAAAGAACACTTTTCCAGCAGTTGTGTAATCCATTGCAGAAACATTCGGGTGTCTGTGTCAAATATACACAAGTTGAAAATTATGTCCATGCAATGTGGATGATAACCTACTGGCGTGACTTTTTATACAAAATCCTTTGCACATATAATGTAATTTGTCCATGACCGGCTATACGGTTTACCTCAAACATGCAAGTGAAATTCAATAAAGCGAAGAGGAAGAACCAGCTTTGAGTTATATAAAAAACATATACGATGCTTAATTCCAGTTTTATTAATGTTTAATATATATAATATGTGAATAGTCGCTGTCTACAAAACAAATTGTCAATACGTATGTTAAGGCAAGTCTTCACGCTTAATGTGCCCATCAACAACTACTGTCCTCTAGTGGTGTAGGGAACGATAGCACTTGAATATTTTCACTTAACTGTGCCTCGTGTAAATACAGACCGACCGCCAGAATGGCACCCGGTGTTTCATGCCCCACGACTTCAAGTCAAATACTGCAATCACTTCTCGGACTTTATTATAAATCAATGCACTGGTTCCAACTGAACACAAAACACCGAAGGAGCCTTCAAGGAATGCCATTAGAGGGTCTAGAGGATTCGCACTATACCAATAAAGCACGCGACCAGAACTTCAAAACGTGTTTCACTATAGACTAACGACATCCCCAAGAACTCTAGCGTGACTGCGTCTCCTGAAAAAGTCCAGTATCAGTTTTAATATTTAATCCAAGCTATTTGCAGTGTCTTTTCCATACTCTGCATCAGTAGAGAGGCATACTATTCAGGGATTTCTGGACCTCATTTTACAAGTGCAGTTAATCAAAAGTAAAATAAAATCATAGACATCCTGTCATGATCCGCTCCGTCCAAGCCTCCCGTGTGCCACGCCCCCTCATTCCCCACGTGTATTTCCCCGATTGTGTTC
>JAABNX020000042.1:10361954-10381217 GCA_015163995.2 Mormyrus lacerda | reverse complement strand
AAAAAAAAAAAAAAAAAACATTTCCTGAAGACACTGCAAAGCAGCAGTAATCTTCAGGCACAGGCCACAATATTTAAAAGCACGTCAAAATAAAAGTACCAAACTAATTCATCAAAGTGGAAGGTTGGAGCAAAAGACTGCATCCACACACCCTCAAGGAAGTAAGTTTGAGACCTTTGTGTTTCAGAGGATTAAACAAAGCAGCTCTTAAATGATGATCTGGAGAACCAGGGCACCATGCCGCATACAAGATGAGGCCTAAACTCATTTTTAAAAATATATATTTCCTTAAGTTATTTTAAAAAAAAAAAAAACTAAAAGTCTTAATAAATTAAAAAAATCTTCTATTAAATGTCCGTCAAAGCTAAATTGACATCCAACCTCATGCAACTATTTGTACTAAAGGATGTAGTAAAATCACTGAACAGGCTGGATTTACTCTTAATTCGCTGTTTTATATAGGCAGGTCACGCATTTGTTTAAGGTTTAACACACGCGTACTGAGCAAGAACATTAAATTGTAAACATGACCCATCACATACATGCCATGCTGTGTCACTCAAGATGTGCCAGTGTCTCTTTGCTGGATGGAGGCGTTTAGCTACATGCAAGCACTAAATGTGTGAGAACAGCCAACAGCTCTGAGGTATGTTAAAAATGAAAGGTAAAATTTAGCACACAATATTTGAGAGGGAAAATGCCAAAAACACCTGACAATGATAGATGGTAAATTTCTATGGGGGACAAGGCACTAAATAAATGTCAGCAGAAAAAAAAATGAGTACTACTTCCACTAGTCAGAGTGTCAAAGAAGTACAGAGAGCATATGCCATACAGACTAGTTTATACTAGGCAGCGTTCCCAGAGTGCACAACCTAGAGCCTGGCTACTCAATTCTGGATTTCGATTACAAACTCAAGCTGTTTTTATGCTCCGTTCCATTTGCCTGGGAGGTCGGAATGACATCACAAGATTAACAGCGCTGAAGTACAGCAAGTCGGAAAGCCATTTAGCAGTACCGGGAACCAGTTTCAAAAAGCATAATTTGTTCCTTAACCGGACAACTTGATGGATTTAAGGTACCTCAGTTTAAATGGGTTTTATCATCGCTCGCTTACATTTGGTCCCGACTACCTTGAATCCAACAAATTATCCGACTGCAAGAAATCCAATTCTAGACCAGTTAGTTGTTAGCAGTATCAGTCGATGACATTAAGTGGCATTTGACACATAAAACTCCACAGTAACACATTGACAGTACTGTGTGTACAACTGATTCAATGAGCCACAAATAAAACGTACATGCTAATACAGAGTATGAAATTACAGCTTTAACGTGTTGATAAAGGGCGCAGCCGCCTTGGATTCTGAGTTTGGGGTTGTGTCGATTACTCCAAGGTCAGAAGTTGGAATTCAGACCTGAGGGGGCGTTCCAGTTGAAATTTCAGACTAGGAACTCTGAATTTGCAAGTTATGAGTTCAAATGGAATGCAGCTTAAGTTCTCCTAGACATTACTGATTCTGAATGGCCAGAGGCTTCATACAGAAGCTCGCAGGTGAAAGGAGGCCAGAAAATCTGCAGCGCTTGGACCCTGAAGACTGTGAATTGCATAGCACAGCTACCTTACTGCTGTTATGCTAGTGTGTGTTACTGATAGAATAGATGCTCTAGAAGGTGTGAACTCAACATTTTCTTACCATGACACCAGAATCACAGCGATCCAAAACTTCAAAACCAAGCAGCCAAGTTTCAAAAGTTCTGTTTATTTGCTTTACATTTTACAGACCCATCTGTTTGACTGACAATAGGAATCACATCAGGACGACCTGAAAGACAAAGAACAGCCAGGATCAGTACATTTATTATATCCAACTGGAATGTATCTACTATAGAGCTATGCAGTTAAGACCATTAGGAATAATTCATTTCTACCTGACATTCCTTCCACACATGGATAACAATTGGGAACAGAGCAGTAATCAAAAGCGGGAGGCAAAACAGTGGCCAATATTAAGTTATTACACAATCACCTGTTTATGCTTCCTTTTCAGCTACAGCTTCATCGCCACCCTTGGTATTGCGTGTGTAGATGATTTGCGCTCTGTGCTTGGACACCAGCTTGATCAAGCCTTAATGAAGAAAATAAAATAATCAGGACTGTGCTGGAGACTCACTATGAAAAATTCAAGTGCATCAATGCTAAAACTGAAGCACATTTGAACAAACCAAGATTGAGCAACACAGCCAACCAGTCTATTATATGAACATGGTGTTGAACCAAGCAATAGATTCACATATATTACCAAACACTTCCTGCATTATCCAATACATTTTTGGGGTTATGTATGACAGATAGCGATGAACAGTTAAGTAAGGCTTTGAAAACAGAAGCAGAGCAATAAATTCTCAATCCTACCTTTACCAAGCAGTTCTTGAAGAGCGGCTCTAGCCAGAGAGCCCCTAATCTTTAGCCTTTCAGAAACGACAGCGGGCGTGATGAGCTTGTAGTTGGGCACTTCTTTGTACAGCTTGTCGTAGGTGGCCTTGTCGAAGAGGACCAGGTTGTTGAGCTTGTCCCTCACCTTCCCCTTGGACCACTTCTACTTAGGAAAGAGCCATATGCATGACAATTAAGGGTTTCATTGGGTAAAGACATACAACATAAACTACCATTAACTGTCAACCTACCTTCTTCTTTGCTTTGCCTCCAGACTTGTTGACTGGGTCTTTGTCCTTCTTGACTTTTCCAGAGTCTTTCTTTTTCTTATCGTCTTTGGGAGGCTACAGTAACAGAAGAAAGCCTATTACTGACATTCACCTAGTGGAGAATAATAAGCCATCAAGCACGCGCAACCTAAGTTCCACAGTGGATGCCTAAAAATGGATAACCGGGAAGTAAGAAAATCATAAAATGCAAGAAATAAAAAGAAAAAAACATTTTTAAAATAAATGTGCACTTATTCACAACCCAGAATCCGATAACTAGAATTCATCCATCCTTAGCAGTTACAATAGACCAATACAGAAAAATAACTACGAAAAAGCAAATGCTAAAAAAATCAAGTTTTAAAAGGTACTTATGGACTACACAGATGTAAAAAGACAATACATCGTTTATTGGTGACACAACCAAGTACCGTACGGCAGGCAACGTGAACGGTGCATTGACACGGACCGAAACATGTGGCCTCCCATAAAGTCCAACATCGTTTATGAAACACTTTCACGGTATTCAGAAAACAAAAACAACTAATTGCGGAACAAAGCGGGAGAATTTCACTACGTAACCATCCAGCAAATTTACTTTTATTCCACTAAATGTATATGTGGAGAGCTCACCATGTTGCCGCAGCTTCAAGATGTCGGACAGAAAGGAAGTTAAACCCCTGCATGTGGCCCTAGACAAACCCGTACATCCGGGCAACTAGAGGGCCCTCGGTCTCAAGGATACTTGGGAAATGTAGTTTACGAGTTTAAGAAACCCATCATTCAAATCCAAAAGACAATTGTTATATATACAGTATTATAACTAACAGTATACTATATGTTATATCTTTTGTATTACTTGGTACATGATTAAATGTTCCTTAATTCTTCAGCGCCTTCCTACCCATGTCATGTGACCATTTTAACTCCCAGCATCAGTCAGCAGGGTGCGTGTCGCATTCTGGGTAAACATGGCGATATTTAGTGTATATGTGGTAAATAAAGCCGGTGGGCTCATTTACCAGTATGATAACTATGTTCCCCGAGCAGAAGTTGAGAAAACGTTTAGCTTTCCTCTGGATTTGGTGTTAAAGATCCACGACGAAAAGGTGGTTGTATCATTTGGGCAGCGAGATGGCATTCGGGGTGAGTTTTGGAGCGGAAATGCTATTCTATGGTGTAATTTATAGAAGCCCACTACCAAAGCATTTTTGTGTATATAGGCCACATATTAAAATGACACAGTATTTGTCTTGTACAGTGGGCCATGCTGTTTTGTCTATCAATGGCGTGGACGTAAACGGAAAGTACACAGCTGAAGGAAAGGAGATCGTTGAATACCTGAAGGACGCCACAAACTATCCGGTTTCCATAAGATTCGGCAGGGCTCGCCTGACATCTAACGAAAAGCTTATGCTTGCATCAATGTTTCATTCGTATGTACCTTTAATATCACAGTATATGCAAGAATTCCAGTTTAGTCTTTAGAAATTAATGATGTAGATTTGGACAGGCCTTGGTACTAAATAAAATATGAATATTTGTTTTGTTGCTCGTTGTGCAGATTAAAAATGTTAATGAGCGCCTTTTCCTCGCCCCAGACTGTTTGCGATTGGTTCTCAGTTATCACCGGAACCTGGGAGTTCAGGCATTGAAATGCTGGAGACTGACACATTTAAGCTGCACTGTTTTCAAACGCTCACAGGTAAAACTTGTATTCAGGGGTTTTTATTTAAAAAGTTGTTGTATGGTGGGAAACCTGCAAATCAGTTGCAATTCCTAGTTAACAGTGGTTGGTTAACTTGTGTTTTTCCAGGTATTAAGTTCATTGTGTTGGCTGACCCACGGCAAGCTGGTATTGATGCACTCCTTCGGAAGATGTATGAGATATACTCTGACTTTGCGCTTAAGAATCCCTTCTACTCTTTGGAGATGCCAATCAGGTACCTTGTGATTTTCTTGCCTGTGGTATGTGTCTTACTGCACAGGCCTCCAGCTCTTATCTTTCAGTAAGGCCAGTAACTGACAATGAAATTTAATGTAAGAATGAAATATTTCATTTGTGTTGTGTTCTTTTTTCAGATGTGAGCTCTTCGACCAGAATCTGAAAAGTGCCTTGGAGATAGCAGAAAAAGCTGGTACTTTTGGACCTGGTTCTTGAAAAGATCTGGAGTCTTCACAACTGAATGTGAAGGTTCAGTCATTCTGATATGGTTCACTTCTGCAACCGGTGGACAATATAGAATGTATGTGCTATTAATTGATAACAAAATCTTTGCATTTATTGTGCTTTTAGTAAAACAGGAATGAGTGTTGATTTGAACCAAGCCAGGTGACATCAAGCGATCAGTCAAAAAAAATTCTTGGAATGTTTTTGATTAGTCAGGAAGTTCTGCTTTGCAAAAATTCAGGGCAGAAGACAATGGTTACCGAGGTGCACTTCTGTGAGGAGAGTGCATGACCTTGAAATAATATCCATGGTGTAAATATTACTGTACTGGTACATTTGTGTGAATATTTTGTATATAATATATAAATACATTTCTGAATGTCTTTCTTTGCATCATATGTAATTTTCTTCATCCTAAGTTCATCAATGGCATTAAGTCTTCACACTTAATTTTGGGGGAAAACAATTGGAATTCAATTTCAGATTAATTTCATTTGTATTTCTGCTTTCTGTTTAAGGTAATGTAAACTCTGGCAGCCTGCAATTATTCGGCATAAAAATAAAAAGGGGGGCTAAAAATCAGGTTTACAGTTGAATTATTTTTTCTGAATGTTTGAGTGAAATTGGTCAGTCTGCAATGGTTTTTAGTGATTTTTTTGAACAGATCATTCCCTCATTAAATTGCATTATTCCCTAAACTGTTTGGAATAATGAGCATTAAGGTCACCAAAACCCTGTTCTTTTTAATTTTGGATTGGAAGTTCTTGCAACAAAGAAGAAATGTTTTGCTATCAGTTACATACTAAAATAAACCCGTATGTGTAATGTTTATAGAATTCCTTTCATTTATCTGTCAGTTTTCTAACCATACTGGTCAGAATCATGAGAGGAGGGCAGGAGCTTACCCCACGTAGTACAGAGCACAAAGCTAGGATACACTTTGGACAGGATGCCAGCCAATCACAGGACACACAATCATGCTCTATAGCTAGATAGATGCCAAATAGTGTGACCGCAGGGGCCGTGGGATGAAAACTGGGAATACAGAGAGTAGAGCCATACAACACAAAAAGAACAAGGAAACTCCAGAAGCAACCCCCACACACACAGAACAGAAGTGTGATTCAATCCCTCAACCAGAGATGGACATTTCAGGTCCAGATTGTAAAAATCCAAACCAGGATTTTGTTTCATCCAATCAGTTGAGTACTCTGTGACTGTGGCTCTTAATGCTCAATTGGTTGATTGAAACAGAATCCTGGTTTGGATTTTTACTTTCTGGACCTGAATTGCCCACCACTGCCCTCAACCCACTAAGTCATCATGTCAGCCTCAGAAGCCTTCTGACCATATTTACAAATTAAATCCATTTACACTGTCATAAAGGCAAAATGCATAATTTGTTATGGAATAGAATTTGCACAGAATTTTCTTTCAAGTGATAATCTTATGATTAAACGTCTTTACAGTGCAATGTTTTTAATTGTTGAAATTATCAATTCAAATAATATGCACTAGCTTGGTTATTAACGTCCAGTTTAGCATGTCAAATTTCCAAAATTACATCATTTAATACAATCACTACAAAAATTACATGAGCAGTGGAACACTCGATCCAGTTGTGACACCTTAAATCACCTTCAGACCTTTGCAAACTATCTGTGCTTGATTGCTAAATGAAAATACCAATATAAAACAAACATTTCATTGCAATAAAGGCTGACTCAAAACATAACATTTAGATAATCCACAAAGCATTACTCAGTGGTATGACGTGCAGCATTTGGCCACAAAAATAAAACAGCACACCCTATAACTACTGTTTCCACCCAGTGGACTGAAACCCCAGGGTCGTACTGGCCGCCAGTTGATAGTGGCAAATCTACAGAATAAAGGTATGGTAATGTAGATGTGACACAACACAGAGTAGGTCTGGCTTCAAACTTAAAACAAACTCATCCGACACGGACGCAAAAGTCATTTAAGAAAATAGTATCGTGTTCTGGACCTCACACACAGAGTGTATGTACATTAAAATCAATCACAAACTAAATAATTTGATTAGAAGCATGAGCAGCACAATTAGTCTCAAATGTACATTTTTTTCCTAGTTTAACACTGCACACACCTGGTGGTGCACACAAAGAGGTAATTATGATATTGCAAAATTCAGATAATAGCGACTCAAGCATTTCTGAGACCATCAAGATGTACTGTATATAACATACTATATAACATACTAATGACTGTGCTTTGATTAGTTATAAACTAATAGACAGTATTCAACCCCCCCCCCAAATACCATATATTTCAATATAATTACTATTTTTAAAATTTCTACAATTATCATTTTCACCAATGAAATCTAATTGTTACACCATGGCAATCTTTATACAAGTTGTATATTTCTCCTACAAGAAAAAAAAAATCAGAGGTTATTCCTTAAAATAAGAGTAGTAGTATGAAAATGTTTTCTTATTTAATACTTTAAATTTAATATGGCTCCTACTTTGTCATTTTGTAGATTTTTAAGAAAATACACTGTCGAGGGAAAATGAATGCCATGATTAAAGGTAAAAAGTGCATATACCCTTTGATAACAGCATTGAATGTGAGAATTTCAGTGAAATAGCCAAAGGTGGGTGCGTGACAGACTCAGCCGCCCTCCCCCGTTCTATCCCCCTAGTCGTGCTTCTTAGGCACACGGCCCATCTTGGTGCGGATGTTGCGTAACAGGAAGAAGCTGATGGTCGTCGCAGCACAAGTAACTTCAGCTACCCAAAATGCTGTGTTCCAGCTGTAATGCTTGGCAATGGTGCTGAATGGCAGCCCTGATAGGAACCCACCAACTGTAACGGAGAAATCCTACAATGAAATGTCTTTCAACAAAGTGTACTGAAGCAAAACATAAACTATTGGCAGCTACAGGCTAGTAAAACACTTCAAATTAACAGCATTTTGAGTCATGCCAGTTATCAGCTACCATTAATTACATTTTATTAAAAATTATTCTTTTTAGCTAACAAGTAAGATACGTATCAATACTGTATGTCACAGTAAGTGACTTACCATTGGCCATCAAAGCCACAATAGCATGTGACGTTCCACAGTAGTTTGAAGGAGCACTCTCATTGGCTATTACACCAAACAATGCTATTGGTCCATATGAAGAGAATCCAAACACTGCTCCCAGGGTCAGAATCCAGATCTAGATTGAAAAGGAACACGTTATTGAAGACAAATAATTCATTTACAAATGCAATGTAACACACACTACCCGATATTAATCTAAACAAACTCAGTGAATCTCAATACCAAGAACGCAAAGACCGTACTTGTGGTTTTGCAAACTTGCCTTCCAAGAATTAACTTTGGGCGCAATTAATCATGGTCATCGTTTAGTGAGGATGCAACCAATCTATCCTTGATATTTGGGGCGGAGCAAGACCAACATTCTGGGGTTTTAACGATCCTTTGTACTTTTGTTCGTAGCATTGGAACTGATCACTGGCAATGAAAGATGACATCAAACGGGTATGCGAGAACACAAATACGGTCAAGTATGCAAATTGAGATTCAGCTACTGTTTCTGAATCGATTTAAAAAACTTTTGAAAAGTTAGATGTTCAGGTGGGTATGAAATGAGAAAAGGCACCACAGGAAGAATCCATGTTATGGAATGGGGCATGTAGATGAAGGAGGGTGGGGAGAGAGCAAAAACCAGAAACCTCTTGTTCCGATAGACCAGTGAGGACAGAAAGAGGGCGAAGAGCCACCACCCATAAAGCAGCTTCCTGCAGAATCCACCAGAAACATCAATTAGGACAGAATGTTAATATTTGTGAGAATAAAGGGGTTGTGTTTTGTGAATTGTGAAGAGTACACAATTTGAAAGTAACAATAATGTCTCGACTGAATTAAAACTCCTTTAGAAATGATCAGACCACAGTCCGCTGACATCGGCCCGTTATCTGGAAACAAGCGATTCCAGCATTTCAGCCTGTGCGGCAAGCTTACCTTGGGACTATATGGGGTGACGGTGACCCGGAAGAGATACATGGACACAAACATTCCAGACATCATGGAGAGCAGGAGACCGTGCCGAGGGTTACCATAGCTGCTCAGGCCTTGCTGAACAGGTGATGGAAACATTGCAGGAAGATCGTCTATGAATACACCTCAACACAGCAAAAACTACATCCCCATAAGAACATCACTTTAAGTCAACCGGCAAAGTGTTTACAGGCTGTTGAAACTGACTGATAGCAGGTGGCCTAGCTGCGCACTTTAGTCTCCAAAGGAACCCTGTTGAATTCCTCACGTTAAATACACAGGCTTCGTTTACAGATACTCACCCGAGCCACGGCCCTGTCCGACAGGTACCCTGCGGCAATGCTGCCCAGTAAACCCCCCACCTCCAGGGCACTCATGTAAGAACTGCCTGTGGGAGACACCCCCGGTTAGGCCCACAGCCCAAAAGCAAGCCACCCACCAGGAAATTACTCCTGACAGCTGAGGATTTCCCCCACAATGGCAAAACGCTACTTTGCCCTCTGTGGAAAAATAGCTCCCTGTAAATAAGGGTTAGTTAGTTATGTAGACTTTCAACACCATGCCAGTACCAAGGGCTACATGAGTATATGGATATCAAAACAAACAGAATAACCCAAAAAGTAAAAACTACAAAATATAAATTATTACAGTTTAAATTGTGTAAATTAGATGCTTAAAATATGCTTCTGATATAAAGTCTAAAAAAAGCCTCTGGCTTGACTTAAACCTCCTTCAAAGAGTTAGTAAAATGGCATCTCCGTCTAAGGTAGTTAAAGGAACGACAGCACAATAAAATGTGTTTAACAGATAAAGGAGCTCGACATATGGGACTCCCAGTAAAAAAGACCAGGAACATCAACGTCTGAGAGGTTATGATGTAGTCCATGTGTCCAGGCAGGCTGAGAGTTTGGCCTAACCCATAAGCGTGGACTGGCCCTTGTCCTGGATGAGGAAGAGCTGCCCCCAGTCAGTGCAGGCCGTCTTTACGCCAAACACCACCAGGTAGCCGAAGGACAGTACCCACAGGTAGGGGGAGAGAAGGAACTCCTTCAGAGTGCTCTCGTCACTGGAGGCACCTGGGACAAGAGGTGAGAGGGACAGTCGATGGTCGATCAGGCTGGAGACATGATCACCAAAGAGCGTGCGATGGGTACTTTGGCTACAGAGACCACTTCTAAAGAACAATACAGCTTGGGCAACACAAATGCACATGCAAACATACATACACATACAAGACATTTTTTGTCCACCCAGATGGGATGTAAGGACAGTCTATTTGACCATCAGGTAAAATAAGGATGCCGGTCTCTTACCACCTTTGCCCTTCTTAGTTCCAGGTTCGATGTTGGGCAAGCCCACATCATTAGGCTCGTTCTTGATGACCAGCAAGCAGACCACGGCCACGACCACACAGACAACGCCAGACGCGGACAGGGTGGTCCTCCAGCTGTAGCTCTGGGCCATCACGGTGGCGATGATGGGACCCAAGCCTCCGGCCAGGTTCATGCTGCAGGACAGCACCGCCCACCATGTCCCAAACTGAGACGGCTCAAACCACTATGGAGGAATGGGGGGGCAGGTGAGCCAAGTAAGTCAAGCCCATTGGTACAGATGACCGGACAGGCTTAAGTTGCCCAGGGCTCATTTATGCTTGGCCAACAAACAAAAGCTGATAGCAAGGAACACTTAGAACAGCTAACAAAAAAAACAGACCTGACAGACCACATGACATTCAGTTGTATATACAACCTTAAACACTAACATTGTACACCTTTCCAAGTCACTTTTAGTCACTTGCTATGATCTATGATGGGTTTAAGCAATGGGTGAACTATGTGGAGACCTTGAGATCTGCTTTAATGGACGGCACTAGATCAGCGTTTCCGAACCTAGTCCTCGGGTCCCCAAGGACCGGACTGAGAAACACCGCACTAGATGAATGAGGGATGACTGCTTCAGTCTACTTTTCATACACTTCCAGCCATGCCGGTTGACACATGCCTGTTGGTGCTCCTCTCTGAACCTGCTCATTTCCAGCCAGGTGCCCTCTCTGAGCTTCTACACCTGAGAAGCACATTTTTGGCTATAACCATTATGCAAACCGATGATGACACTTAGGCCCGGCAAACATACCTTGCGCAGCACCTTCCCACAAGGAGGCCACCCCAGACCTTGGCCCAGACCGTTGAGGAACCAGAGGCCGGCGAAGACGACGACCGTGGAGGACCAAGAGAATGCTACGTTGATGGCACCCACTATGAAGAGACCGATGGAGAAGAGCCAGCGAGCACTAATCTGGTCCGACAGCACGCCACTGATGAATTTGCTGATGGCATACGCCAGGGATTGACTGCTGGTGATCAGGCCTGTGAGGCAGAGTACAAGGATATAAAAAGCCTGTACCAGGAAAATCTCACTGCAAATGGAAGTTTAAACAATTATAGAAGACTAATTAAATAAAACGACATAAAAGACTATGTGACAGACACCTCAACACTTTCAATGTTCTTATACACTGATCTGCCATAAAATTAAAAATGCCTGCTTAAAAGTTTCTAGGCCCTCCCCGTGCCGCCAAAACAGGACACACGGTATCTGGCACCAAGACATTAGCAGCAGATCCTTAAAGTATGTTGTGAGGTTGGGCCTCCATGAGACAGACTTGTATGTCCAGCGCATCCCACAGATACTTGATCGGGCTGAGTACTGGGGAATTTGGAGACCAAATCAACACCTTGAACTCTTTTTCCATGTACCTCAAACCATTCCTGAACCATTTTTGCAGTATGGAAAGAGGTCACTGCAATTGAGGAATACCGTATACTTGGTCTGTAATAATGTTTAGATAGATGGTGTGGTGGTGAGTGGGTCAGTCTGTCACTCACAGACCTTGGGGTATTTCTCTGAAATTCTCTGATTCAATGTCAAAGTAACATCCACATGAATGCCGGGACCCACAGAACATTGCCCAGAGCATCATGCTGCCTCCACCGGCTTGCCTTCTTCCCATATTGCACCCTGGTGCCGACTCTTTGCCAGGTAAACAATGCATCACGCACCTGGTCATCCATGTCATTGCTCCATGGTCCAGTTCTGATTCTCACGTGCCCATTGTAGGTGCTTTCGGTGGTGCACAGGGGTCAGGATGGACACTCAGACCGGTCCGCGGCTACGCAGCAAGCTGCGATGCATTGTGCTCAGACACCTTTCTACCAAAGCCAGCATTAACTTTTTCAGCAATGTTTGCTACAGTAGCTCTCCTGGATCAGATCAGACAGGCTGCCCTTCACTCCCCCAAGTGTGTCATGAGTCTTGGGCGTCCATGATCCCATCACTGGTTCACCAGTTTGACTTCCTTGGACCACTTTTGGTAGGTAGTGACCACTGCATACCAGAAACACCCCAAAAGACCTACTGTTTTGGAGATGCTCTGACCCAGTTGTTATCATCAAAATTTGGCCCTTGTCAAAGTCACTCAGATCCTTATTCTTGCCCATTTTTCCTGCTTCCTACAGATCAACTTCCTCATAAATAATGGCACCTGTCACTGTAATGAGATAATTGATGTTTTTCACTTCCATGGGTTTAATGTTATGGCGGATCAGGGTATACATTAAGTGTGAAACGATCAACAATATTTCGATAAAGATCAAGCATTTACAAAATGAGCATGATGAGTAGCAATGTCCAATCTGTGTATTTCTGCTGCTTTGATTTCAGGTTCAAAGTGCTTTCTATGCTTACAGGAACCTGCGCCTCATTCCAAGCTACGATGAAGTTCAACATGTCTGCACACACGAGGCCTGGAATCTAGCATGCCGAATACAGGCAGAAGGTTTTTTTTTAAAAAAATAAATAAAATAAAAATAGTAAATGTGGTACAGTAAATTCAAGCTCACCCAAATCATCTTTGTCTAGTTCGATCTCCTGCATCACAGAGGGCATCACAAAGGAGAATGTTTTTCTGTTGAAGTAGTAGAGCGTGTATCCCACAAACATTGCCAGGAAAATGCTGGTGCGGTAATATCCATATCCCTTGGCGCCCATGACTGCCTCTGTAGCAAAGTGCTTTGTAGTGCAGAAGCCAGGACCGGTTACAAGAAAACAGAAGCACAGCCCTGAAAAAGATCCGTCTGCTCTTTCCGAGCACGGGTATTATCCGGTGGTGAGGGGGCTATGAACTTTGTGTCAAGATTCATACAGAGCAGAGCTGGATAAATGAGAAACAATGACGCAATCAGGAGTGGGGTCAACGGTCAGCCTCACTGCTCAAGAGTACTCAATGTGTCTATCATGATTTCAATGAAACACAAACACAGGGCTGTTAAACAGCAGAGCTGATTAGGTCTAGGCCCTCTGATTAATGCCGGTCTGCACTCAGGCAGGGACCGAGACGACTTTGTGCAAGAGAGGCTCCTAATGCTGTGTCCCCTTTTCCATTAATCCTCGTTTCATTCTTGGAGTAGAGAACAGGGAGAAAATAACTCAACGGCCTTCCTAACCCCTGGCTGTGTTTGATCTGCAGGTCATGCTGAAGTTCTTCTCATCCCCTGACCAGTTAATAATTCAAATGTAAGTCCAACGGTGACTGCAAGCTGGGCCAGTCGCTACTTCGCTACTTGCAACTTGGTCAGCTGAACACCTGAAAGACACAGGGCCCAAATTCCAACTCTGAACCATTATATAACTATGATAACAGCCAAATGCATTAACTTACATAATAGAACCTACACCCATCACTGCAATAACTGCAGCAATAACCACAATATTAGAGTTTTCTGCAAATACACGGCAAATTCTGCAATTCATTATACTCTTGCAAATTAGGACAATTAAATGTCTTAAAGTTATATATATGTATCTCATTTTATACGGAAGGTCATACACTCAGTGGCCAGTCATTAGGTACACCTGCTGATTAATGCAAACAGTCTGCTCTTTTAGAGAGTGAATCATATAGGTGACATAATCAAAACATTCACTAACTTTTTGACTAAACATCAGAGCAGCTAAGACACCTGATCTACACCATTTTGACATGTTGTGTGACTATGGGTGATATACATGCTGGCCCCAGCATCTCAGAAACACCCACTCTCCTGGGATTTTGCTGTGCCCGGGTAACAAAGAATACCGTGATGGAAATGAACACCCAGCATTTCTGTGGCAGCTTGCTAATGACAGAGGTCGGAGGAGACTAGAGATCAGGAAGATACATCAAGTCACGGTTCAAAAGTAGGTCCTTTCTGGTACGACTTAGATGTACCTAATTAACAAGCCACTGAGTGTAAGGGACAACACACGTCAAATAACCATACTATGACTGTACAAATTAAGATCTTCGTTATGAGACATTTTTATTTACAAAGCACAAAAATGAACTACAAGTACTAAATGAAAAAATTAAACTTATCCCATTTACCTGAGGTTTGCCTAAAGTATAACCCAATTTAATCATTGTTTTAGAATACTGACTTCAACTTTACATCCTTAATGATTTCCTGAAGAAACATTATCTATTTTTCCTCTGACGTGGCAAAGATTAGTTCATTTGTAGTTATAAATAAATCCGCAACGTCACCACGTTAATTGCGATTCGGCTAAAAGCTAATTCAGTTGACGACATGAGAATAAAAAGCGGCCTTGATTCGCTGATCTCGTTTTCTGTCATTACACTTCAATAATCATACGTATCAGTCAATTAGCATTGCCTTGTTAGCCACGACACCACATCACTCAGGTAACGTTTAAAACAAGCAAATGAAAGCTTTCCCTAACGATCTTAACTGTTAATTAAGCATACAAATTAGTTTTTATACATGTAAAGGTTTTCTCTGTTGCCAAGAAAAAAGAAACTTATATTATCTTTGTTTCTTGGAAAACAACCCCTTTACCTCTCAGTGCTTGGCCATTGCTTTATACTGTTATGAATGAAACGCCGCAGCAGGAACTCGCCCCAAATTTCTAGCCTGTGATTGGCCAGCGGAGTGTCTGTCTAGTCCAATCTTCGGCATGTCCTCGGGAGACCGCCTGCACACCAGCGCCACCCGCTGCACAGAATTTGCAATACTCCGATACTCCGTGTTATTCAAGTGTCACTGACATTTCTTTATCGAGCTAAGAAAACATACGCGCATACAGTGATAATTTTGGGTTCTCATTGTTATTGACTTTTCAGTTTGGGTTGTGGTGTCTTTGTACTGCATTATCTTAAGTTTAGGGTGACCATATTTTGCTTAGCAAAAAAAGAGGACGCGGGCAGGACACAGAGAATCATCAAAGCACTGCTCACTGCAAGTATATACACAGAAAGTATTCTGACTGTAGAAAGCAAATGTCAACATGAAACAAAGCGAAATGCCAAACATTTCAGACATTTCTAGGTCCCGAAAAAGAGGACATATGGCTACCTTACTTGCGTTTGTATTTTTGTCATCAGTTCTACGTTGGAGGGTAAAGGACCCACGCAGTGCACTTAGAGGCTGCCCGTGTAGTGCCTGTCATAGTTACAACATTTTTTTGTTTTTGCTTAAAATGTTACGTTGCTTTTCTTCTGGTCATGGTAAGTATTGTGTTGATCCCAATTTTTTTAATGTTATATCTCTTACGAAAATGAACTATGGTTTTACTATGATTTTCATGGTTTTTGGGTAACTATGGAAACCATGACTACGGTTTTATCATGGTTTCGCTACAGTTAAACCCTAGTATAATTTTGGTCATGGTTTTTGGTTTACCATGGTCCTTCCAAACCATGCTTTTTAAAACCATAGTAGTACCATGAAGTTACCATGAAGTACTATGGATAGTACCAAAGTATCATGAGGTACCATACTAAAACCATAGTGAATTTTCATAAGGGATATATATATATATATATATATATCACACAAGAGATAAACCTGATGCAACAAACTGTTTCAAAGGGAGAAAATGTTATATTAAGGATGTAAAACTTGATCAGGACAGAATAAATGCCTTAGAAATTTGGAGATGAAATTGATTTTCTTTCAAGAACCAGGCCTTTATGTTACAACACCATGAGCAGCCTGTCAGAGAAATGTAAAAATGCTGAGATTCTTTGTGCAACAATGTTGTAATATCTTTCAGGATGGTACGTTGCTCTACAAGAATAAAAACAAATATTTTCCTATTTAACATTGAATGCTAATATTAACAAATATAATTCATGCAGTAACACAAATCAACAACAAATTTCTTAGCATAATTTATAAATTAAGTATGCAGAAATGCAGCCTAATTTTAAAAAGTGTACTGTGCAAGACTCTTTAGTATGCGTCTGGTGAGTGCTGAACATTTAAAGTTGTTTAACACAGTGTTTGCCAACCCAGTCCTTGGGGGACCCCCAGACAGTTCACATTTTTGCTCCCTTCCAGCTTCCAGCCAATCAAGAACTTCAAATACCTGGCATGGGTGAGTTGGGAGCAGGGAGAGAACAAAATGATGGACTGTCTGGGGATCCCCAAGGACTAGGATGGGAAACACTGGACTATGAGGCTCTGCCTCAGTGTTCCTGTGCTGGTCCTGGTGCTCTCACCTCAGCCTCATTCTCCCTTCTAGCCTAATTGGTTTCTGTTCTTTCACCCTCTTCCACCATTTATTTTCCAATACGTCCATGTTTCATGTTTTTCTACAAAATGCAGAGTGCCAAGGTGAGAATATGTACACATGGCAAGGTGTTAATGTCTCAATATGTCTATTTTCAGTTTTTGTTATACCATATAGGTGCACTTCCAGCTGAACAAGGTGTGTAGGCAATTAGAGAATGAAAGGACTGTGTCATCAATAAGCTTTTGCTAGGGGAATGATGGAGGACAGCTTCTCCTCTGTGATTAATGCTCCAATTCTTGCAATGCTAGACAGTTTAAAAACCTTGTTTTCTTCGAAACCATTCAAACATATACTTCCATACAGGGTATAATAGAGATGAATTAGTGATGTATTAGATATTAAGTATTTAACTGGCCTTCCTGCTCCATTATTATGGTTCAGATCTCTTCAATACATATTTTTTTGGGGGTTTCTACCTCAGATCACACTGGATCTTTTTTTAGGGTCTGGATATTATTCTGGGCCACATGGGGCTCAGTGCAGTGGAACAAGTTGGGTACAATGCCAATAAAAGACAATATATAATAATAATAATAATAATAAAAAAACATTAATGCACTCCTGCATATGGGGGAAATACGTTTTTACCTTTTGAATTTGTACGTATAACTATCTTCAGCATTTGGAAGATGGGTGACTGGATGGATGGATATAGGAAATGGAAGTCGTAAAAATCTCACCAATTGACATAATCCGGCACCAATGAAGTAGTAGAAGTTCTTAAGCACACCCTCCAATAGGAAGCTTTGTTTGGCGGTTTGTTACAGTGATTGGCAGACAGTACGCCCAATTACATTGTCATCTTATGCTTTTTCTCACCAATAGTTTTTGGAGAAACTGTTTATGGGCGGTAGTTTAAAATTCTCGGTTGTTGAACCGCTGTGTATAACATTAACTGAAACAGTTATAGGGCCTTATCCTTGTTTAATATTAATGGTAAATATATATATATATATATATATGTACTGAATTAACACGTAAATGGCTTCTAAGTAAGCTGCCATTAAGTAGGTGGCGGACTAGTTAGTTAAGCTGATTCTGTTTTAGGACGTCCGAACAGGGTAAGCTGGCTAATTTAGCTAGTACTCGGCGTTTTTATTTTAATTGTACATCAGGGTAATTTCTCCCTTCATTTCATGCCACTTTATTCATATCGCCAACTAGAAAGACTGATGCTTAAAGTTTTTGTGTATTATATCGGAGAAATTTATTTGAACTCATCCTGATGTGACAGTGATCGTTAAACATGTTGCTCGCCATAGCATAAGCTCGTATGTTGCGGTTTCTGTTAACTAAGGACTTTAATCACGGAAACTTGAGCTTCGTGTAATTTCATAGCGATTAAGTACCAGGCGTTAGAATCATGCCGGTTAATATTAAGTCTGGTTTATATAGGTGACGTGATATCCATTGAATGCTTGTTAACCTACCATATTTTAAATGCCATCTCTGCATTTTTTTAAGTCTTATAATAATAATTATTATTATTATTATGTGGTCTTGTTCTTTTAAAGTTCAGTTGCAGGGCCAATCAATCCTATAGGCAACATCGGTGGCTTCCTAAGTCGCCACCTTCTCAGGGGGCGCCGACTTGCCAGCCAATTTCACTTTGCCTTGGCCAGGGGTGCCTGCAGTGATGTTCGCCTAGGGCACCACGTTGGCTGGGACCAGTACTGTTATGTTTTTATGGATTTGTCAGCGATTCATCACCAGTGTCTTGTCAATGTGCAGGTTCTCGCTGAGGCAGGGAACGATGGAGACTGTGCAAGCCGACATGGACTTCCGTGGGTCGGAGTTTACGGTCAGGGTGGAGGTGGAACAGGAGCTGCTGGTGGTGGAGATCTTAGATTTAACAACCGCTGAGCAGTGGAGAGGGGAGTTTGATCCTACTTGTAAGTATGCACTGCAAATATGTCTTTACAGATGTGATGTGCTGTCATTTATAATCACACTGAGTTTCTGCTTTACTCCCCCCCCACAATTTCTATTCAGATATTGAGGACCTCACCCGCAAGACGGGCAATTTTAAGCAGTTCTCCATCTTTTGCAGTATGCTGGAGTCCGCTGTCAGAAGGGTAGGAGCACCAAACTGTTATTGGTCTTGAATAATAACAATTAGATTTTATGTGCCATAATTAGCAATGTATAGCCATGATGCTGCATAAGATACCTTAGGTTGAATGTCACAGCAGTACTTTAAAAATATCTGTGTTGACTGTTAGGTCATGAAAAACTGCTTTATTGTTTTTCAGACTAGTGAAGCGGTGACCCTTGACCTTTTGACGTACTCTGATCTGGAGCTCTTACGCAGTCGAAAGATGGGGCAACCCAGTAAGGTCCGGTCCCAGCCACAGTCCCCAGCCCTCAGTACCAAGCGCTACCTCATTCTAGTCTATACTGTTGAGTTTGACAGGTCAGTGCCTACAAGGGTTTTGTACTCTGTGTGAAATACCTATGATTCCCCTCACAGTCCAAAAATATGCTGAGGTGAATTACTGCCATATTGTGTGTGTGTGAATGTGTGTGTTTGTGTGTGTGAGTGAGTGAGTGAGTGCGCCCTGGGGGAATTAACAGAAATTAATGGGAAAATTGCCAGAATATTGCAACCCTATTCCCTGCTTCAAGCCCATAGCTTCTAGGATAGGCTCTGAATTCCCGTGCCCATGTAGGACAAGCGGGTACAGAAGATGGATGGATGGAT
>JAABNX020000042.1:10326537-10352379 GCA_015163995.2 Mormyrus lacerda | reverse complement strand
CCACCTGGATAACAAGGACACACATGTTCGAATGCTGTTCATAGACTTCAGTTCAGCATTCAACACAATCATTCCTCGGCACCTGATTGAGAAGCTAAGCCTGTTGGCCCTGAACACCTCCCTATGTAACTGGATCCTGGACTTCCTGACTGACAGACCTCAGACAGTCCGGATCGGGAGCAGCATCTCCAGCACCACCACACTGAGCACTGGGCCCCCCCAGGGTTGTGTGCTCAGTCCACTGCTGTTCACTATGCTGACTCACGACTATGCAGCAATGTACAGCTCAAACTGCATCATAAAGTTTGCCGATGACATGACCGCGGTGGATCTCATCAGCAAGAACGACGAGTCAGCATACAGGGAGGAGGTGAAACGGCTAACGGACTGGTGCAAGGTCAACAATCTGTCTCTAAATGTGGACAAAACAAAAAAGATGATTGTTGACTACAGGAGACCACGGAGCGACCACTCACCGCTGAGTGTAATGTCTTGTGTCGCACTGTTTCTGCAGTGTATGCACGTTTTGCACGCTTGCACTTTATGTAGTCCTGTGTCGAAGCAGTGTTATATGTAGCACCATGGTCCTGGAGGAACGCTGTCTTGTTTCACTATGCACTGTATTACTGTATATGGTTGAAATAACAATAAAAAGCCACTTGACTTAAGTATAAGAATGTTTTATATACATATTTTCTCAGCCGTTAAGTGCGCGTCTCTTATACTGACTGTAAATGAATGGAACTAGTACAAACGCCCACATGCCACCCGGTGCAAAATTGAAAACACACGTCGTGTACACGTATATTTTCTGTGGAATAAGGCTACTCATACATAAAAATCGAATGTATTATTATCATTACGCACAAATTTATGTGAAACTCATAATGTAGACCAGTTTTTAAGTATTACAATAACAGATTACACGTGAAACATTCTTCCGAAGAATTTTAATTTTTATCCACTTTTTCACTCGTTAAATACTCAATGTCCAGTTTTTCTATTTATTACTGCTTTTGTTGTATAAGAATATAATACATTAAATAATAATATATATCATTATTGTATCAGTATAAAATAGTTTCCGACTTCTGTTCTCTCGTGACCATTACATTACGTCCATTCTGGGTCATTACACCGCTTACACGTTCCATAAGAGTTTCGACACTACATTTCAACACAAACCATAAGCGTAACAGCGTCTTAACACGTTCGCGTCACTTAAGTCACGTGAAACTGCCTGTCAGCTTCACCAGTGTCATTATTGTAGGTCCCTACAATCTTTAATTGCAGAAAGCTGCAAATTTGGCAAAACGGTTGATGCCTGTTCAATGCGCAGATGAAGTCATGCAACCTTAAAGACAAGCTATGTTTAAAGACAAATCTTGGGAGGATATGATTTTAACATCAATCACATTGCACGTGGTATTAGTTTCTCTAAAAATATACTCTTTAATTGTCTAAGGCAGATAGAGAACAGTATGATTCACCCTGCCCACCCTGAAAGTTTACTGACGGAAACTAAAGTGTTTGACTTAAGGATCGGAGCTCACTGTGCGCCGCGGAGGTTTGGAGCGGAAGGACTTCGTTTCCTGTTGATTAAATGTCTTTGTCTCTCACAGTAAGTAATACACATTCTCCGCGCTACCCGTTGAACGAGATGGAACGATGTAAGGAGTGAAGGGGGGGGGAACTAAAGTAAAAGGTAAGAGAAAAGCTACTGTTAACGATTGGCATACACGGCTGCCAAGGTGGCTGCGTGTTTTGGCTTTCTCTTAAAGGGAATTTTCTGTTAATGAGAATTAATAGCTTTTGGTCATCTTACGTACGCTGAGACTCTCTGATGCCAAACGTCTCATTAGGTCCATATTAATCTTAGCACTGTTTTGCATTTGCCTACCCTGCTGTTCTATAGATACATCACCGTTTTCCATCCCCTGATTTTTTTTGGCAGCGTAGAGCATCTATATGTAGTTCTCTTTTCCGAGAATTTTGTTGCAAATATGCATAATCACAATGATAACACTATGCAGAAACTTTCGTTGTCAGCATCAGCACTGATCGACGTTAATTTTTTACACCTTAATCTTTCGGTTTAGACACAGGGAATCAAACTGTCACTACGTTTGACAGCGCTACACTGTGAGTCTTTTACCTGTTTTTACAATTGGATGTATCAAAAATGTTATTTATGGCACTTCGCCAAAAGACTGAGTAATACTATTTGTTTTCGATTCTGTCTATGTTGCTGAAACATGTATAGCTTTGATATTTCTTCAGTATTTGTAATAGTTTTATTTTAGATTTTAGTATTTGAAATTTGTGTTAACGCTTCTTTAAGGATAGTTGATCTTACGAGTTATTCCTAAACACCAACAGCTTCTGTACTGTGATCATTTTCACTTAGTGTGAAGGTAGCTTAGGTGACAAAAAAATCCTGCTGAACATGTTAATTTGGTTTATTTTTCTTATGTCCTTTCTGGCAATATACAGAAGTAACTTACTGGTAGAAAGCACATGGCCTTATCCAGTTATTCCTAGTAGAGACAAGTTTCTCGAAGAATTTCATCAGACACATGGCTTATGGTGTCACAAAGGCTATGCAGACTAAACAGCCCATTTTTTCCAGGAGATGTAACAAATAACTGTCTTAGGGCAAATGGAATTTTTAACTTTGTATACTTGGAGCTCTATATTTGGATAGTGTCTTGTAAATTTGTATATCCTGCTTATTATTCACAAACAAACTTAGCTTGATAAAAAGCAGCAGGTGATTGTATCTGAGATGAGAAAATAAAAAATATCAGTGTTCTACTGCTGTTTGCTATGCTTCCTTGTCAGTCTCCAGCTGTCAGTCTCTGGTAGAAGAACCAGTCTGATGTCTTTAAATATTTGGATAGTTATCCAAGGTATCCAAGTCTGCGTTTGCATTTCTGTACCCGTAGCCCTTACACATACACTGTATGTCCTTTTTTCATAAAGTTAATGTTGGAGTACTGGGTGTGGGTAAGAGAGAGTATAATATATTTAAAAAGACTGAAGAATGAGGCCTTGTGCAGATTCTGTGTTTGAGAACCATTGCCATTTGTGTAATAGATGTTTAAAGCTACAAATGGATATTATTGCTTTCAAGTTTTTTTTTGATAAATTATTCAGTGTGATATGTGGCATACTGTGCCAGATGGGGGTGTGCTGTGTCTGTGATCAGAAGGTTGTGGGTTCAAATCCTGTGGCTGGCAAAGGAATTTTGGGGGGGGGGGGACCCTGAGCACGACCGCTAACTCCCAATTGCCCCATGGACTGTCTGATTGTATGTCACTTTCAATAAATGCATCTGCCGAATAAATAAAATGTCAATGTAATAATGTCATGTGTTTCATATTCCAAAAAGGTGTTTTATTGTATAATTACAAATTAAATTCTAAATTAGCTTCCATTTTAACTTTAGCATGTTGCGTGTCTGAGCACGGGCACACAAGACTGTAAGTAGGGTGAAGTACATGGGTAATTTTAATGAATTTCCAGTTACGTGAGTACAGATTTGTGCCGCGCCAAGTCACGTTTACCTCCCCATCATCAGGCTATGTCATGTGCAACCTCCTCCACTCTGACCGAAGTTTCCTATCTCGTGGACCAATTTATACGACACAGACATTATAATTCATACACGCTCCAACACACACGCCTATGATCTTCCCACACACATACCATATCACACCCATAACACTCTAGCCTGAGGCAAACATGAGCGGTTTTTCTTGGCTGACATTTGGAATTGGGTTTAAATAAGCAAAGTGTTTATTGAGCCGCTCTTGAAAATATGCCGTAAACGCGAAGGCCAGGCTATGTCTGACATTTCAATTGAACTCCATGTCCACTTCTTGCTGGTCTTATGCAGCAAATGTACGAAAAATTCCATCTGCGGAAACTCAATGCATTTTACAGCCAAGGACATCACGAGTCATGCTGTCATATGTACAAACAGTTCACAATGAGCTGTTCTTTCCTAATTTTCCATTTCATAGTCGCTTCCTGTTTCTCAACATTTTGTTATGAACGTTCACTACTGTCAAGTACTAAAGTATTCTTAATTAGCATGATTTCTGCTGTAATTATATTCTTTTCCGTTTTCCTTTGACTGTTAACGTGCATGCCTTAATCTAAACCAGAGTGTTGATACCAGTGAAACTTTTTTCAAGAGGCAAAAGCTAAATTTCTTTTATAAGATAATTTATATATGAAAGAACATTTTATGTTTTATTTGAACATACATCACAATGTGTCACAGTCCAACGGAAAATATGATGAAAATGAGCAGAAAAAACTTGTCTGCCATTCTTTGACTTTTTACCATTGCGTTTAATGCTCACCAGTTAGAGCAGGCCAAAACCACACCCCTGCCACACTCAAGCATCCTCCCCCCTGAGCCTACTTTCTTTGTGACACCAGTGAGGGAAATGGAAATGTGAAGAGGAGGAGGTGGAGGAGTAGAGGCAGAAAGAGGTGGAGGAGGGAACATTTGGCAAACACTGAAAAAGTTCTCTCTCTGCCTCTCTGTTATTCTGTCACCATAGTAATTCTCTGCTGAGTTGCTGCTGTGGCAAGAGTCGGAGTGTGTGTGAAAGTGTGCTAGAAGAGATTTACCCCTGGGTATCTATGTTTCATTCAACATATTTCTTTGTTGTAGGCTTAAGCCGAAATATAACCTTTAATCCCTCACGTTTTGAATTCTATCTTTAGAGGCAATAAAATATTCTGACACGAACCAGAAGAGGGCAGCACAATCAGTTCTATGAATTTCTGCTTTGTTTATTTTATACAATAGTTTAATTTTATAGTAACATAAGCAGTGAATGTGGAGCAGGTTATATGGTACTTTATAATTTTGCATTACTGAGACGAAAAAAAGATGCTGTTAAGTCTTATCACTTGGAAAAAGAATATAAGCGTTTTTGCAACATCCTATGAATTACAATGTTTCATGTATCTGTTGTCTAACAAACGGCAATTTTACAAAGATTTTGTTCACGGTTAAAGCAGTAGTCGTCGCTGTACGTTTAATTTCTGCTGCATCCATAATATGTTAGTTTTCTGTGCTGACTAGTGACATTCGTTTCCTGTATTTTTGCGTTTTCAGGTCTGCCTACAGTGCCGGATTACCTTCAGCCGCCAGTTACGATGCGGCTGTTAATTGTTCACCAGACCACTCAGTCCACAATAAAAGCCATGTGTCTGCCACAATAAAGCTGAACCGCGTCACGTGGCCCCCGGCTAGACTTGGAGGAGGTTACTATTTAGAAGAATTTGCTGAGTACCAATAACAGGTCTCTTATTTTGAAGGCGTGGTTTATGTCGCCTTGCTTCTGTGACGTATAACTTAGGCGTAACTGACTATACGGAGAGCAGAATGGGTCAATCAACCTCCTGTCTCACCATCGCGTGTGTTAACAAGAAACGGAGACCGGTGGAGTCTAAAGTAACGCGAAAGCGTTGTGGTGGAGCAACGAGCAAGAAGCGAAGGGACGACCGGTTTGACAGGAATCTGGCTAAAAAAGAGGAGTTTCCGAGGGTGGATGAGAACTTGGGGCGCACTCAGTTGCCGGATACTAATGCAGAAGGGCAGAAGTCGCAAAGTTGCCGGACGGAGAAAGTAAATCCTAAAAGCCAGTCTACCGGCGAAGACAATAAACCAGTCTCGGCGGTGGTCCGCGGATCCCAGACAAGATGTGGCGTGGACTCCGTGGATGCAACGCGTTCTGACCCGCCGACCCCACTACACAGATCGGTCCAAAGTAATTCTTGGCACGTTGGCCCGGACGCGTCGGGGAAGGACCATGACAGGAATACAGTTCGTACCATGGAAAACCAGCCACCCAGAAATGGTTGTCCTGAGGAGGGGGCGGAAAGCTCTCATGCTCCTGCGGTATCGATAGTTTTAACAGATTTTGGGGGAGACGAAAGTGTGAGACAGGATTTACGCCTGGAGACCGGAGACGGCAGCGGAGTGTGTGCTGAGGGCTCCGGAGACTCCAGTTTCACAGACGCGGATACTGCGATGACTAAATCCCCAGCTAACACTGTCGCTTGCCCGGGCAGGACGCACAGACAAAGCGAGAGGAGCATCAGTTCCCCCGTCGACTTGGGAAATCGCCGCTCCAGTTCAGGAGCCTCTACGAAGCAGCCTTACGAACTAGCGGAGGGCATCCCGGGCAGTTTGAGTTTCCCCGGGACTATCCCGCAGCTCATCGTGACTCCCGATCCCAGTTCCAGTCGAACCGAGGCACCTCCGTACCCTCAGCAGGCCTCCGGGCTTAGCGACGGCGCACTGTCCCTCGGCGGGCACCGGGACCAGGAGTCGCCGTGCTCGGACAGCGGTTGCGGGGGCTCGCCAGTCCCCTCGCTCCTGTTCCGCAAGCTTTCCAGCTCGTCCTCCGCTGGCCTTTCGTCGGCTTCCTCGTTTGAGGAATCGGAGGACGATTTCGCCGGCAGCGACATCGAGCCCAACAGCGGTTCGACCACGTACAACACGCTGGGCAGCCCGGACGAGCCGCCGGGGGTGAGTACCGTCAGCTCGTGCTCCCGTTTTCACAAGAGTCTGGCAAGTTGACTTAACATCCTGTGTTCATTTTTAGCGATTTGCAAGCCAGTCCGGGGCGATCATTGATCTTGTCAGCACAGTAGTAAATGCTTATCAGTGCAGCTATAAATGGGTGTCTTTACATGTCGTGCTTACTGAGCACGATCATGACGATGGCAGAATAGCGGAATGTTTGCGTGGTGCATATTATTTTGAGCGGTGTTGTCAGATTGTCAGCGTGTCCCATAATTGCAGCAGTAAAGCCACAGACTGACCCTAAAAAAGGCTGCACGCAGGTCGAGCTGAATGGGGGATGTCCTCATACAAGTTCTTACTGATCTGGGCCCTGTAATGGATCTCCTGAAGCATGGAGAAGGGTGTCCAAGAGATCACAAAGCTTTAATTCACAAGTCGAGTCAGTCATGTATGGGCTCGCAAGGTTACTGTTTCTTTAACTGGGGTGGGGAAGAAAACGTGTTACATTAGTTTGTGTCTTCTGTTGTCACTGTAGGCAAGTTTAGTTGGTGTATTCTCTGCTGAGCTCTTGGCAGGAACGGATTACGGACCGGGCCAGCGGGGCTGCTGCCCAGGGGCCCTTGGGGTGCAGGGGGTCCGTGGGGCCCCTAGCCCAAAACAATTTGCAACACTTATCAACAATGTATTTTCCTCTGTCTATTTTAGAGGGCCTACATTCTTTGATCCTCTGCCTACAAGGGCCCCTGACCCTATAGGGCCTCTGATGGAAACATGGAGGGAGGGCCATTGGCTGCCAAGGGCCTTTGAATTGTGGTAGTAGTGCTGGTGCCCCCCCCCCCCCTCCCAAAAAAAAAGGTTTTAAACAGCCTTGTACCTCTCTGGTTGCCCTGTGATCATAAATATAGATGTAAACACTCCAATCTCAGGACTATACTGATTTGAAGAACATCGTGGAGCCTCTTCATGGCACATTGAGGACAAAGCAGAGAATCAACCTGGACAGGATGCCACTAACCAAAGGGAAAAAAGAAGCTCTTCCACGTGCATTTTTATTGGAGACACACAGCAGCAGATAGCAATGGGTTAACATAGTATCACACGGCTGAGAAATGTAATGTCCAAGCCTCAAAGGACAACATGTCTTTATTGAATTTGACTAATCAAAGTGTGGACTTCCTGCACAGACTGCAAGGCTTAATTCTGGTCGCATTAGTGTGTCTAATGTGTGACACATTAGATATCATCATCATCATCCTGCATTACTCACCCTCTCGCATACTCGCACTCCAGTACACTCACAAGGTCACACCCATGCATGGTCTAGGAAGTTTTTTCCTGTGCAGACTTGTTAAGTACATGTCAATTTATTTTTACTATGTAATTTTCTTTTTACCATTTGCATAAGCTTCCATGGAAATTAGACTGCGGTTTGTTTATAAGCTGAGTAAAATACTAGTTGTGAATCAATGGATTGTTTGTTCAGCGATGTTTCACCGTACTGTAACTTGTTCGGGGTTCATTGTCAGTTGACTCTGAATCGGCAAATCGCAAGAATGAGTGGCTAAGTAACATCCCAAAATCCATAGAATGTGGGTCAGAGTGAGAGTGGTTGAGCGCATAAGCAATACAGTGATACATCCCCGCCCAGCTCTGATCTCTGTGTTCCTCATTGTATAAGCGCCAATGTAGAACCATAGTCATTTTTTGCACAGGTATTGCTCTCTATGCTATGAATGTCTCCCTGGGGACCATCTGGTTCTTTCCAGATTGATCAAACCAGAGACCACGCCGGCACCGCGCCTGTGTGTCGACGTTCACGGGCTCTCAGACCGTACACAGCGCGTGAAGCGTAATGGAAAATTGGGCTGAAGGTGCTTCCGTTGCTAGGTGACAGCGTTTCCATATATGGCATTGTCTGTTTTTGCTCTCGAAGGTCTCCTCTTCTGCTCCTCCTGCTTTTGCTGTGCCCTCCTCTCTTCTCAAACAACCTCAGGCCGGCTGAAGAATTTAACAAACTGTGCAGCAGTTGCACCGTTCGGGGAGGGGGGGGTAAAGATACAGATAAGTCACAGAGAATCTCGGCCTCTTGAAAAAATTCAGAGTGAGTTGCTGCACATCTGGTATCTTCTGACTTCTTGTGATGGCAAATGTCAGACCTGTTTTGTTTTTGTATGATGTGAAAGAGAGAAATTTTCCAAAATGACAAAACTGGCAACAAATCATGGAAGTCTGTGAGGGCAGCAAAGTCCAGGCTGTTTTGAAACCTGCCTCCTCCCATCGGGCAATATAAGCTGAGTAGCCTGGCCAGGCCTGTCCCCCTCTCTTTTTGGCCCCTCCCTCAATGTCCCACCATTCAGATATAGTCGTCTCGCACCATCTCTCTTGCTTCTCCCGAGGGACATTTATACTCGTCGGACTGGTTCTGCACCACGAGCTGGGCAAGGTGTATCCATGCTTGTGTAAGGAATGCCACAGGGTAATTGAGATGGGATTGCAGGGAGGGGGGGGGGAGGGTATGGGTTTGGGAGCTGATGTGCAGAGGGGAAGAAGAATGATGCAATATTTTGGAAGCGGCTTGGGCGCGGTGTGATTTGACACCCGCAGGTGGTAGGTGGCTGTTAACTGTTCAGAATTGTTTGGGCGGGGGACTGCCGTCATCGAGCAAGGAATGTTGTGTACTTAACCCTCTTACCACCCCCGAGATTTTCTCATGTTGGGGTTGAGGGGGTTTTTAGCATGGCTGACATTGTGGTTTTTAGGGGGGGCAAGGATGAGCGAAAGCCTGCTAGGTGGGCAAATTCATGGGGGTTGGGGGTTAAGGGTAGTTGGAAGAGTTGGAGAGGAAGGGCTCGCTATGCAGCGTTAATGTGCTGCTACCTGCTTGCGGTATTTCATGCACTGTGTGTAGTGCTGGTTGCACTGGTGCTGTGCTTACTTGTCCATGTTTATTGGTGCCACATTTCATCTTTTGCGTGGCTGCTGTCTTAATTACCACGGTGTGTATGACATCGTGTGTGTGTGTGTGTGTGTGTGTGTGCGTTGGGTTGATGTCATTATCCTCATTGGGGAGGATCTTTAGAGGGTTCTCTCGAATCGGGGGAGCTGGAGAAACCTTACCTTCAGGGTGCAGAGTGGTTGGAATGTTCTATCATGATGGATAGATTATTTAGAACTTTCATTGCAGCGACTCGTCAGCGCTGGGTGTGCAGTTTTATTTTCCGCCTCTGTTTTGTGCTCAGACATGGGGGTGTGACGCATCAGCGATGTGACACTGAATAAGCCTCTCCGTGCTGTGAACTCAGACCGTGATCTCCACAGGGAGAACTTTGGTCGGCTGTCTCATTTCCAGTCTGTCCCGCTCCCGTGCAGAATTGGTCCACAATTACCGTGATGTTACAACTGTTAGGCTATCATGTTATCATCGCTAGTAGTTTCAGAAGTCCTTGATTGGTTTCTGTAGCCAGTGACTCATTGCGATTCACCGGGGCAGATATGAGGTTGAGATTTTATGAAGGATGCCCTTTCTTGCATCCAAGAGCCGACAAGATCTCCCTGTGGCACTGGGGGGGGGGAACCAAAGTCGCGTCACTCATGGGGTTTGATAGGTGGCCAGGAGTAAGAGAACTGCTCTGCTGCTGGAGTTTGGCCTGCTCCTTCAGACGCGCGCGAATGGGCACAGTGGTGGAATTTGTTCAGCCTACATTCTATTTTTGACATTGAAAAATACTGCTGCATACTGGCACTTCTATATCGTAGCCGTTTTGCTAATGGGTATTGAGAAATCTCTGCTCATTTACCGTCGATGGATTTTCATCTATAAGTGTGCCTGTGATTTGACCTTCTGGCCACGTATTTTAAGTCGGTTCTCCTCTCCTTTCTCTTTGTCTTCTGTCTGCCACTCTGCTCTATGCTTTTTGCAACCGACATCTCCATCAGGACCAGATAAATGTCTATTAACCTGGTATGGACTTGTTTCCCTCCATTCCCGCAATCACCCGCATGACCTGTGTTGACTTTGCTGGCAGAGCTTCATCCTTGCTTCTCTTGTGCCTCCCCCCATCCTCCCAAACATTCCACACCCTGACCCCAACATTGGCTCATTACACTTCATCAGTTTTTCGCTCCATTTTTTTTCTCTCTCTCAGTATCTGTCAGTATCCTCTTACGCCAGACACAATACCATAAGCCAGAAACACAGTGACATGACGGAAACCAACTCCTCTCTGCTTCCACTTCATTTTTATATTTCCCAAACACTGTCCATCTATGGACAGCTCGAGTCAAAACTCGCCAGTGCTGTAAAAATATGCGTCTACACGCGTCAGTCTCCGCAAGAACAAAGCGCCCTGGCATTGTCACGCTCAGGAATGCTGTAGGTGAATTCCAGCTTTGCGTATGAACCTATGTGATGATGCTACACGACGTCTTTTACGAAAACAAAGCCATTTCTCTTTCCTCCTCGAACGTGACTCATTAGGCATTTTCTTTCCTTCTTGTCCTGCATTTCTTGATTCTCCGCCTACCTACTCGAAGCTCAGCGCCGCTCTGATTTATTTAGTGGTGGATAAGGTGTGCAGTGGAGACGGATCAATGGGATGGTAGAGACGATCTCGTCAGCCCCAGTTTCCCAAGTTTATTGACCGGAGGGGGCTGGGCACCAGACTAAAGGTGAAGGATGATGGTAATGTGTAAGCCACTGGAGCTTGTGTGTGTGTGTGTGTTGGAGGGTGGGGAAGCCTTACTCTGGTGCACTGTGGAACAGGGGCAAGGTGCATTTTCCCTGGCTCTGTTTGAGAGACAGGACTGCGGGCCCCTGTACAAAGACGGTAACAAGCTGTCCTTCCCTGTCCCGTTCCAGACCAAGTCGTGGAAGAAGCTGAAGACTATGGTGCACTGCTCTCCCTTCACAGTGTCGTCCAAGAAGTGCTACCCGTGGGTGCAGCTCGCAGGACATGCAGGTACGGACAGATGGTCTCTTTTCCGGGTTCATCGTAAGTGTTTATAAGCATGTTTGCGTATGCCTATGAGTGCTGGGTGCCCCCCCCCGCGTCTTAATCAGTGACTGCTGTCATTGTGTGTTTGTAAGTTTGTCATATGACATCACTCGATAAGTACTTGTATCGATTTGTGGTTGTTCTTGCATTTTTATTTTGATCCTCCTTTTATGGTAGCTAGGGTCACCACCCCATGTGTGCCTGCTTGCCCACAGTTTCCCGTGGGTTCTTCTTCCCGAGGTTCTCGGTAACATCTATCCATTATGTCCCCTCAAATTCCAGGGAGCTTCCAGGCAGGGGATTGTGGGAAGCTGCTGAAGAAGTACTGCGAGTGCGAGCAGCAGTGCCTGCTGAAGCTGATGGAGGACTCTCTGCGGCCCTTCGTACCCGGGTACTATGGAGTGGTGCAGCAGGGCGAGCAGGAATTCAACCTGATGGATGACCTTCTGGCTGACTTCCAGTCTCCCTCCATCATGGACTGCAAGATGGGCAGCCGGTAAGGGCTGGGGGCGCGAGGGGGCCACGTGGTTGCCGTCATTCCCACGATTGATCCTAGCAAAACCCAGCAAAATGAATACGACAATTTTAAAATTGTGGCAGTAACCAAAGAATACTGTGGCTATTCTGACTTTAAGTATATTATTATTGTATATGCTGTATACATGTATTTTTAATTTTGGAAAGAAACACGATGCTGCCCACTGTAGGAGAGTTTGATATTGATTTTCTCGGTGACCTCAGCGCTTACATAAGCACATCAACGTAACACTTAAAAGTGTTTCTCCCACTTATCCGCAGTGACTGAAAACCCACCCGCTTGCCCTTTTGACTTTTTGTACCTGCTTGCTGTAAAGACCGGTCTCGTACAAATAAACATGTTGTAAATAAATCCACGTAGTTAAGCAGGGTCCCAGGAGCCGTTGACTTCCGATTGTGCCGTTGTCTGCGATGATCCAGGAGTTACCTGTATTGGATTTTTATGCTGTTAAAATGATTAGCACCACCCAATTCTGGCTGGCAGCAATTTCTCGGAATACGCCAAGCTGCTTGTTTACCATAAAATGTTGCAGTGCTTACTCTTCTGACGCCAGCAGCCTCACGTCTCACTGATAGCAACTTTCTAGATACAAAGGTGAACCCTTTGATTGTCGGCTCTTACTTTTATGGCCACATCGCTTCAGCTTTGACGCTGCGTGGAGGTATTTTGATGTCCTCCTGTGAATATTAGTCTGAGTAGTAGCATCACAGCTTTGAAGGACACAGCGCTACTGCAGTGTAGTGGACTGTCAGTCATAAGTCGTCTTATGAAAATAGACACGTTCAGCTCACAAAATTTCGGTAGTCATTTTGCGATATTCACGTGCACTTGTTTTTAAACTTGGACACAATTATGCAAGGTCTTCATTAGAAAACATTTTTGTGATAGTGTTCATTGTGTACTATTGTGTACTATCCTTGTTACTAAACACCTTTTTGACCACTTTCTACAGTGCCTAGAATGTTTTAAACCTGCTGTTCTGCAGCTGGACAATTAAATTAAATTTATCGGTCTCATTATCTAAATGTGCCATTATGAGGGTGAACCTTTTTATTATTGTGTAGGGAGCAGAGTGAATATTTGTACTAAAGAGCACCTTGTGTCGTCCCTTTTGTCCCCTGCCTTCAGGACGTACCTTGAAGATGAGCTGGTGAAGGCGCGAGAACGGCCACGGTTGCGCAAAGACATGTATGAGAAGATGGTGGCAGTAGACCCCGGTGCTCCCAGTCCTGAGGAGCGAGCCCAGCAGGCCGTGCTGAAGCCCCGCTACATGCAGTGGCGAGAGACCCTCAGCTCTACTGCCACTCTGGGATTCCGCATTGAGGGCATCAAGGTTTGTGTGGTTTAAACAGATTATATGGTTTGGGGGGGGGGTATCGATTTGATTATCTAATCTGGAATATCCAGTTCATCTCATTGGAGTTATCGTTCTTAGCACACAGCACACATGCCAACTCTAGAGAAGTGTGTGTTAGTCTTCACCACTTCTGTGTGCCATCAGCCAATTGATTCTGGCTTCATGTACCTTAGAGGAGTTTTCATTCCCGCCCACGGCACTGCGGACGCGCAGCCGGCAGTAGATGTAAATGTAGGGTGGTGACTGGGAAAGGAAGGCATTGAAACCTGGACCTTTCTGTAGGATGTGGCTGTCCATAGGCTGGGGTCTTGTCACATTTCTGTGTTCTTGGGGGAAGAGTTTAACTTTCTGCCATTCCTGTTGCCCTTCTCATAGAAAGCTGATGGCACGTGCAACACAAACTTCAAGAAGACCAAACACAAGGAGCAGGTGAAGCAGGCCCTGGAGGACTTTGTGCAGGGGAGAATCAAAGTCTTGGTAAGTGTGTCCTGGGTAATCCTCGAAGTGGGAGGTATATGGCTGCACAACTTACATTTCATGTAAGTTTCTTGTACTAATTGTCTGGGTCTTTCAATGTGACAGAGGAGTTACCTGGAGAGGCTAAAGGAGCTAAGGGGAGTTCTGGAGAAATCCGAGTTCTTCCGGACCCATGAGGTGAGTGGTATCCTCTTGAGCAGTTCTATGGTGTTGTAGTGGCTTGATGTTCTAAACAGTGCCTGGTACAAGTCCAGGTAAACGTAATAGACCTGGATTGTAACAGAGTAAGGATGTTGCTTATTGTTACATGTCACTGCAATACCCAGATTGACTCAACTATAGTCTGGTGCCCCCTATAGCAGTATTAAGGTTAAGTCTTCTGTTGAGTGTAACATTGAACTGAAAGATGCTGTTGACTGATCCATCGAGTCTAGGCACTTTGAATTGATTTCAGTGGTTAAATTGAAAGGTGGAATCTGCTGTCTGTTTTGTCTCTGGACTGGAGTGGTAAATGCATCTTTCCTTGCGTCCTCACAGGTGGTTGGCAGTTCCCTGCTGTTCGTGCACGACAAGACGGAACGAGCACAAGTGTGGATGATTGACTTTGGCAAAACTGTGCCCCTGCGGCCCCCCCTCACCCTGGACCACCGCACCCCTTGGGTGGAGGGTAACCATGAAGATGGCTACTTGTGGGGCCTGGACAACCTCATTGAAATCTTGAGCTCGATGATGCCAGCTGCCTGAGAGGAGCTAGCAGGGCAACATAGGCGAGGCGCTGCACAGAGAGACTGGTCCCCCAGCCTGAGAAGAGGAGGATCTCCCCCCCCGAGAGAACTCGAGAAAGGGAGGGGAGACTTGAACTGTGTGCACAACTAGGAGAAAAATCAAGTTATAAAAACTGAGCATGTACCGCCTCTCCTCACTCTTGGCCTCACTGGTTCCCTCTGGTGGCAAGATGAGATGTGGCATTCCACTGCACTCTTTCAAAAAGACATTCTGAATTTCTAAAGTTGCCTTAAAGAAAAAGGAGAAAAAAAAGTCCACTTGGACCAGTTGAACTGTTTTGTTTTTAATTGTTTTACAGATGCTTATAACACTAGAACACTGGAAAATGTGTACAGTTTTATTTTTCCTGTTTTGTTTTAATGTAAATAGTTTTATTTAAGTATTTTAGCCATATGGATTGTGTGTTTTCTCTATGGGAGTTTTTACAAGAGTCTTTTTATTGCAAAGGACGAGAGAACCGTTGCAAAGCCGTATAATGCATTGGGGAAATGAGCTGGAATCTAGACTTTTTAAGAAACTTGTCTAAGTCTTACAGACTCTTTGAGTGCAGTAACAGTAATAATGTTTTTTTTAACTGATGTGCATGCATGCTGGGATGGTGGCCTTTAGGCTAACCAGGCTATATGCAATATGTTATCAGTGTTTCCAGCAAAATTGTCTTGGCTTAGCACTGGTTTCTGTTTACCAGCTAGATAAATCACACTAAGATTTTTATTATTATTATTTTTTCTATCCAGGAGGCGCAACAGACTTAAGTTCCACACATCACTTTTTAGGTCACCTTGCATCAGTAAACTTTGACGGCCAAAAATGGAAAGGACCATATCAGTCAGATCACATACCTTGAAAATGTATAAAACCGGTAATGAAATTTCATTGGGTTAGGGAGTGTTTAATTTACAGCTGTAGTGAATGTACATTTAGGATTTATTTCTAAATGCCAAAATCCCCTGTTGCATGTTAACCCACTGCTTTGGCATGCCTGCTGAAGCAAAACTGTACAGTGTTTTGTGTTCATCTTTGGGGGAAAATGCAGAACCTCTAGAGTTACAGATAACAACATGTTTTTTTCCTAGTTTATTCAACAGTATAAATTCTATATAGCATGTAATCATTCTCTGCAGTTTTGAGAATTTCTTGTGCTCCGAGTTCGAGTGTTCTGGGTTAGGGAGTTCCAGGCGTTTACCATGAAAACCAGAAGAAAATGCAAGCCTGGTGTAGCCTTTGCTGCTTAGGAACTAAGGATTACAGATTTGGGAAAAGTGTCAATTGAACCTGAGGTGGAGCAGCTTTTGACAGTGACAAAAATCTCTCTGTGGAACTTATGCTTTTAGTATGGCTGTTTCCATGTACACAGAGATGTGGTTTGTGTTTGGTGTATCTAACAATGTGTGTAAAGGCGTCTTAACTTCAAAGCCATACTGGGTATCAGTGCCACTCAGCCCCCATGCTGTAACCAGCCTGTTTGTGACTGTGGATTTAAAACATCAGTTTACAACTGGTTATAGTGGGTTAGTTGAACAAAAATATGACTGTGACTTGTGATCTGATTTTTTTTTTTTGTAGCTTCTGGTACATTATGACTGCAGGTGGTTTGCAGTTTGAAGGATTTATCCCCCCCCCCCTACTTTGGAATTTTAAGATTTTGAAATTCATAGATATCTAAAGCAATATTTCAGGCTTTTTTTTAACAGCACTGACTTGGGCATTTTTATTGTCAGTTTGACAAAATGTGAGTGTTATTAATATAAATTCATAATATAGATTTCAGCCTAAGTGATGCTGTTGTGGTGTGAACACTGCAGAGTGGTTCTGTATGGGCATCTCTGGCTGAAGACCCAACAATCTGAATCTGAACAATCGGTGAGACGTCGTTCGAAAGTCACTTAATAGGATTGTGGGCATCTTAGTGATTTTGAATTTGCCACTTTTGTAAATGATACTTGTCTGTGTGTCTTTTGCCACATTCCTTAACCAAGTATTACAAAGCGAAGCACCTTTATGTGTTTTCTACATGTCCTACCCTGAGACCTCTGTCAGAAATTTAAAACCAGGGAAATGAAACATCATTCCCCCAGCAGCCCCACATCTCTGGAACATCACCGGATTGTTTACAAATGGTGTTCTGTGTATTGGATTTTATTTTTTTACAACACATTGTAACCCTTATGTTGTATTAATCGGACTGCATGTCAGCGTGCAAGGATGTGTAGAGGATGTGAGACTCACAGCAATAGTTTCTGTGTCTGTATTCTCCTATATGCCAACCATTGATCCACCGGACCGTGTTATGGGTCAGAACAGAGTCCCTTGTGTGTGAGAGACAAAGTCTGAATGTCAATAAACTGGATCTGTGAGCCTTAGAATCTGGATGATGTCTCCTTTCTGTGACCACACCGGGGTCAGACAGCAGCTCTACAAATAACTGGATTTGAATACAAAGTCACAGAGCTAATTTCACATCATGAGCATTAAGTGGATCCAAAATACTTGTTTCAGCCCTGAGAAATTAATTACAATGTTAATGCATTTGTTGCTATTTTGTAAATCTGCCATAATACAAACTTCCCAAGGTCAAATAACCACATCCAGGGCATTACCGAATTAATGTGCTATTTCACAAATGATACCTCTAAGGGTATTCAGAAAACAAGTGAGTCATATTTGGTGAGAAGTTTGCCAAAGTTGATTTACAGCATTTTTGTTCAAGTTTACAAGAAAGCTGATTCTCTCGTCATGACGGTGAGCCTGAGCCAGCTAATTGTCACAGGACAAGTCATAAGTGCCGGTATCCCTGTTCTTAAATATCAAAGGATCACTGTTACCCAATGCGCTAGTCGACTTATTTACCGGAGCCGTAACCATGGTTGCTGGGAACACAATGTATGGGAGTCCTGTTGACCCAGGCTGATGTTTCAACTGTCTGATATAGTCGTTCGTGACTCAGAGGAGGGACAATCAGGTAGGGGAGACTGATCAAGATGGCAAACAATCTTTAATAATTTAATTCACGGACAATAGGGAACACAAACCTCAGTATTCTTACACAGCAAAGAAATGACTATGGGCCAAATGGATCAAGTAGAAATATATGTTCGGAACCAAATGTCACTTTTCGAGATCGAGGCAGGGAGTAACGTGAGGAGCGATTATAAAACCACTGTGCTCTTTGTTAAGTGGTGCCTCCGGCTTGACCGCAGTGACGCAGTGTCATCCTGAACGCCCAATGAGCTTAAACCTCCATCCAGCTAGCTCACATAGGTTGACTTTTACGCTACAGTTCACTACTCGATGGCCTACTTGAGTCCCTTGCTTCTCTTCATCCAGACTGATGCTAAGGTGTCTCTTCAGAGTAGTAGCCTGACTGCTAGGACCCGCTTTCATCTTATAGCCTTTATATAGACGTGGGTTATACATCAGTCCGTCGGCCTGTTGGCGTGGAGCAGGACTACTTGACCTGCCAGGCCTTCGCCCACCCCGCCTTGGGGTACAATGTACACAGACCCATCTGCCGCTCTCTGGGGGTCCATCTCCTTCAGCTGTGCGTTGCTCTGGGTCAGCAATTCTAGGCTCCATAGCTGGTAGCGCAAGCTTTTTCCCTGCTTGGCAAAAATAAAAGCATCTTGCATCCCCACGGTGGGACAGCTACAGCCGTGACGGGGCAGCAGGAGCCAGGGCAGGGCGGGATCTGCACGGAAATCCTCACTGTTTATGCTGCCATGTGTGAGGCCCAGTAAGACACCTGAAAAATCGGTTCGTCATCCATGACTTCAGTGAATACGGCACGATATCCTCAAAATATCTTAGTAAAATAAACATCTTTAAATCTCTATCGTGTCATTTACTTCAATAAATATCTTTACATATTTATTTCTGTAGTATCAGAGTCTGTTTTCTCAATATTTTACTTGTGTGGTACAGGGCTATTTAAATCACGGCCCTCAAGGTCTGAGCCCTGCTGATTTTCCAGTTCTCCTGTGAGCCAGATATGAAGCTTCCGCCCAATCAGAATTAGTGATTATTAATCTAACTGCCCAGGAGAACTGACAAGGCCTGGATTCTGAATTGAGGTCCAGATTTGAACAGCCCTGGTGTAGTGTGTACTCTTTAAATTTTTACTTTACGATTTACTTTTTTGTACTATGTGTACTGTCCTTGCTCCTTGTCTGTCTGGCTATATTATATATGTGTGTGTGTTCGTCTATGTGCTAAAATCTCACTTGCTATATGCACCAAAATTTCCCCCTGGAATCAATAAAGTGCATCTTAATCTTAAAGGACTTTCAAACAGTGCGCTGACTTTAACTCTCACCTGAGGCCACTGCCCAGTGCGCTCTGTGACCACTGCGCCGGCAGGGTTCATGGTTGAAGTCTTCATCATAGCTGTGAAGATTCAGTCAAGGGGTTGTCCACGACACCAAGCCACAGTAAGGAATGAGCTCCCCCTCCCCCCCCCCATTTCATGCCTGTCTCCAGTTTGCATTGTCCAGAAAAGAAGAAACAGAGACAGCATACTGGTCAGCAGCAGTATCACAAAACCACAAGACAATCCAGCACATTTAGCAAGAAAGGGAATGAACGTTATCTCCCACAACCACAGCACGACGACCACCAAAACACGACGACCACCAAAACACGACGACCACCAAAAACACGACGACCACCACAGCACGACGACGATGCACTAAGCTTCCGCATAACAAGTTTCATGCAAGTGCTACGTGATTTGCATGATAAAAAAAAAGATGAGTCTTCCGTTTTTTCCACAGGAGTCGTGTTCCATTTGATGTTCTACTCTGACAAAATTAGACACAAACTTCTCATAAGCATAGCAGCAGTAGCCAAGAAAATCTGCCAAATATCAAATAAAAGAGGCCACTGCAGTAAAATGGTTGGATAACAATACAGACTTAATGTTCAGAACAAATGAACTGTGTGCCTGGCAGATACAGCTCTTCGTAAAACTACACTTTCTCCCCCATTGCCCTCAATCATTCACTTATCATCAGTAGTAAGCCCTTTTGTTAATGCAGATTGCCAAACTTGCGATATAATTTTAGATGTAGAAAGTGTATGTCTATTGAGTCATTGAAATGTGTTCTTTCATAGCTAATTAATCCTAGCTATCAGTATTATATTGCTGTAGGCTATTTTCAGTCACAATTTTACAGGGTTCTGTCCTATATTCTTCAATTACAATTATACAAGTTAAAGTTTACCTTTTAGTCACACACGGTTTTCTTGACAAGAAATTATAAGCGAACACTTACGAATACTTCAGTATTATAGAAGCAGTAGTCATTTTTATTAGGTACATCTGCACAGTACCAGGTATGACATTCGGTAGGCCAAGCCTCTGTGCAGGTGATCGGAAGGTCACTGGTTCGAGCCCAGTAAGAATAAGGACCTTAAGCCCCAACTTCATGGGTGCTGCTGCAGGTGGCTGCCTTTGGCTACTAAGCTTGCTCTCACCTATGTGTGTCTGTATTTCATGAACAACAAGATGTGGTAGGCAAAAGGAGAATTTCTCCACTAGGATCAAAAAAAGTGGCATTATTACTATACAAGTCTTTGGTTTTGTTGTCCTTCCTGCAATCCGTAGCGGGTCTGGTCATTCTCCCCCGATCTCTCTCATTAAAAAGGCATTTTCAGGCACATAACTGCCCCGACTGGAATGTTTTTTTTGTGCGTGTGTTTCGGACCATTCTGGGTAAACTGTAGACAATGTAGCGTGTGAAAATTCCACACGGATGGAATTTCTGAGATGCTGGAACCACCACGTCTGGGACTGACAATCACACCACGTTCTAAACCCCTGACACCAGGCGTCTTCAGCCGTTCTGCCGAGCTGGAAATTAAGAGAATGTCACAGCGCAACAGAGTCTGCTGTATGTATTCGGCTACAGCCACGTGATTCACTATTTGGAGGGCTGGCTGTCTGCATTACAAAGAGAAACAAATGTAATAAACTGGCCACTGAGTGTATAAGAAAGCAATAAGGGTTATGACATATGCTGAAGGATACGGAATGAGGATGGGCTGTCCATCAGCAAGGTGCTTCAAGATGTGGCAAAAGTTGGCCCCGCCCATCCCTCCAGTCAGTCGCTCGGCCCAGCAGCCAATCACCTCCTCTGCCAATAAGGCCATGTGATGGGCTGGTTAACACACATGCACACAGAAATGGTTGAGATAGGCATGGTTGGGATAAGGTAATGCATTCAGCTATTCCCATTAGGGGACACCCAAAGCAGCCAATTACCGGAAAAGATCTCTCCTTGAGCAGTGTAGCCCTGGTCCATCGCAGTCTTCACTATGTTCTCCATAGACACATCTGCAGAAGGCTGAAGCAGCTGAGCTCCCATCCACAAGGCAACCAAACCGCATCTGAAGTGCTCAGCGTAATAAATACACTCAAAATGGAGAGTGATGCAATGTATTTAAACTGATGATGCAAGAATTTTCATACGTGGCTGATTCTGGTATATGGCATTATGGCATGCCTATATTTGAAATTACAATTACTGTGTGGCGCATAGTAAATATAAATGTCATATAAGGGTATTTCTGGGGCACTCACTGTGGTCCGTCCTGAATGAGAGAGGGTACAAATTTGTTGAAGAGCACCCACTGCAGGTCTTTTCTGAAACTGCACCAGATGCACTCCATATGTATCAGCCATACACAAGCAAGAGTTCCAGAGAAGACTGCTTTGGCCAGCCATCCCGATGAGAAGCTCTCACCTGCTCTCCCTTTTTGTAAGCAACAGTCGGGGTTCCTCGTGATCTCCTTCTACTGGCGCCCTTCCTTCTGCAATGGCCTGATACAGCTTCTTTTTCCTGGAACCTGTGGGTGCCTCTGGCTGTAGAGGTGGAGGTGGAGGTGGGGGTGGGGGTAGTTGCACAGTTGTCATTCCCGCTATCTTCCAACCCTGTAATAATCATGTAGTGGAAAATAATTAAGAGAGTTATAAGTTACCAACATGATCTCAATAATCCTCCAAGCTTAGTAACACTAAAAGGCGGGTAAAGTATCTATTTACAAAGAACAAACCATTAAAACCACTGGTTGTTTCCATAATGATCCAAGGTAGATTAAATAGCTGGGGCGTACCGGATGCAGCTCGCCCGCAGTACTGCAGATCTGACAAGAACTTAAAAGATATCAAACCTCAACCACGAAACAAAGTGTTATACAAAAATGTCGAACAAACGACAACGTGCGACTTAAAGGAAACCTGCAAATCCAAAAGTAATTTCCGCACAGTGCAATCCCACGAGAGATCACATGTAATCTATCAAAAGCAGTTTTTACTGCTCCTTACAAATTAACCATGCGCGACTTTCCGCGATTACAAAACTGTCGCATGGGGAAGTACTCGATGTAAAAGAAGGAATTTGAGTAAGCCAGTCACGCAAGCAATTTTACATATGTACCAAGCCGAAAACCCATGAGATACGACGGCAGTATCGCATAACTATACTGTAAATAGAATTAGTGACACGTATAACATTTTCACATACCAGGAACACAGTTTCTCAACAAGGACAAACTAGGGGGGGCTGTATAAGCATATGAGCTTATATAAGCTCATATGCCTTATATGGTTACAAATGCATGTAATAAGGACTTACATTTTCGAAATAAAAATAAAGCACTTACCCACGCATTTTGCATCTTAGGCTGTAAAAGTCTTAGTATGTTACTTTGTTTTTCAAAAGTTCATTCTCAGCTAACTAGGTAGCAATCGACTAACTGCGAGTTGGATGTCATATGTGGTTCTTCAGGATAACACGTTATTATTTTGCTTTGCTTTACATACAAGTGATGCTGTTATTTACCATCATTTGCCATTAGGTACTACAATCGGAAATCGGTTTCCGTAAGGCTGAACGTGAGCCTACTAATGATGTCACTGCCTGATTGTTTTATAAATGTGGATCCTTACTATTCAAAGTGTCGGTAAATGAAATTATTCATCTAACAGACTGCTTTTGACCCAGCCTTGTGTTATCCCGACATTTAGAATGACGTCTGTTTAAGGGACCCTCAATGGGAACATTCTGGCAGAGCCAAAAAGTTACCGGTATGAGAAAAATATAGTCCAATAATATTATTTATTTTACGTGAGTTGTCGGACATTATCCAATTAAAATGCGCCTTCTTACGTTGAGGCGGTAGTATCTTAATTTCTCCAATCGTTGCGAAAACTTGCACAGTATTTGATGATTGACGTGGATTTTAGCCAATTATAAAGTCTCTTTTTAGCGCCTGTATTTCTTTACCCCAACGTGAAATACAGCGATTAGGCCGCGTTTCTTTTTTTTACGGTCCTTGAAGTGGCTCCGACGGAAAGGTAACACATTGTTAGTTTTTCTTTTTATTTAGCGGAAACATTTAAGGGTTTGGTAAATTTTTTAAGTAACATCTATACGTATGACCTAGAGAAACATTTGCTTTTAGCACGGTTACAAGGCTAGGTTTCTTAAATAGTTTTTTGTTAATGCTAGCTATTAGCTACTAGCCTCGTTTATGCGTATATGTGGAGAATTTTAGTGGAAAAAGGATAACGATATGCGTCCATGTAATGTGCTCCGGTTGTGCATAACTATGGTTGATTTTATTTGAGTGCATTTATCCAAGTATCCGGTGTTGCAGTACATCTAGATTTACCATCAAATGTAGCTCTTAGCCCCTCAGTTGTAAAATAGACGTGTAACTTATTTGTGTGTGTGTGTGTGATTCTGTAATAAAGTTTAAAGCGAGCAATTCATTTTATTTGATAAATTTCAGTTTCAAATGCATCTTGCCAACAAACACCTTTTGTATTGGTTTTTGATTTAAGACCATGGCTGGTCAGGAGATCCGACTCAACCACACCATCTACATTAACAATCTGAATGAAAAGATCAAGAAAGATGGTAGGTTTTGCTACCCCCCTTTATTGTTCTTTGCAGTCTTACTTTTGCGTAATGGATTTGTGCACAAAGCTTCTTTTTTGCGATACAGCTAGATTTAAAAGCTCACTTCTGAAGTGGCTTTTAGTTTTACTATTTTGTTACCGTCATATGTAAAATGCATGTTTGGTTTGTTCCTTGCCTTTTCCCAGAGCTGAAGAAGTCTCTGTACGCCATCTTCTCCCAGTTTGGGCAGATCTTGGACATTCTGGTGTCTCGCTCCCTCAAAATGAGGGGGCAGGCCTTTGTGATCTTCAAGGAGGTCAACAGTGCATCCAATGCCCTTCGTTCTATGCAGGGTTTTCCTTTTTATGACAAACCAATGGTACGCCTATTTTTCAGCTACTCTGATCCTAAAGTCTGTTAGAACGTTAACTTGAATGTAGAATTGTGAGATTGATGCTGTGTTCCATTTACCTCTGATGTCGGAACTGGGAATGATGTTCACTGCATTCCAGTGCAACAAGTCGCAAAAAGCTGTTTAGCTAAATCGATTCTAACCTTTATTTTGTAAGCCAATGTTGATAGAACCAGATAACACACAACATGATATTTTGGACATACAAGCACTGTAGCAACATGTTCACAGATAGTGACTGGACAGTACTGTGTGTACAACTGATTTATTGAGAACAAGTGCTAATAAACAGTATATCATTACTACAGTATATCATCTATAGCTTTCACTACTTTTGGAGGCTGCAGCCGTCTTCAATTCTGAACTTGAGGTTGCAGATGTTCCTCCGACTTCAGAGGGCTCCGACTAAGCATTCGGAAACTTCGACCTCCAAGTTCAAATGGAACGCAGCATGATGGCATATCTTGTATATTTTTCAGACTTTTGAATATTTCGAACTTGATTTGTTTCCAAACAGGATAATTGGAGCACATTTTCACAACTTGGTACACAAGTTTTATAAATTATGCTGTTAAACACAACCTGGGCCACCTGGTAGTCCAGTATTTAGTATTGGTATACTATTGTCTCATCAGGAAAGTCCTGAAAGAGTATTCAGCACATAGTTTGATACGGCTTTGCTGTTTCCAGAATAGCCATGTCACTGCTTCTATTGCCTTGCAGAGGATTCAGTACGCCAAGTCCGATTCAGACATAATCGCGAAGATGAAGGGCACGTACGTAGAGCGTGACCGCAAGAAGGAGAAGAGGAAGGGGAAAGGTCCCGAGGCTGTGGGGGTGAAAAAGGGAGCAGGAGCTGCAGCTATGGGTCCTGGGGTGCCTGCAGCCATGCCTGTGAGTTTCGCTTCCTTTCTATCCTGGCATGTCATGTGACCTCCTGGTACTGTCCTCTGGGAATATTGGTATGGTAAAATCTGCCACTCGGGCCAAAGGCTTTATTTAAATAGTTGCACCTTTTCTACAATTTTTTTTTTTTTTTAATTTTATGGGGCGATAATACCTAATACATATCCAAGTCAAGGGCAGAGTCAAAACGATAAGATAATATTGAGTACATTCTAAGAACCGTGGCAGATTATGTGCCGCAAGCTACCTCATACCGGTGATACTGAACATGTAGAATATTATAAGCAAAAATGATTATTTTATCTCATGCAGGTTTTCACTGGTAACTATTCGATGCCACTGTGCCCTTCAGTGTACTGGCTTAGCCCATATAACAGTAATGCAACCTTTTAGCTTTACTCTCAATGTCTCCCTTAGTTATTTTGAAAGTTAAAGAATAAAATGATTGAATGTAACACAATGAAATGCATGTCATTGTTAGTTTTCATGTGCCACCCAGTGGTAGACTGTAAAAACCACTGCAGCGGTCTAATGGAGTACCCTGTATTCTGTATCCTTCCTGTGTTACCCGTTAAGATGTTTTTCAGATGCTTTTAGTAGTTTTTGAATGTGACTGTGGCTCACGTTTTAGATGTGTCCATTGTGGTTTTCAGGGCATGCCTCCCATGAGCCAGGCCCCACGGATGATGCCCATGCCCGGACAGCCACCCTACATGCCACCGCCTGGCATGATGCCACCCCCAGGCATGGGTCCAGGACAGATGCCCCCAGGAGCCATGCCCCCTGGTCAGATGATGCCAGGGCAGATGCCTGGACAGATGCCTCATGCCCAGCAGGTTGGCATAATTTCCGCCTGTTTAATTGGGGGAAGGGGGGGATTATACCTTGTTTGGATTGACCTACCACCGGTCTTGGGGGG
>JAABNX020000042.1:10287234-10301447 GCA_015163995.2 Mormyrus lacerda | reverse complement strand
ACACAAAGAGAGATACATAGGTGTGGTTGGAGCGAGTCCGTCTGTGTGCCCCACCCCCCCCCCCCCTTGGCCCCAAGGTGGAGAGACTGCGGGCGAGTAAAGAGAGAGTCCCTCTCAGTGACCTCCTGGCCCCAGGTCACACTTTTTCTCTGGCTTTGTTGGGTTTCTTCTTGCACTGTGGTTGAATGGTTGGGCTGGGGGGGGGGATGGCTGGTTCGTTGGGGAGACATAAGGGTCATTGGTTCAGGCAGCTTAATTTCCTTCCCTGCCATCTAATTATCGTGGGTCATAATTACTGCAAGACCATACTACATTGAGATATACTAATACACACACACACACACACACACATACACACATACACACACACATATACACACACACATACACACATACACACACACACACACACACATACACACATATACACACACAAGTTGGTCTTCCTGTCTAAATGGGAAAAACCCTAATCCCAAACACGACACCCTTAACCCCTACCCATCCCTAACCTTAATCATAAGTAACCAAACGAAATACAAGACTTTTGGCATTTTTACTTTTTTGATTGCATTCAAATATTTTTATAAAACTGAGGTTGTCCAAATGGGGACCACAAAAGATGTTCTCAAAAGTAGGGAAATATCAGGTTTTACTGCACTTGGTCCCATGGGGACAATTTGGTCCTCAAATGTGATCTATGCAAACCCCCACACACACACACACACACACACACACACAGACACAGGTTTGTAATTATATTTTTGTGGGGACTCTCCATTCATTACTATGGGCAAAACCTTAATCCCAACATGACCACCTTAACCCTTACCCAGCCCTAACCATATGGCATTTTTTGTTTTTTGATTTCAGTAAGAATTTTTATAAAACTGAGTTTCCCCTTGTGGAGAACAAAATAACAGGTTTTTATCACACTGTGGGGACATGTGGTCCCCATAATGTAATCTATACATGACCCACACAGGAAGAAACCGACCCTCAAGCTTATGCACTGTGCCCTAACTGCAGCTCTCACCTATTTTCTTTTCTTTCTCTTTCTCCCCTCCCTCCGTTTCTCATTTTCTTTATCTCTCGTGCCCTCTCATTAAATGCCCGGCGTGTTCTCCCATAGATCCCTCGCAGCTATGAGCATGGAAATAACAGACAGGGGTTTGAAAGAGGGTGAAATTATCTGCTTAGCATGCGGCGTAATACCGGACATTAACGGCACCGTGTTTTTGCGGGGATTAGAGGCTGCCGTCGCCCCCCTGGCTGTGGTTATGCTCAAGGACTGTGAAGCTGAGAAAAGGAAGTTTGAAAAACAATAAATAGAGCTGAGATATTCAGTGGGTGAACCCAACAGTTAAAAAGAAGCTGAAATATTGTGTAACAACTAGCTTCCGCTTTCTCCCTTCACTCTCTCTCTCTCCCCCCCTCTCTCTTTCTGTCTCTTTCACTCCTCTTTTGTGTTTCTGCACTTCTATAAAACTAGAGATGATTATTGGTTTTTCTGGTAGATATTTGTGAGGGTGCAGCACACATGTGGCATGACAGAGGGAGGGATAGAGAGTGCATGTGCGCATGTGCTTCTGAGCATCTGTGCATGCGAGCGCATGCTTGTGTTACATTAGGGAGCGACGGAGGTGGTGACACTGCGCATGCTGTACTGCATGAGTATGTGTGTGTCTGCAGGTGTGTGAGTGGGAGTGTGTGCAGTAGGTGTGAAAAGGCAGGAACTGGAATTCAAAACCTGACCGTACACCCCTATCTCCTCTGCTCAGCAGTCTTGCTGTGAATTGCGTGTATATACCTACCCCCCCTGCCCCCATATACCTCCATCCCTGCCTCCACCCCACACCGTGGTCCCGCGCGTGTTCCCAGTGTGCATGCCGGCCTTCCTGTCAGAGTAACTTGCACAGAACACCTCCCCAGGTCCGTCGCCCCCTGCTTCTCACACACAGGCCAGGACACACACGTGCATCGTGGCTAGTGCCTTTGTTATAATTTGTGATAATTATTATCGTTGTTGTTGATGATGACGAACATAATAATAATAATAACAATAAAAATAATAATAATGGGGTGCTGAAGTGGTTAGCACTGTTATCTCACAGCCCTGGACCGGGGTTCAAGTCTCTGCCAGGGCTCCGTGTGCGTGGAGTTTGCATGTTCTCCCCGTGTTATTGTGGGGTTTCCTCTGGGTACTCCAGTTTCCCCCCACAGTCCAAAAATATACTGAGTGAATGCGTCTGTGAGTGAATGGTGTGTGTGAGTGTGTGAGTGAATGGTGTGTGTGAGTGAGCCCTGTGATCCTGGGTTGTTCCCAGCCTTGTGCCTCTAGCCTCTGGGATAGACTCTGGATTCCCCATGACCCTGGATTGGAGAAGTAGTTACAGAAAATAAATAAATAGATGGATGGATTATAAAAATGGGTAGCATGGTGGCCTCACACCTCTGCGAACAGGGTTTGAGTCTCCAGCCCAGCTCTCCGTGTGTGGAGTTTGCATGTTCTCCTTGTGCCGAAATGGACATTCCAGTTTCCCCCTACAGTCTGAAAACATGCTTAGGTGTGAGTGCACCCTACAACGGTTAGTGCCCCAACCTGGGTTATTTTCAGTCATGCACCTATAGCTTTCAGGATAGGCTGAGGCCCCCCACCACCCTGAGCAGGGCAGGCAGGTGTAAAAGATGGATGGATGGATGGATGAATGACAATAATGAGGAATTACACGGCAAAATTACAAGACCCTGATTTACTTCATAATTCTGCTCAGTCTTGCCGTTTATTTAGGTAATTAATGATTTTTCTTTTTATTCATGGGTTAGTTGCTTTGGTAATATACATCCACTCAGCAAACACTAAGGCTGCTTCAGTAATAATTAACATTTAAATGATATTGTTTACCTATAAGATGAGTCTATGTGTGGCCAGTTGACTTTTCTGTTCAGCTTTTATCCGTTTTCCTCTCTCACCCCCCCCCAGCTCGCACAATGTATTTCACTCACTTCTGTTTCAGTCTTATCTGCTTGGACAGTAACATCAAATCATATCGCTGATGCGATTACGCCGCAAATTGATAGATTTAGATGCCGTGAAATTGGAGACCACGTGTCCAGACAGAAAAATGTGCCTCAGGATTGAATCTAATGATGACTTGCGTGGATAATCAAGCCCTAGTTCTCCCGTCGGGGGAGATGTGAAGACTTCAAGACTGTCCTGATAAGAGAATCCATCTTGTGTCTTTTCCTCCTTCCCCCCAATTCTCTCTCCTCTGCTCCTGTTTTCATTCCTGTGTGTCAGTTGAATTGATCTCATTTCAGTACCTGGGACCCTTCTCTCTCAAGCTCTCCTGCATTCATTGTTTCCCTGCCCTTTTGTTCAGTCCATTCCTTTAAAGATTCTGCCTTTTCCTTCCGCCGCTCTTTCCCTCCCATAGACGCGAAGCCCCGCTCTCATATACGCACACGCCACAGTCCCCAGGAGTGGTAAATACTCTGTCAAAAAGGATTATAACCAAGACAAAGACGAGAAGCTCTTTGAGGGGGCCCTCCCTGGGGTCACCCCCTCTCTCAGCTTGCTGATGACCAGTAGCCACTTTGGCCTCTTCCCCAGCTTCCGTAATTATGCACCGTTGAATAGCGATCTAACCGGAAACTCGAGGTTCACATCCCATGGGGGGGCGTCACAATACTGGCTTTGGCATGAATTTATCCTTTGAACCACAAAGACATAAATGGAAAAAATTGCAAATGTCCACTAAGCAATAAAGGAACAGTGACAATGCTCCCTCCTGTCCCCTCAATCCCTGTTCTTCTGACATTTTCCTGCTCCTTTACCCCCTTTTCCCTGTTCCTGCACCCGTCACCACCCTCGTTCTTGTATCCCTGTCCCCTGACTTCCTACCGCTCTTGTCTCCAGGCCAGGAGCAGCTGATCGAGCGCGTGCTGCTGTCCTCTATGCTGAACCCAGGAGAACAGTGGCAGAACTTCCGCCACCCAGGCCGGCAGCTAACCCTGGACTATCGTCTGCGTTTCCGCTGCGACTCCAACTACTATGGCCCCTTCTGCAATAAGTTCTGCCGCTCCCGTGACGACTTCTTCGGCCATTACGGCTGCGATGCCAGTGGGAACAAGGTCTGCATGGAGGGCAGGATGGGGCCAGAGTGCCAGCAGGGTGAGCAGCAGTGTTAGCTAGCATGTGCTAATGACATTAGTGTGGCGTCATGTAGGACGTCATGGATGGTTTTGATAACTGTGCAAAACACCTCTGCTGATCTTCACACAGTGTTGTTGTGTAAAATCTTCCTGATATTTAATAGGCTTTTTATAACCCATCCCTGTTAATCTTGTCACAGTGTGGTGCTTCACCTAAGTCATGGTATCATTTAGCATCTCTTTGAATGTTGACAGTGCTATCATGTAGCATGTCTGCTAACATTCACAGTATTGTTGTGCTGGACCTCTCCGGTATTCTGTCACGTACTGTGGAGATAAAGTTACATCAAAAGTAATTTAACTTAAATGTCACAGCATTTTCTCATATTTTTCTGAAAGGCAAATCCATATTCGGAGTTTCACGCGTGTACCTGTGCCTGCCACCTAACGTCCATGAGTACAAACCTCGTTTTACAATTACGAATCCTAGTTTATGAGATTATGATGTTCAGGTTGCGATTACAAATCTAATTTCACGGGGAAAGTTCGGCTGTCAGTGGCTAATAGGTTTTGACCGAAACATCTCACAGTCATCGAGATTCTGATGCCAAGTGTTCCAGAAAACCCAGGGGCCAGGCTGAAAATGCAAGTCACATTAGCAGCTACAAACTGTCTGAACTACTCAAGTAAAGTGAGAATCTGCAATCATAGAGTATGACATGTGCACTGCAATCTGAATATGTGAATCTGCTGCCATTAATGTCACACTACAGGTGTACTTGCAAAATCTTTGCCTACGGTTAAAATTACAGATTTACAAATATGATTTCAGATTCGCAAGTCATTTTTATGAACGACTGCTTTAGACATAAATCTGCTTCTGCACCGTAGCCTCTATGCTAATGTTCATGCACCTTGCTCTGTACAATGTCTCTGCTAATGCTCATGTCTTGTTTCAGCGGTGTGCAAACAGGGCTGTCACTCAGTTCATGGTTTTTGCAGCCTGCCCGGAGAGTGCAGGTGAGTTTGGCCATTGATTTAACTGCTTCCACATCCAAAACATCAGGGTTGTCAACTCTCACGCATCTGTCATGTCTCCTACGCTTTCACACTCTCACACTCATGTAAGAAATTCTATGGCAAATCTATATTATTCCTTTATAAACCTAAAATTAGCTACATCAGAAGGGGTTGGGGTAGTTTGCAAACCCTACAGACTGTGTACAAGGTAATAAAACTGTTACAAGCATGCAAACGCGTGTGCATGTCTGTGTAGACTTCTTTCGAATTGAAAATCTCACCCCAGCCAGTTGACCAAAGTTGGCAATTGTGTTACATGGAAATTTTTGACATCTCCGCCACATGGCTTGCAAATCAAAGTAGTGATCCACCCATTTCCATTCCTATCGTCCCCTCAGGTGCCATTACGGCTGGCAGGGTCCGCTCTGCGACCAGTGTGTGACGTTCCCCGGCTGCGTCCACGGCAGTTGCACTGAGCCCTGGAAATGTGTGTGTGACACCAACTGGGGTGGGCTGCTCTGTGACAAAGGTGAGGAATCGGCGGGGGGAGGGGGCATTATTGTAGGTTTGTTGTGACACAGTGTAGAATATGTGGACTGGTTGTTTTGGCTCAAAAACAAGGCTTGTTAGATGTGAACATCTTGCAGTGCTCAGGGAGGCAGAATATTGCTAACATTTACTATTCAGCCCACATTACGAGACATAATTACACAGACCTCTGAGTAGTGGGGAGCCAAGCAGCAGAACCAGCTGCTCCGTTTGGCAGGATCTCCTTTGCTAATATCAAGGCCCATAGCTCCAAACCTGCATTTCTCACTGGCCAAAACAGCTTTTAGATTAAATGGGTAAATATAATGTGTGTGTGCTCAGGTGTTTGAAGGGAGAGGTGTGTGCAGCTCTATGTAACGAATGTAATGATGTTGACACACGGCCAAAGTCTGTTTTTGCATTAATGAAAAATGGGTTTAAATCTCCATTAATTTTCCCCCTCTATCTCTCTCTCTCTTTCTTTCTCTCTCACTCTCTCCTTCTGTTGTTATTACATCCTATCCTGCTCCGTGTCCCTCTGTCTGGGTCAGACCTCAATTACTGCGGCACTCACCAGCCGTGCAAAAATGGGGGCACCTGTGCCAACACGGAACCCAACGAGTACCAGTGTTTGTGCCAAGAGGGCTTTCGTGGACGCAACTGTGACATCGGTGAGTCGGGACCTGGGAACAATGGACTGGTCGCGAAACGGTACTCGCATTTACAGACCTATGTGCTGCTCTCGAGTAACTCCGCTGACACTGACACTGACACTGACACATTGAAGAAAAGAGCTTCAGTTTTTTTGACTCTCAACCTGTTTGTGTAGTAAATGGGTAAATATTAGTGTAATCCTCAAAAAATCAAAAAGCATTTTCTCACAAGACAAAACCCGATTTTGATAAAAAGTCAATTTTGGTGCAATTATGCATGATAAACATCTACTATTTTTACCTAAATATTTTAGGGAGCTGTATCTAAATACACTTATCAAGAATATGCTTGATACATTTATTAATGACTACAGGCTATAATACTTATATAACTGCCCATTGCAATACAGTGTGATGCTTTTTAATTGTGTTTATCTATTTATCTAATTTCCTTGTTCTCTCTCTCGTCTGCGCAGTTGACAATGCCTGCCTGTCGAACCCATGTCTCAACGGAGGCACCTGTGTGGAAGAGCCTTCAGGTTTCAGCTGCGTCTGTGCAGAGGGCTGGACGGGACACTCTTGTGCTTCCGGTAACTGGTTTCTTTATGACTTATCATCAGAGCAGCTGATCGAGATCCCAGCCTGTTATGAGTCATGATCTGCAAAGCAGAAACCTTAAATCTACATTTATTTATATATCTGACACTTTTATCTGAAGTGGCTTACAGTACAGGAAACGATTTCAATTCATATGCGCTCCATGGGATTTGAACCTACAAACTTTGAAGACAGTTTGACTATGTTTTAGAAAGCAAAGCAGTTTAAGCACCTACATTGATTGTTTGGAGTTCCAAAGATATTTTCAAGCTAATCAGCCAATTCATTTTATTTATGTAGTGTTTTTGATCTATAGGTAGAATCAGAGGTGGATAGTTCATGTCCATAAAGTAAAAATCCAGACAAAATTTTGTTTCAACCAATCACCAGAGTACTTACTTAAGAGTCACTGACTGTGACTCTTTAAACACAACTGGTTGGTTGAAACGAAATTTTGGTCTGGATTTTTGCTTTCTGGACCTGAACTGTCGACCTCTGGGTAGAATAGCTTAATTCATGTTTCCCCACTGCCATCTAAGTAAATCTTGGCTGGCACTCAATGGTGGCTGCATTGTTTCATTGGGCATGATGTCAGTTATAACCCAGCTGCAGGGTTAGTTGTGTTCTAGCTATTTTCTTAGGTACGGCTGGCTTTTGTTTGCCTGGCAGCATCTATTTGCTGGTATGAGGACTGCGCTGAATCTTCAGGTCATAATTTATTTGTGCGTTAACTGTAACTGTCTTCCAGTTTGCTGAGCAGAATTACAACAAGGCAGCGGCGTGTGGGTAGAGATTGGGGAAGCTCGGGTGTGTTTAGAGTAGATAAACCCCGCATTGCACAACTGTGTAATCCAAATATACACACACACACATATTGTGGAGTCTTCCCACTGGCTCAGCAATAAATAATGCCTAGCTTTTAATGTTTTTAAAAAGGCAGATTTCTCAGTTTGTTATTTCCCCAAATCATAACACAATACTGGCCTACCCAGTGCAAAACACCCCACCCGCAACAGAATTGGATGGCATATTACCCATGATGCACTGCAGATCTCCCTGTGCAGTATGCTGTGATGTGAGGTGCCTGGTGCACAGTGCTCCCTGAAGTGCAGCCAAGTTGCTGGCCAGTAATTGTGTCTTACAGTGTCTGCGTTCCAGAGCTGAGCCTCTAACTGAACACAGAGCACAAATAACACAGCACTACAGGGCAGGCAAACCAGGGAGGGCTCTCCTCACAGCCCCCATAAAGATTTTCCTTGTACACCTCCTAGAAGCGTTTAGCCAGTCACAAAACCCTTTCTTTTATTTCAATTTTGATTGGTCAGATTGGCCGTGCAAAACTCTGTACCATAAAAATAAAAAACTATAAAATGCGTTACGTATGAATGAGAATCAAAGTTTTAAAAAAGACATTTGCTGCCCCTTCTTAATTTCCCTGCTCCCACATTGCGGTGCTGCTGTCGAGGACACGGATGCACAGATGCTGCTCTCCGGACAGGAATTAACAGGCCTGGGAGGGGTGGAGGGGAATGGAGGCGAAGCAGGGCTGCCCGTCGGCCACCGGCATCATGAGTCACTGCGACGAGAAGCAGCAGAACATGGATCCCTTTGTCAAGCTTGGATTCACAAGCATGCAATTAATTGGGGGGGGGGGGGGGTTGGGGTTCTCTACCCGAGACATAAATTAAATGTCGGTGGATAACAGAACTTTGTGTAAACTCCCAAATCTTTCCAAAAACAATTAACAAAACGGAAAAGGAAAAAAAAATGTGTTTACAGTAATTTCAGCTGAAGGCGTGGAGAAGCGGTGCAAGCATATGGGAACCAGCAGCCCAAGACTGCCTAGAAGCGAGAACCCGGGCCGGAGTGGGGGTGCTGTTTGTGATTCCTCTGCAGAAGAGCGCAACCAGACACGCCCCACTCACCCGGCTGATGGGAAAATGAGTTGCCAGAGCTCATGCGATGTGTGAAAAAATGTGCCGTGGATTGTTTTATTTATTCGAGTCGGCACAGGAACCAAACCCAGAGGACAGGGAATGAAAACAAAAAATTAGACAGACTGTAGACCCCCCCCCCCTCACAACCTAATCCCCTGGTCAAAACATTCGTTCTGCTATGTTACCGGTCGCCCATGTCATGAAATTCTGGTGACTGAACAACTGCCCCCCCCCCCCCCAACAGCTGTACAGTCCTGTGCGTCTAGTCCATGTGGTCGGGGAGCAACATGCCAGGAGGTTCCACAGGGGTTTACATGTCTGTGCCCCCCCGGTTGGTCTGGTCGGACATGTCAATTGGGTGAGCAAGCTTTTCATTATTTTCATTGTTTTATTGTTATTGTTTGTGTGTGTGTGTGGGAGGGGGGTTAGGTCTATATTATATATTCACCACAATGACAAATGTGTTTTTTTCATGTTGTGGGGACCATTTTTCAGGTCCCTGCAAAGATCTGTGAGTGCAATCAAAGAAGTAAAAATGCCAAAAGTCTCGTGGTCAACAGCATTGTAACTTGTAGGTAAAGCTGCAAAAATGACTTTAGCTCACCCTGCTAAATTCAGCTACAGGCCCCCTCCTGGCCCCCAGGGATTGGCTACAGGCCCCCTCCTGTGCCGTCTGACCAGGATAAGCAGTTGGGAGAAGGATGGATGCAAAAAACAGTATCCAGTAATCACTTTTATTGTACATGATGGAATATTTTGAGGGGATGTCTTAAAAAGACGCTTATTAATTCAAACTTAAGAAGGAGCACAATGGAGCCATCCATCCATCCATCCATCCATTCAAGAAGGAGCACAATGGAGCCATCCATCCATCCATCCATCCAGTTAATTATACAGTACAAGGTCACAGTGATCCTGGAGGTATTGCAGGCCGTAACGGAGCGATGCACCAATGCAGGGATGCTAGCAGACGTCTTCCCCGGATACATGTATCTGCTCAGCAAGTGAATCACAATGTAGGGAAACACTTGAGATGCTCCAGTTTATTACACACTGCAGAATTTTCTTCTCATTTCTATTATTATTATTATTATTATTATTATTATTATTATTTATTATTATTATTATTATTATTATTAATACAGTGTTTTTGAGGCCTCCCGCCTGTCAAGTGTGTCAGGCTGCTTATTGACCAAACTTTGCTAAATTATTAACTGGGTCCCACAACTGAAAATGTTTTGGCATGATGGAATGCGGATATGTCTCGCGGCATGTTGTTGTGCACGACGTCTGCACCATCGCATCAAGAGGCGCGAGACCACCAACCACCAGCACACTCCCGGATAAGGATGAGCGCCCAGTGAGGGCTGTGAGTCATGCCATAGGGGCTACATCAGGGTCCCAAAGGAAACACCTGCAAGCTGCTTTCACAGAGGCGTGGGTGCCATCGAAAGTCCCCTCGCCGATGTCAGCTTGTTCTTGCTTGACGAGGGGGAAGGAACGCTGTTCCTCGCAGATGCCATCTTCGATTGTCTGATTGTGCGGCACTTCCATTCTTTAGCCAGAATTTTGTTTGTCTTTGTTAAATATAAAATAATGCCCTTTCTCTCAGTTAAACTCCAATAATCTGAATGTGGGCAAATTTCTATGTCCTCAATTCAGACACCAATGAATGTGAGGCAGGCGTGTGTGTCAACGCCCGGACCTGCCATAACCTGATTGGAGGATACCTCTGTGAATGCCTGCCGGGCTGGACTGGGCCCAACTGTGACATTAGTGAGTAATGGGGGGCGGAGGATGTGTTATCATTGTGGGAAGCTGAAAAAAGACGCCTGCAGCCTGATAAAACAAGGAAAAGAGGATACATGTTTAAAGAGATATACACGAATTGGCCTATATGTTGGAATACTCTTCACAGATACAAATGAAAAAGAACGACCATAGTAGCAGTGTTATCTTTTTGGTACTGACTCATGTGTCCTTCACAGTGAATTCCAGCTGCCAGGGAAAATGCCTGAACGGGGGTCATTGTGAGGTAGGACCTGCTAGTCTGTGATACCTTCGCTTTTTTTTCTGTGACTGGGGTAAATGAATGATCTTGATGGCTTGTTCTCACCATCTGCACTGCAGGACTCTCTGTCCGGCCGCAAGTGTCACTGCTTGCCAGGTTTTACTGGGAAGCATTGCCAGACGGGACCCGGGACCTGTGAGAGCGCCCCCTGCTTGCATGGAGGGCACTGTGTGGAGCAGAAGGGAGGGGAGATATTGTGTCGCTGCCAGTTGGGCTACACGGGAGCGCACTGTGAGGTCAGTCACCCTGTTTGTCTTTCCCATTTTCCACCCATCTCATTGGTGCATTTTTAACCCCCCGCCTGCCTCTCCAGGTTGTGGTGGACCTATGCAATCCCAATCCGTGCCAGCAGGGGGTGCCGTGCCGTAGCACAGAGGGCGGTTACCTGTGTGGTTGCCCAGATGGTGAAGAATGTAGGAGCCTGCAGGATGCCTGTCATGGGCAGCACTGCTCAGGTAAAAGACCCAAAAGTGAGTTGCTTTGGTTGCTAAATATTTTTTCCCCTTTCTTGATACCACACATTTTCTGCTTCAGCCTATATTGTTTTCTTCTCACACCTTGATTCTAGGTGCCATGTCGGATCCTGGAGGGGCTGGCGTGAGTTTATACATGGTGCTGGTGGGTGCATTGGCACTGCTTACGGCCGCTGGCTGCGTCTGCTGTGTCCTGCTGCTGTCTGAGCTGCGCAGGAGGCGGCAGAAGCAGCAACAGCAGCAAGCGCAGCGGACGCCGCAGGATGAGGGAATCAACAACCAGCGTGAGTTCATCACCCTCATCCGCAATCTTGAACGGACGGTGCCCCTGCCGCCCTCACAGCCCACTTTGTCAGAGCTACAGCACCACTCTGAGGAGATCGAACTTACCCTGCCTCCATGCCCTACCTCAGCCAATCAGGATAATGCGTTGAAACTGTCCCGGGTGACAAAGCAGGACATCTCCAACCGTGAGAGGGAAAAACTCAATCGGTTCCACCTCCCAGACAACCAGGAGCTTGAGGTATGACTCAGGTCGCCACCAGCCCCGGACCTGCAGGTCTCAGTTGAGCCCTGAGATGACCCTTGACCTCTGAACCCGGGTCAGTCTCCATTCAGATGCTCTGAGCGGATGCTGAAGCCTCAGAGAATTACTTTTTAATTCCAGGCTGGTCGCTGACTAGCCCATGTTCTGAGCAGGAAGACGAACAAGACTTCAGGAATGGACAGGGGTGAGAATGTGTCTGTGTATGTCTCCCTCCTTTCTAACTGGGTTCAAACACAAGAGGTTGCCCTTATGGAGAGGATTTCACTACAGGGTGAAGTGTAGTCCTCCTTGACCCCTTGACATACGCCTCCTATATTCAAAGGGCTCTGCTGGTCACACTGCCATGAGTCTTATAAATGACGGACCACAAATCCACAGGGACAAACTTAGTATGCTGCAGGGCCTGCTGCAGTAACAGGGCGATGGAGATGAGGTGAGAAGCGGCCGGAAGCTTGCTTTGAATTCCACCAAGCACCTCTAGTCCACTGCTGGGGCACTGATCCTTGGGGTGTCGTTTTTCCCCACTGGTCACTGCGTCCAACCTGTGCCTATTTCTTGAGCCGCAGCGAAGGTTTTCACAAGGTTCCGGAAAGCACCATGAACCTGCAGACGCAGGGCAGATCTTCTGCAGAAGCCCTGGTTCTCGCTGTCATCTCTGTGCGCCCTGGGGGACTTTGAGATCTCTGGCTCCGAATCAGAGGGGCTGCGGCCAGCCTGGAGCACGAGCTGCCTGGGAAGTCGTGTCTCTGCCCTAAGGCTAAGGCAAGAAGAGCCTGGTTTAGATGGGACTTAGAGGGTCAGCCCAGCAAAAGAGAGTCGTCTGAATGAGAGGAAGCGAAAACAAGAGGAGATACACAAGTGGTCCCTGTGCTGTGTCGCAGAGATTGCAAACAGAATATGCTCTTTATGCCTGTGTAAATGATGTGCTTGTGTATATGCTGTATATAAAGATATGATTTCCGCTATTGATTATTGACTTTTTGTACTGTGGTTTTGTCTCAGAATGGCACAAAATCCGCTTCGACGTCTGCAGCTGAAAGTTGGTTCTCAGCAGGTGTGAGTTGTGATTAAAGCTCATTTACAATGTTTCACAGCTTTTTGCGTGTTTATTTAGATACGGATATGTCAGCTGCCCTTACAGTGCAATAGTTCCAATACCAAGAGAATGCGTGGTATTTATATTAAAGAAATTGACTTCTGTGTGGATCTGTTTCTTCTGCATAGAGAATCCAATGATCTGGGAGAGCTTACCCTTCAGGTTGATAAAAATACATTGTATGCAGCTCTCCAGTATTAAAATTCAAATGAGTATAATTCATTGTAATATTCAGTCCTGATTTTAAGATTCCATTTAGGTAACAATAAAGTTATTGTGATTTGGGAGTTTGGATTAACACTACTGCCACCTAGTGTCACCAGTCTTCTTGAAATGATCAATGAAGCAAAGATTTTGATCGCACCATTTGTATTAAAAATGCAACACCGGTACAGAATCTTGTACAGTGTTTACAGTCGACTTCTGCTCACAGCTTATTATTTCAATTTACTGCTGAATAACAACTGGAGGAAAATACTAATATAGAATACAATTTTTAGAAAAAGTTTTCAAATTAAAAGTAGGTAAATACTTTTTCTATAAAAATATGAAGAGCTTTTTAAATTTATTTTACAATAACACTATCAACATACATTTGAGAACTGTTACGGATATCATTAATTTGAAGCACATTGTGATATTTAACTGAAAGCTTAAATCAAATATCTAGTTATTAGGGGCCCAGTTGCCAGTGCTGTGTGACATGATGTTATGCAGCTCTCTCTCATAAGCAGCATTGTAATACACTGATGCATGACATATTACCAAGTGTATTACCATTGATGGCTGTACATCAGATATCTGTCCAATCACAGTCAACAGGTGCAGTATATTATTATTATACATATTTACAAGCATGGACTCAATAAATTTGCAGGTTACTATTAAAAAGAGTAAAATGTAATGTTATTCAAACTTAGAAACATATGGAATTTTAAGAAGCTGCAGTTTTAGCTTATTTACTAATGGAGATATTCAAAAATAATGATTTTATAATACAGTTTGGTCAATCATCTTCAAAATAAATGATTTATCAGATATGAAGTGCTTTGGGGGCCAGTTTCTGAGTCTCACAGATCCATCTATACTGATCTTCACAGGGTTCATCCTTCCATTCATTGCTATTAATGACACAGTTT
>JAABNX020000042.1:10240497-10251003 GCA_015163995.2 Mormyrus lacerda | reverse complement strand
TTTTTTTGTTAATTTTTTAATGAGGGGTCAATCTTTTTTTTATATATACAATATCTGTTATAATAGACAGCTATAATCTTTGACCCCCTACATATACTCCACCAGCCTTGCTTGCGGGATTCAGCAGGCGGGAGCCGGACAAATATTACACATTTCTGCAGGAGCGGGAAAGTAACTTGCGGGAGCGGGATGAAAAATCATGTCGTGTGGCGCTTGATATTGTTGTGCTTAAACTTGAGAGCCCTGTAGATGTTATGTTATGTCAAGGCGTGTGACTTGTTTGAACCAGCTAATGTTAACAGCATTGTTAGTCACCTCTCTTAACTAGATTTTAAAAATGAACGATAAATCCCAACATACCATTCCAGCTATCCTATTCCCGACAGAATCTTAAACTAATATCTCTGACTACAAAGGCTAATTGGAACTTTAACATTACCTGAAGTATTTTACTTACCTCTCGTTATTTTTCAGCAATCGACATGCGATGCGTTCAACAACTTCAAACGGAGTCCAGTGAGGTGAAGTGACGCCTAACGGACTTTGATTGGTTTAAACTGAAATGTTTCAGGATTGGCCGTTCAACGTAGATGATCAAATACGCTACAAATATTTTTCAACAGAAAAAACCCTATACATAAAGTATTCCAAACAAATTTATATTTGTAAAAGACAAGACTTTAGCGAAGATAAACTAATGGTTTCATTTGTTTTTATTTTTTTTTAAGTAAACATAAGTCAGAAGAAAAAATATTGAATGTTGATATAGTTAACAAAAAATATCCAATACGTTTTAATGGTTTTCCAATGTTAAACAAAAAATTATCATATCAGTGGGACTGTACTATTTCAGCAGCTGGAGCTTGGAGTCTTTATGTATGTCAGCCATTGGCTCTTTAATCTGTTTCTCGTGCTATTTAGTATAGGCTTTATACCAAACAGACAGTGCTTACTATATAGTTGAGAGCAGACCCTTCAGCCATAATTTCACGCAGATGAGGGTCAGGTATGGGACCCAGAAGGACACCTTGCTGACCCAGGTGACATCTTGCAGATTTACATATACAACATAGTGAACTGTGAACCTGGTACTCTCATATAGGCCATAGACCAGGGGTCACCAACCTTTTTGAAACTGAGAGCTACTTCACGGATATTGAGCCATACGAAGGACTACCAGTTTGGTACACTCTCCTTAAATTATGCATAATAAACATGTTTTAAATGCTTTCTTTTAGATATTGCCATTTTCAAATCAATATAAATGCAAACATGATTAAAGAAAATTAGTAACAAGATAAAATTAAAATTCAGACACTGTTCAATGGTGAGTTGTGATATTTTTAGAACAGGTCCGCGGGTGACCCATGGTCTTTGGGGGGATCCTGGTGCCCATGGGCACCATGTTTGTAACCCCTCCTATAGACTGTAGTCAGAATGATCTTCCATGTTAAGACTAGTTCTGGTTGGATTTTTTTTGAGAATATTTATCTGACATCAGGCCAGAATTTTACACCAGGTGAGGGCTAGGTACGACACAAAACATGTTACCAATGCTGAAATGAATGACTGTCAACCAAATTCGTCCGACACGAAAAATGCCGACTGTCAGCCAGAATCACTCACCGTGCTTAGAACGGTTCTGGTCCACACGAAAAGTGCCAACTGTTACCCAGAATTGCTCGCCGTGCTTAGAACAGTTCTGGCCCACACGGAAAATACCAACAGTCTGCCAGAGTCGTTCGCCATACTTAGAATGGTTCTGGCCCACACGAAAAGTGCCGACTGTTAACCGGAATCACTTACGGTGCTCAGAACGGTTCTGGCCCAGATGAAAAATGCTGACTGTCAGCCATAATTGCTCATTGCGCGTAACTGGGAACAGTGCCATCATTGCCAGACCTGGCCCATATCTGGTTGGCATACCACTTGCTATACCAGAACTCAGCGTGCAGTACCGGCTTGACACCAGATCTGGGCCAGACCTGTCTTCTATGTGACCAAACCACAATCGGGCCACATCTGGCATGCCATAATGTAAACAGTGCCATCATTGCCATACCTGGTCCATATCAGGTTGACATACCACTTGCCATGCCAGAACTCAGCCAGCAGTGCCAGCTTGACGCCAGATCAGGGCCAGACATGTCTGCTATGTGGGATGTTGAAGAGGATTTACTCATTTTGATCACCTTTGAGCAAGCTTTATTTACACTGTGTATGTTCATGCTAGAGGTGGGCCTTAGTAGTACAAGCAGGGTAGAAATCTGATGTAAATTGTAACTCAGACTAAAGTCACAAATTTGATGACATGTGACTCGACTCAGCAAAACTGATGGAAACACTTGGACTCGAATTGGACTTGAGGGCAATGACTCGAGACTTGCACCTGACTTGAACCCCATGACTCGAGAAGCGTTGAGGTTATAGTCTCCCCTCTGGATACCATAACATTAATTTTATAATTTCAGTCTATTTTAATTCTCTGCTGTTTGTATATTCAGTTGGCGGAATGCAAGGTCTCCTGAGCGTTTGTTGGAAAGATTCATCACTCTTTGCATATTCACGAACGCAAAAACGATGTAAGGACAACCGTGACAGCGTGGAGACTCTCTATTCAACTTCTCTCTGCGTATAAAGAATAAATCCTGCATGTCATGACCTACTTGTCTAATCCTCCTGTGTGCCACGTCCATCTCGTTACCTCGTGTTAATTCCCAAATGTAATCACCTGTTACCTGTTAAGTTCAGCCTGTCCTGTGTATATTAGTCCGTGTCTGAGTTTGTATCCCCAGATCCGTCATTGATGTGCATCCTGGTGTGCCCTGTCCATCTTAAAATAAACCCCTTTACCTTGGACTTTCGCCTTCCTGCCTCGTCCCTCACCACAAACATGACAGAATGATGGATCTCCGTGAAGACACAGCGCAGCAGACCGAGACACCAACAGCTCGGTCTGCTGCAAGAGGTTGTGTACTGGCTGTCCCAAACAGAGGTCCAGGAAGACCCTGTAGCCCGGGACATAGCCAGCTGGAGCGGGGACCTCTTGAGTGAGCCACCCCCACCTGGAAGCGTGTACCCCCTTCTCGAGGTACGCGAAAACCTCCAGCAACTGATCGTGAGGATAATGGAGAGGCATCTCAAACCAATCGTATGCTCCACGACCACCCTGCTTCAGCCGACCAGGCAAAACTGGAGAAAAAAGAAGAGGAGAGAACGAGATCAGGGAGAGGAGCCAGCGATCTTCCTGAAGGCATGCTCGTTCTTGTTCTCTCCTGCTTCTCTCGCTGTCACCGCCGCTGCCAATCTGCAGGTGCTGTACTTTTTGCCAGTCCCGTCGACAATATGTCGCCACAACTTCTGGCCAGCATGCCTGGCCCATAAAGGGGCCAGCGCGGTAAAGGATGCTATTCTGTGGGTTCCGCAATCCCTTAAAGGGACCACACAGAGCCGGGAGGTGCCGATCCTGGATGCGCTGGTCGAGGCGCCCGACCTCCCACCAGCTGCCACTGCTTTGCCTGCTGCGCAGCCAGATTTTGCAGCCGCTATGCCCACTGCGCTGCCCAACGCTGCAGCCGGTCCTGTCCTGCCTGTCCCACCATTCCTGTCCTGCCTATCCCAGCACCTGCTGAGGCCCCTCCTGTGGGCCCAGAGTTGGCAGTCGCTGCCCCGCCCGCAGCTGCTCCGCCCGCAGCTGTTCCGCCCAATCTCCCTGCTCCGCCTGCAGCTGCTCCGCCTGTCCTGCCCATCTCGCCAGCTCCGCCTGTCCTGCCCGTCTCGCCGGCACTGCCTTCTGCTTCGCCCGAGGCTCCTAGGCCTCCGCCTCCGATGGTTCCAGTTCCAGTCCCCGAGGAGGTCCCAGATTATTGGACCACTGCTCCTTCCTCCCTGGAGGAGGAGGAGCTGGAGCGGGACCCCTCGGGGACCTCCCTAATGACTCCTTCACCCCAGCGTGGGGGATCCTGGCCAAAACCCCACCTGTCGGTGTCCCGTAAAGGCAGGAGACACCTTCGCAGGGTCCTCTGCACTTCATCAACATAGGTAGGGACTCAAGTTACATGACTCACAACTCGACTTGATTCATGACTGCAAAAATGATGGAAAGATTTAACTTGGACTTGATAACAAATAACTCAAGACTTGACTCAAACTCGCCAAGGAAGGACTTGTTCCTATCCCTGGTTCATTCACATCAAGTGCATTCAAATATTTGTAATAGAAATGTTTTAACATACCCATACCCATTTATAACATTTGGCCTAGGCAAAAAACTCCATAGAGCCCTTCATGGTTAAATATGCAACCATTATTTTAGCAGGAAACCTAAATTAATATCTAGAAAGAGAATTTAAATTTTTATTTTTATTTATTTTCAAAACAGAACACACACATAAAGCAGATTTGCTGGTGCAATGTCTCATGTAATCAGCTCTGCTGGGGGCCCACAGGCAATTGCCTGCCGTGCCTGTCCTGGCTATATGTCTCTGCTCACCTGGTTAGAAGATTGATGTAATTCTGACACTTTGTAACGTGTAATTTTGAAAGCAAATACTATAAAGCAGGGGTCCCCAAACTACAGCCCGCAGGGTGACTGAGGCCCGCCCCAACATCCCATGTTGATCTTGTTCCTCCCTACTTCGCTGGATCCCGTCCTGGTCCACCTGACCCACATCTTGTGACCCCATGTAATGGATGGTAGTGGTCCTTCACTTTATAACATGCAGTGTCAGTCTTATATTACACATTCAATTCAGTTTAGACAAATGAAAAGGCATTCAATAAAACTGTTTTTTTAATGAATCCGCCTTGTCACATGGTTCTGTCATGACCTACTCATCCAATCCTTCTGTCTGCCACACCCCCCTCATTACCTCGTGTTAATTCCCTACTGTGATCATCTGTTGCCTGTTACTTTCGGCTTGTCCTGTGTATTTAGTCGGTGTCTGAGTTAGTTTCCCCAGACACGTCATTAATGTTAGTTCATTGTTCCCCAGTTCCCCGCAATAAACCCTTGTGTCTGGATATTCGCCTGTCTGCCTCGTCCTTACCCGCTGCCTGCCTGATGGACAGTGATTATTACAGGTTCCATCCTCAACATGAATCTTCTATTAATATGTCCAATTTCATTTGTTAGAAAATGCAGAAGGACTGCTAACAGCCACATTAAAACATCCTGACATTTCCTTTTTGAATTTACAACAGAATAAACAGCAATAGACAACATTGACCTAATCTGACTTGGTCATAAAAAGTGAAGTCAAAGTATTCAAAAGAAAAAAAGAAAAAACTTCAGATGAGTAATCACGAAAGGAGAAGTAACAGAACAGAAATGTCCATTTCCGTGTTTAGCTTTCAATTGGTTCCTTTAGTGAGCTGGCAGAGGGTGCAGGATACTAAAGAAACTAAAGCTGAAGAAACCTGCAGCAAGCACTACAAAGGTTTGGAACAACACAATTGCAGAGAGCCTTCAGGCGTGCTTGGACTGTCTTGACTGGAATGTGTTTAGGACTGCTACCAGTAGCTTGGATGAGGACACAGAGGCTGTAACATCAGCTTCTGTGAGGACTGCTGTGTACCATCACATACCAGGATGAGTTACAACAATGAGAAGCCCTGGTTCACAGCTAAACTCAGGCAGCTAAGGTTGCAGAAGGAAGACGCATTCACAAGTGGGAACAAGGACAGGTACAAGAAGTTGAGGAACAGGTTTAGCAAGGCAGTGAGAAATGCTAAATGACTGTACTCTGAGAAACTCCAACACCAGTTCTCAGCCAACGACCCCGCATCTGTCTGGAAGGGGCTCAGACAGATTACCAACTACAAACCCACAGCCCCCCACTCTGTCAACAAGCTGCGCCTTGCAAATCAACTGAACGACTCCTACTGCTGCTTTCAAAGACAACTGGACAGTTCACGCTTCACCATCCCCCGCAGCTCCTCACACCCACCACTGACCACCTCATCTTTGAAGCCTCACACCCCTTCTCTTAATATTCAAGAGGGGGACGTTAACAAGATCTTCAAAAAGCTGAACCCCCGCAAAGCTGCAGGTCCAGACTCCATCTCCCTGTTGACCTTGAAACACTGTGCTGACCAGCTGACTCCTGTGTTCACAGAAATCTTCAACACCTCACTGGAGTCATGCCACATGCCAGATAACAGGAATAAATGACTACAGACCCATTGCTTCGATGCCTTTAGTTATGAAGTCCTTTGAGCGCCTCGTAGTCTGCCACCTCAAAGCCACCACTGACCACCTGCTGGACCCCATGCAGTTTGCTTACAGAACCAACAGATCTGTAGATGATGCTGTCAACATGGCCCTGCACTTCATCCTCCTGCACCTTGACTTCCCAGGAACATACACAAAAATCCTTTTTGTGGATTTTAGCTCCACCTTCAACACCATCATCCCAGCCCTCCTGCATGACAAGCTCTCCTACCTACATGTACCCGACTCCACCTGCAGATGGATCACAGACTTCCTGACCAACAGGAAGCAACATGTGAATATGGGGAAACATATTTCTATCTCCCAGACCATCAGCACCGGATCGCCGCAAGGCTGCATCCTTTCTCCCCTCCTATTGTCCCTCTACACAAACAGCTACACCTCCTTCCACCCATCTGTCAAGCTCTTGAAATTTGCAGATGACATCACCCTCATTGGACTCATCTCTGATGGGGATGAGTCTGCCTATAGACAGGAGATTGATCACCTGGTGTCCTAGTGCAATGGGAACAAGCTTGAGCTCAACGCCCTGAAGACAGTGGAGATGATTGTGGACTTCAGGAAAAGCTCTGCCCCACCTCCACCCATCTTCCTACTCGGCTCACCAGTCACCGCTGTGGAGTACTTCCGCTTCCTGGGCACCACGATCAGCAAGGACCTTAAGTGGGAGATGAACATCTGTTCTCTCACCAAAAAAGCTCCACAGAGAACGTTCTTCCTGAGGCAGTTGAAGAAGTTCAGTCTATGATGGTGCACTTTTAAACTGCCATAATTAAGTACATCCTTACCACCTCCATCACCGTCTGGTACCCTGCTGCCACTGCAAAGGACAAGAGCAGACTACAGCGCATCATTCACTCTGCTGGGAAGACAATCGGCTGCAACCTTCCATCTTTACAGGACCTGTACAAGTCCAGGTATTTGAAAAGAGCAGGAAGGATTATGACTGATTCCTCTCACCCTGGTCACAAACTCCTTCAAACTCTTCCCTCTGGCAGAGAGTTGCATCCCATTGGGACCACGACATCAGGCCATATTAACAGTTTCTTCTCCACCACGGCCCGCCTCACCAATAAGGCCAGGAACACTCACTCAAATTCTATTTCTCCATCTTAGCACAAGCATGCACTCTACTAAATATCTATATATTTCCACTGTCTGTATCATATTCCACATTCACTGACTATTTATAGTAGTACCTGTACATACTCTATGTATATATATATCTGGCACCAACCACCAAAGCTAATTCCTTGTATGTGTGAACATACTTGGCAATAAACTCTTTTATAAGCTTTAGTCTTGCCAGAGTCTCAGTGACTCCTTAGTGACCTGCTGTCACAGGACAGAGCACACGGGAGAGCGGGGCTTTTTGTGGGAAGTGCTTTTACTTTTGACCAGGCAAAGAGAGTTGGAGGGGGAGATCCGGAGACGTAAACGTGGCACGAAGCATGAGGTTGGAGAAGCCAGTAAAGTCAAGTCAAGGGGGGGTCACAAGATGTGAGACAGGTGGACCAGGACAGGATCCAGGGAAGTGGGGAGGAACGGGACCAACACGGGAGGACTGGACTAGGACTGCAAAGGAGATAAACGCTCAGTATGTCGCATAGAGATCAACAGTACTGTAACTCGCACCGAGGAGTGCTAGGTGACTCCTTGTAAAGCCGCTGGTTCAGGTGGACGTGGTTCCACCGATTAGGAATTGCGCTCCGTCGGGGCATGGTCAGGATGTGACACCTGCAGTGGGGTGGTCAGAATAATACTTCAGCAGTGTGCTGCTAATTGCTGTTGGAGCATATAGCTTCAGCTGCTTCATGGGCTGCAGTCCACATTGAGCTTTTGGGTCAAGGTAGTATAGAAGTCCATCCTGCACAACGTAATGAGGAGGGTCCTGCTCATCTCCACCTTCCTCCAGTGTCTTATACAGAGTATGCAGTAGCTTTCCTGTCTCAGGGTCATCCAGCTGGAGCTTTCGCAAATGAAACTGATCCCATGGCAGCACTGGGGTCAGAGCACGCAGGTCCAGACCTGCCAAGATGACATAGTGGGGAAGAATATCCAGTGGTTCCTCGTCGCTGGGTAGTGGGTTACGAGAGAGTGCATCTGGGACCTTATTTTGGACTCCAGTCTTATGAGGCTTATGAGACGGAGGGACCATCTGGCAAGTTAGCCTGAAAGGTTGGGTCAAGACATCAGCCACCTCAGACTACCATGGTTTGTGAAAATGGTTACATGTAGGCCTTCTGTATACGATCTGAGGTTCTCCAGCACCGAGATACACTACTTTTCTGAGTATGATTTTTCATATTTGTGCAGAGCTCGGCTCACATACGCCACAGCAACATCTTGACCCTCGTCATCTCTCTGCATCAGGGCAGCACCAAACCAATCTGTTGGATGAGTCACAATTCCCTCGTCTACGGGGCAACCAAAACCTGGTCCAGGAGCAAATATTTGGTCGCCACTTGTAACCCTTGGATGCCAGACGAATACATGCAGTCAACGCAGAAACACCTGAATGCCAAAGAGCGGCGTGAACACAATTTGACAGTATTCATGAAAGAATGCAGAAAGAATGATCACAATGTGATTGTTGTACAATCTAGATCAGATAGCATAGCATGTCACACATGAAGAGGAACATGCACTAATCCAGAGCTCCAGGAGGTACCAATACATGCACACACACGCAAGACGCTGCCCGCCATCTTCTTCCCTCTGCCAGCAGGCTGAGCAGCACAGCTCGAGTGTGAATGTGGGCTTGATTGCTCTTAAAGGGGCAGTACCCAAACTGACTGTTACACATCGACCTTCACCCCACTCATACTGGTCCTCAGTCGTGGTTCTCAATTACGAGCTGCCAGGTGCTTTTTCATCACTTACTACGATGAATACCAACTTAAAATTTAAAGGAAAATTTAGTACAGAATGTAAACCAAGGCAATGAATTGCCTTCATACAAGCATAAACAACTGGGAAACTAAGCCACTACTGTGTAGTAGGTTGTTAATTAGTTGCTCTACCTGAGTCTGGCCACCACAGCTAACAGCTGTTTCATCAGCACCAAGCCTTACATTGGCGTTGTTGACAAAAGCAGCGTCGCCATCTTGGTGTAGGTTGCTAGTCCTTTTTTATTCTCCTTATAGAAAAAGAACTGATGGAGTGGCCATGTGGAATATAACAGTGTTAGAGTTTATATTTACACTTAGACAAAAAAAACACACAGAGTGAGACAACAGGCACAAGCCAACTAATTCTTTTATTCCCACTTCACACATCGATGTACAGATGGAAGAAATCATCCACAGCACCACCATTGGCATGCAGGCATGAATAATCGATTTTCAACGTTATGGTGGCACATCGTTTAGTTAGGTCTCTGCCATTGTTTCTAAAAAGTTTTTTAATAAACAACCACTGTACTATACTTGGATTGTTTTAAGTCAGTATGTGATCACTACCCCCACAAGCCACCAATAAGTTCAAAGTCAATAAAAAAATACAAGGCAAAAAACACATAATTCTTATAAAACATAAAAACATTTAAAATTCAGTTTTCTTTCTTTTACATTTTTACATGGTTTGAAACCTTAAGTATTTCCATCATTCTATCCCCGTACTTTTCAAACAAAATGCTTTATTCAGAATATGTTTATGGTTTATTTAAACCAATTCAGTATCTATCAGGGTCAGTCCCTATGGTCCCACTCTGTGTCCCTTCCCTGTTTGGCCAGCAAGCATTGCTGGTCATCCTGTTCTTTGTGTTAGTCTTTGTTCTCCACTGTTAGTCGTTCAGCATGTGGTTGTTTGTGATCCTTGTCCTGTGTTCAAATCCTGCCTCCTCTGTTTTGTATTTTGCTCCCTAGTGTTTCATTTGAGTTTTTCTAGTTCTTGTGTCTGCTTTTGTATTTGGTTTTGTTCCTTGTGCCCTTGCTAATTGTGTGTTTACCTGTCTGTAATTCCCCAGTATTAGTTTCTGTTACCCTGTTTCCTTGGTTAGTTTTTAGTTTCCATTTTTAATTCCTTTGAGTTTATTAGTTTTATCTGTGCCCGTCTTTGTTAATTAGCCTTACCTGTCATGTGTTAGTTTCGTTACCCCTCAGTATTTTAGTCCCTGCTTCTGTCTTGTTCCCCATTGGTTCATTGTTGTTGTTTCATGGTAGATGTTTGATTGTGAAGGTTCTGTTGTTTGTGCGTAATTATTATTCCCCGTGTTAGATGTTACCGGCCTTGGTTTTTTTGTAGTTAGTCTTTGTTTACTTTTGACCCCCCCC
>JAABNX020000042.1:10209460-10223402 GCA_015163995.2 Mormyrus lacerda | reverse complement strand
GTGTACCCCCCCCCCCCCTCGTTTAAGAATGCCGAGAGCCGTCACACAGTATTCCCCGCCGGACTGACCGAGCTTCTCCTCTCCCTCTAGGCCTGACATTCCTGCTGGTAGAGAGACGGGAGCTGCCAAAGTCAGTAAGAATTTGATCTGGCTGTGTTTGTTGCTAAAGTCCGCGCCTCAAATCTGACAGGCTGACAGGGTCGTCACTCAGGCCAGGGAGTCCGCCCCCTTTCTGCTCAGAGGCCGTCCCTCCCCTTCCCCGCGCACAAAGTGCTTCACGTTCATTTCCAGCTCTAATGCCTTAATTCTCTTCGTGACACGTATACACACACATGCACTCGGAGGCTGAATGTCTGCGCCCTGTCTGTCGCTGACTGGACGCGAGGAATTAAGATATATTTTTTTTCCCTCCTCTTCTGTTTGTGCTTTTCTCTGCCTGTATATCTGTACGATGTCTGTGTGGTAGTGAGAGGTGAGGGCCCCCAGCTTGTTATACATCTGTGGGATTTGTGTGCTGCTGTTGAATTCATTTATTCATGTATTATGTAGCTTTTTGTTTGTGTCGTTGGGGGGGTTGGGTTGGGTTGTATTGACCACAAGAGACCATGTTCTGGCCTCGGGGAGGGAAGAGTTTCTTTGTGATCTCTGGGTCGTCCGGGACGTCTGTCCTCGAGTTTGTTTAGCCTTGGCGTGTCACGGCACACATGCTGTGTGTTGGATAACAAGGTGAGCAGGCGGAGGAGAGAGAGGGAGAGAGAGAAAGAGAAAAAGAGAGAAGGACAGTGAGGCCCAGGTGTAGCGCTGCAGGGTGAGGGTGGTCACGGAATTTCAGCAGGCTTGTCAGGGCAGGCTGAAGCAAGCAAACAGCAAACCAGTCACACAGGATGGAGGACGGAAACCTGCATTTTTAATTTAATTATTTATGAGGGGTTTTATGTTCAGGGTGATGGACAGCGGGGAAACTCTGGATTGGGTGAGTGTGAATGGGGTATGAAGAAAGAGTGTAGATCCCGACAGCGGTGAAATCGCCGCCGCCCTCTCTGGCAATTCCTCGTCTGTCCCAGACTAGGGTGGTGAGCAGGGATGTCGCTCTAGGCGAGAGAGTGGATATCAGAGGGGCGGGATTGATGTTGACCAAACTTGTATGCGAGTATGACTGCACGCCCAAGCGCCTGGGAGTCGGGCAGTACCTGAACAGCAGAAACCATGGGGGGGGGGAAATGCCCCCATTCAGCAGTCTGAGCCAAGCCCCACCAGCCCCCACCCTTTTTAACTCCCTCGACTTGGTCTGGCCTTCTCTGAGGCAGAGCTGTCCGCTTTGTTAGGTGTTTTGAGGGAAAGGCGTCTCTTTGTCTGATGGTGTGTGTGTGTGTGTGTGTGTGTGTGTGGTGGTCGTCCTCCTCTCAGAGCACACTGTAGTTTCATGAATCCGGGTGTGGCTCAGGCTGCTCTCTGATGGCGGTTACTAGCCTTGCCGCACCCCACCACCAGCTTCCCCCCCCGCCCCACTGAATCTTATTCCTGACCATGTGCTGACATGCCTTGTGTCTGTTACAGCCCAAGATGACCCCCCAGGAGAAGCTGAAGCTCCGGATGCAGAAGGCTTTGAACAAGCAATGTGAGCGCGTGCACACACACACACACCCACCCACCCACTCCTAGTGTAAGCTCAGTCCTCAGCCCTGATTGGTGCAGTGCTACACTGCTTCACATTAACGCAGCTTTAGGCAGCAGGGACAGCTGTCTAACTGGGGGGGCCTGGCATGTGTTTGCTGTGGGACGAGATTGTCCATCTTTTAATGCCAGATCGCTTGTGAACATAAACATAAATACTAGAGCAACTAACTCCAGCGTAGCCGTGCAGAGTGCTCACAGAGCGGCAGTAGGCCAGGCACTTTTCCTGGTTTGATGAGGTCTCCCTGAGCACTGGGAGCAGGTCAGGGTCTGGCTCTGAAGAGACTGACGCCTTCCTGTCTGACCTCAGCCAAGGCGGATAAGAAGGCAGCCCAGGTGAAGATCCAGCAGCAGGAACACAAGCGGCAGGTGTGTAGTCTTGCTCATGTTCTCTCACATGCACAGAAACGCGGTCTCGGTCACTCTCCTCCCCGTGGCAACATCGCAGGCTGCCTGTTCCTTTGCAGATGATCCTTCCACAGCTGTCTAGTGCATGCTCTCCTCACAGCTCTGCGCCTTTCTCTCTCTTCCCTTCCGCCCCGCCCCCCCACTAACTGTAGGAACGTGAGGGCGAGCTGAGAGCCATGGCGCGCAAGATCCGCATGAAGTAAGTGCACACGTGGGTTGACCTCAAACGCTGTGCTGGCGGGATGTGGCACAGGGGCTGGTCGTTCTGTCCCGGGGCGTCGTCGGTGATGCCTGTGGTGCCCGTTCCAGGGAACGTGAGCGGAGGGAGAAGGAGAGGGACGAATGGGAGAGGCAGTACGGAAGGCAGAGTCACTCCCCCTCCCCCACCTACAAGTATGGTGAGTAGACGCTTACACACAGCTTGAGAGTTTCAAGATGCCATCGTCATGTGATAAGGTGCAGAGACCTGACAATAGTAATAAATCTTTATTCTGTACCCAGGCCGGGAACATGTTTCATCCAGAAGGTATGTAAAGACTTCTCTCACACACACACACACACACACACACACACACACACACACACACACACACACACACACACACACACACAGGGACCTCCGCGATCACTCAGGGCCACTTCCACCCCAGCTGAGTCTCACGGTGTGTCGGATAGAGTGCCAGAGAACAGGAACACAGCCCCCCGTGTGCTTGGGAGAGAGCTGTTGCAGCAAACCCGCCCCCAAATTGTCACACCGCAGGATTCACAGTGGGTGGGATTCAAAGTTGGTTTTTCCTTCTTTCCTTTTGTAAATGACTTGCTGGTTCTGTGTAAAAGGAAGCTTCAGTTGGTAACATGGTTATTTCATCTTGTAATGAAAATGTTTTCATTAAAGCCTAGTGTGATATCATTAGCCAGCTCTGGATAATTCCAGGAGGGAATGAATGTTTATTATAAGACAATTTGTACTTTGTAGGTTTCTGTGTGGGTATTACAGTATGATGCCTTTCCCTTCAGGAGATCTCGGTCTCGCTCACGGAGTCCGTACTACAGATACTAAGAGATGAACCCCCACCCAGAAAAACACTTCCTCCACGTCTCCTCTTGACTGTGGTCGTCATACCCCCTGCCAGCGTTTTTTTTTTTTTTTTTCCCCCCCCTTTTCTCCAAGGAGGTCATTTTCACATAACCAACTACTGAGTGGATTCTGAGATTGAGGCAGCGATGGTGAGATAGGTATCCGACCACTTCTGCGAACCACAGAGAAAGTTTTATACCAACAGAACGGCCAAGAAAACGCAATGAGCGCCTCAGTAACAGCAGTGTATTTCCGCAACGTATAAGTATGGAAACAAAAAATTACAATAAATAATAACCACCATTATGATGTTTGTAGATGAAAGCATTAGGCTGGAGGAAGTATAATTGGATATTTTGATTATATTCAAATCCTGTGAAGTATTACAAGGAAGTGTAAGCCTAGATCACGGTCAAAATTTCCTAAGTACAAGAACCCGGTTGCGTTCAGGTGAAAGGACCTGGTGAAAGATGAAGAAGGGCTCATCCCCACATTATGTACGCTTAGAAATGAAATGAGGATCTTGTGGCTTAGCTTTGGTCTGTGCCTGACTTTGTGGATGTCTAACGGCACTGAAGGAAGAGTTGGGAAGGAAGGAAAGACGGTCAGTCGTGCCACAGAAGAGAAACGCCCCCCCCTCCCCCCCCCCGTGTAAATAATTTCCCTCGGATTTCAGGTGAAGTACCATGAAATATGAAAGGCGCTAATTTGATTAAGTATCTTACTTTCCCTACTCAATCTCACCCTGACAAATTATACTGTGTATATACTGCCCTGTTATTAGTGACTGTAAAGGCAAGTTATTTTTTTGTGTTATTGGTAAATAACTCTGCTTACTGGGATGTTCCAAATAAAAGGCACATGAATAATATTCTGCACACCTGGGTCTTTTTTTTTTTTTTTTTTTTGGTGAATCTGCGGTCACTCTTGGTGTATGTGGGTATGATATCACCTTGCCCTGAGCCCTACACAGTGAAAAGGCCTTTGACAAGGAGATTTACATCGCCTAAATTACAGGGCCCCCCCCCCCCCAAAAAAAAAGCAGCACCAGTTAATAGCCCCAAAGTTTAACACATCGATGCTTTGAAGTGTTAATGTGTTTATAAACAAATTGTAATAATTAATGTGCAACAATGTATGCACATTTAGATTTTAATTCATGCTGCTAATTTCAAGTGATTTGCTTTAAAAAAGTGTCAAAGTATTTCTGGCTGCTTCTGTTTAAATAAAAACCTGCTTAAACCAGCATCTGGAGTAGGGCTCCTATTTCGCTCCACCGATAGGTTCCAGGACTGTTCGATGGATGCGAGTAACCAATGTGAACATTTCTGTGTGATAATCCAGGATTAACCATGGTTGACAGATTGGGAATACCAGTCTGTACCATGAGGAGAATATACCTGTACATTGGAGGGAAATCTGACGTGGGTCCTGATATTCTAGCCTCATTCCCATTTGTCCAGTGTATTATAATCAGGATCTGGGACCCTATCACAGGGCTGCACAAGTCAGGGGTATGTCCTGGATTGGATGACAATCAACTGAGGCACAAACACACTCCTACAACACAAATAATTTAGGGAGATGCTTGTCATTGGACCGTCAGAGGAAACTGGGAAACCCACAAGTGACAGGAAGAACATGCAAACTCCACACACACAGGATGGGAGTCGCTTCCCAGCTCTGGACACCTGCAGCAATGGTGCTACCTTCTGACAAAATGTTTATAGAGTATGTGTGAGTACCTGCCAGTTTAAAAACTGAAAAATAAACCCAAAAAATTATTTTTTCCCCTAATGAAACGTGAGAATCATTGCACGGTTCTCCATGACACAGGAAGGCTCCATTACACTAGGTTTAGGAAAGTCGATTTCTTCAGGGCGTTCAGGGTGTGTTGGTTTTTCTTCTACTTAACGTCCTGAATGTTCCCCTCATTGTTCGGATAAGAAGTTGCCTCAGCCGGTGTTCCTGGTTTAAATCATTTAATACTTGAAAAGTCACTCAAAAGATATAACCGTTCAAAAGACTGCAGTTCCCCACCTTTGTTTTACTGGCTGTGCCAATCCGGCAATGTCTCAACATGACTGTGTGGTCCAGCCGAAAAACGTAATGCCTGGCGTCGTGCCCATTATGTGCCACCCTGGGAGGATAACCATGCGCCACCGGGAAACTTTGAATAATGTGTCAGTCTACCCTTTCAATGCCGTGGTCATCTACATCCTCTGAAAAATTCTGACTATTTTTAAATGGATCGAATGGGCAATTCAGTGTCATGATACACATAACTGCACACAGATAATACAGAATCATGACACAGTTTAATCCTACACCAAAATTACTGGTCAACATTCACCTTTTTCAAAAGGGTTGCATATCCTTTTGTGAAAGCAACATAGTAAGATACTAGACTGGCAACTTCACCGGCTGCGAACGGAACCACAGATTTCTGTTTGATCTACCTCGACAAGTTCCCCCCTGAGGCAAATGAAACATGATATCAATGTTGTCTTCCAGTTGTTCCTTCCTCGACTGGCCTCTAAAAAGACGTTTTCGGGCGTGGAGTGTCTTGTCGGCAGGCGGCGCTGAATTCTTCCCTTACCCCAACCCCCCCATTAAAGTTGCAATTATCTGAAACAGTACAGCTCTAATTCGAAGCAAACATTATACTCATGGAAGAAACATCTGCTAATATATAAGTATTTACATACAAAAAACTGCACTTATTTAGCACTCTATTTTGTTTTAGAGACATTTAATGATTTTGATTCATTTGTTAATTAGGATTATTAACTGAATAGCAGCTTTCGCAGTGTGTGCGCTTAAACGTAACTCTCTACTAGTCTAGAAAGGCAAAAACGAAAAGCAAGCTGTAGTTTCGGAATCAACCGGCCACACGAACACCTGGCTTGTGCGTCCTCAATAGCAGAACCCACTTCCTCTTCACCCACATCCTTCAAACAGAGTAGGCAACGTTGCCCGATCACTGCACTTTTAATTACAGCACACGGTATGTTTTTACGAAAAGAGAGGCGACACAGTGTTTTTACATATAAACTGTAAAACAGTGGCGATCCCGAGTGTAACAATGCCGGGGATGTCATGCATTTCGGAAGCGTTGTGGAGCGGAGCATGAGGCGGCTGGGGGCGGGGTCGGGGTCGGAGGATCACTAACGGGCGGCGCCTGCTGTTATGCCTCCCCAGCCCCTTCTCCTCATACGCTGCGGGGCTCGTAGCCTGAACTTGAACAGTCTGTGACTGAAAACTGTAGCGTCGGCCGTGGCTGAGAAGTAGTCACCCAACTCCGATCTCTCTCGCCATATCACAAAATCTTATTATTATATAGATATTTGAGGCGACGCAAAGCAGAGACCCCTGGATCCTTGCTGCGAACAGGATGTCCCGACGTAAACTCGGCAGCCGACCGCAACACCTGAGTGCAATTCAAGGTAAGCGTTAAATTAGAGGATCGCGTTATTTATCGCTGATCGCAATACTGGTACATTTAAATCATACCGCCTTTTATTCCGTCCCTTCAGCATCTGGCTGAGCAGATTAAATAGAACACCACTATCCCTCTGGCCGCCGAGTTTGTAATTTCACTTTTCTCCAAGTCCAGGTTGGGTGCACCTTGACGTTAAACTTCAGTCAAATGCATACTGTTAAGAGACCATCTTAGGTGCCGTGCACAGGTCGTTCTTGTTTTCTGCCCGGTTATGTGTTTATTAGTCCTACCTGCTCGAGGTTGTAAAACAATATAGGCTACGTACGCATCGACATTTTCTGACTCTCGTAGGGTACAAGGCACCGCACTTCCTTATTGCATCCTGCCGGTAAAGCAGGTTCTGCCTCGTTTTTTCTATGTTAAAAGTCTTTATATTTATCTTTTTTTGACAAGACACGAGCGCTTCTTAGGAATGTGGCGCAGACCGCGTGTTAGAGACACTCAGTCCTTGTGACAGAAGGAGGGGGGGGGGACTTGCTTATTCCTTCGCTTTCTCTCGATTAATTTTACTAACCCCCTCGTTTTCCCTATCTTTTATGCCCTCTGAAATGAATGCATACTTCGTATAATATTTTTTCTGCACTCATTGGCAAAGTTAAATGACCTCCGTTATTTTCATTTCCCCGTATTCAGAAATGTTCTTAAGCAGTTTTTTTTTTGTAAGTTTTTCGTCTCCTGTGCCTCCCTGACCACAAACGTCCTGACCGCGCCTTGTTCGTAGAGGTGCTGCACGAACCCTAGGCATGATACGAACAGGAAAGGTGACATTTTTGAATAACCACTTGTGAAATATTTCCTCTTCGGCACTGTCTGTACCTGTTCCAGCACTGATGACTTGGCTGGGGCAGGTGTATCCAGTCTACACTCTTACCATGCTCTCATGACAAAACAAAAGCCACTGCGCGGTATATTGCTGGTGGCCCCTGTTCAGGACAGATAACGCTGATAACGCTGAGTGAGTATCCTACGTTATCACCGGGTTGCTCCTGCACTCCTTGTAACTCAGAGACACAGGCGTCAATCTAGCCCTAGGGTATCTTCTTGGGACGCAGGACAGCTGAAAGAGGACTCGTTCATGAAATCAGTAAGTCCTGATCGTATTCGGATATCGCATTATGAAAGCCTAATAATTCAGTGATGTATATGGATTCTGGTGTCCAACAACTATTCGGGGGTCTTGGTTTTGACAGTCTTGCATCAACACTTGGGAGTCTTGCATTGTGTGTGCCCTCGTTTTTGTATCTTAGCATTCATTATCTGACGGATGCCGTATGAAATTATGGTCGCCGTTCACACCCTGATGTTTACAGATGCTGCTGTTGTTGGTACATGAGAGAGGGAGAGAAAGACAGATAGATTTGTGCAGCAGACACCTGCTTAAACGACAGACTGGCAGTAGCAGGGGGAGTTGAAGTGGTGCTTGTGAGAGGAAGTGGTCAGTGTTTGCTGACCAGACAGAGGTTGCTGACAAAAGATAGATGGGCGGGGGGGGGGGGGGGTAATTTTTAACTGAAGCCTATCAGAAATGTGTTATTTTCAGAAGGCAGTACATTATTTTCCTATGGGTTGTTTTCTGAAAGCAGCAGGGCTCTTGTGTCCAGCTTCTTGCTCATTTTGAATTCCCCAGTTCAAAACAAAAATAAAACAGAGAAAGACAAATGTCAAGTTAAGTATTTGCTCTTCATTGGTGCCAGTCGTCCGTCTGTCTTTGATCTGTCTTCCCAACACGTACGGCTTTAAAAGCATTTTCCTCTTCTGTGCGTCTGCAGATGCATCTGAGCCAGGCACCGCCGCTCCAACCGAGCCCTTAGCCGGGCCGCTGCTGCTGGAGAGGGCGTCGCAGGTGGAGGCAGGAGGTCGTGACCTCCTGACGTGTGGCCAGTGTGGACAGGCCTTCCCGCTTGCTCAGATCCTTGCGTTCATCCAGCACAAGCAAGGCGGCTGCGGCGTGGAGGCGATGTGCCAGGGCCAGGCCGGTCTCCAGGGCCATACCCCGCCCTCCCCAGCCAGTCGCTCACTGCAGCGGGGCCCTCCAGTGGCCAGTGGGAGGCTCGAGTCGGGTTACGTGGAGCTGAGGAAGGCCACGGACCAGAGCCGGGGGGAGGATCTCTACATGAAAGCAGAGCACAGAGCAGGTGAGTGTCGGCCCCTAATTAATGTTTTTGTCCCCCTCCATTTAACGAACTTCCCCCAGTCCGACTCATTAGCCCTGCGTTGCTGTGACGGTGACGCCTCTGTGAGTTAAAGACGTTGGTGCTAATTATATGGAATAGACCGGCAGCCCTGCACCATGGCCCTGGGGGTGGAGGGGGGGGGCACGGTGGGGGGCAGGAAGGGCCAACCCAAAGCTCCCGGAGCTCCCAAGCACCTGAGCTCTCCGTCATCTCCTTGACTCAGTCTCTCAGGTGAAGTGTCCAGGTAAACACTGCACAGGCAGGACACCATGCTTAGCCTGCCAATCCCCCCCCCCCCAAATGCAGAATGGTACTTTCCAAGTCACATGTACCATCGATTTCCACAAATTTCCATACTGCGAATGATCGGTATGTGACAAATAAAATTCGAATTTGAGTTCTTTTGCTGGCACAGGGTTATTCTAATAAACTAGAGGCTGTTGTCTGTAGCATTCCTGTCCTGGGGGGGTTCCAGTGCTTGAAAAATCTTAGGCTTTTAAAAATGTGTAGTGTAGCTCAGCTGTATTTTATGAGGGAGGGGCAAAGAAACACCAAAAAAATAGGTCACCTAGGTGTTGGGTTTGTAGGCGCTGTGAGTTAAAGGCTTGCAGTCCCTGTTGCAGGCCCCACCGGCTGTCCGTGAGCGGGCATGTACCCAACCGGTGTCCATCCTACCCCCAACCCACCGCCACCACGAGTTCCAGCCGTTTCTCGCCTGCCCTGCGTAGGCCTGCCTGCACTGCGCAGGTGTTAAACTTGCAGCTTGACTTTGCAGTGACACTTTCAAGATATGGGGGGGGGATTTTCAAACCAGCGAGGCGTGCAGAAAATGCACCCAAAGAACCAGTGGCCATGTGCAGAGCAGGGGAGCGGGTCTTGAACACCCATACTTGTGCAGGTCTCCCTGCTCACCAGCACGCCTGGCTGCACTGGCACACGTGCACATGCACACTCCCGTGCGCGCGCTCCCGCACATGGTCGCACTTCCTTCCTTTGTGTAATGTTCCCCAAGCCCCACCGAAGTGTGGCTGCTCTCTGTCACGCCCTCTGCTTCTGTCAGTCCACAGCCTCCCATCTCTCTTTCAGTCCCTCCCTTGCCCCGCTTCTCGTTTCCGTCACCCTCGGCTTGTGAACTTGTGCGGTCTGGCCCTCGGCACTCAGTGCCCTATCTTTCATTCTCTCAAACACCCTGGCTGTACGAACGTGGCGGAGCGCGGACCAAGGCGAGATATCGCCTCTCAGTCCTTCTGCTTGTTTACGTTTCTATTTTGCAGCTCGGGCAAAAAAAAAAAAACAAAACAAATCTAGTTTTTCAGTGAAATGATAATTCTTTTTCCCAGAAGATGTGACCGTCTCATGGATGAAGGGGGCATGCATTTGTGCCAGTATGTGTCCTTCATGTGTGTGTTCAGAAATGACTGTGAGCTGAATTTTAAAATCGAAAGATGCAGTCAATCTGAAACATGTCTCACGCAAAGTGTCCCTCCAGAAACAGGTAGAAAGTCGCGAGACAAACCGTCCGCCAACGTTTCAGTCTGTCCACCCACTTCCTTTCTGCTTTTATTTCATATTTAAAAGAATGTGTTACAGGGCACATCCCCCCACCACCCCCTTTCTTCTTGCCCCTACCCCCCCCCACCCCGCTGCCCCATTCCCGGGGGAGAGGCGACTCTGCTTGCCGCTCGTTAGAGCTCACAGCCAATCTGCATTTTTAATTAGCAGTTATTGCCGCTGCTTAATATTCAAGTGCATCCTCAGGCCAAATGGGAATCCTTAGAGAAAGAGACAAAAAAAGAGAAACCAGCTAGGTATTGTATTTCACCCCAGGATACTGAGACAAAACACCCCCCCACCGCACCCCACCACCCCCACCCCCAAGGGTGAGTGAGGAGGTTGTAAAAAGGTGGGAGTTCCCATCATTGGGATGGGAATGGGGGGGGGGGTATTTTGTAGCGTTTCTCAACCTGTTAAGCATTTTGATTTTTTTTTTTTCCCCCTCTTGTTCTCTTTTGTCTTCCCTCCATCCTTCATGACGTGTCCTCACTACTGCTTTCAGGGATTTTATTTCACTCCAGGCAGAGTGGAAGACTGTCCCATTTTTAATCCACCTCCCCCCCCCCCCCAATAAAAGACAGAAGGATTTTGACTTTACGAAACATAAGAGGCTTATACCATTCTTGCTTTGAACCCAACCAAAAAAAAAATTTTTTTTTTCTCCCTCTCAATTTAGTTGATTTTTCTCTTCATATTTCGGTTTATGTGGAAAGAGCTCATTTGTCAAGGGGGCTGACTCAGGCCTGATTTGCATAAAGCCTTCGTTTTTTCCGTTCCGCTAATTAGCAATTTGCAGATTTAATTGGCGACTGGCTGGAAGAAAAAAAAAAAAAAACAAAGCTAACGACATTTAAAAATATCTCCAGATGTATTTGAATATCCATCCGCTCCCCACTCTACTGTGTTTTCATCCACTGTTTTGATCCATAAACACAGGGGCACTTTAAATACCCCCCCCCCTCCCGGTACAGATGTTTCAAGAGGGTCTTACTTAAACTTACCTGATGTTTCAACCAGATGTAAACTTTGTGGTTCACCGATTGAAATCAGATTAATCTTAAATTTGCACTTTTTTGTGGTAATGAGCATGGTAAACTTGGAGTGCCCGCTGGCTGTCACCTGAGAGTCCTGTGTTTGTCTGACGCCCTCCCTCCCCCTGGTGTTTGTGTTTGTGTACAGCAGACGAGGAGCCTTCGAGCTTCACCTGCCAGGTGTGCGAGGCTGTCCTCCACAGCGCCTGGGCACTCCTGCAGCACGCCCAGCACGGCCACGCCCTCAGCATCTATCAGGAGGATGTCGACTGGCTGAAGCCCCCCGACGTAGCCACACTGGACCCACGGCACCTTAGCTCCACCCTGGCCTCCGCCTTTGCGCCCACCTCCTTCCGTATCCCCATGGGTGTGGCCACCTCCCCCTCGTCCGGCCAGGACCTCCAGGCCCTTAACTTCTCGGTGCGCCTCCGTGAGCTAGCTGAGGGCACCACTGGGGGCGTGGTGCTGTCGCCCTCTCCGTCGCCACCCGCCGCTTCGCCTTTCCCACAACCCCTCCGCCAGCAGACTTTGCAGGCCTGCGAACTGTGTGGCCAGTGCTTCCAGTCGCTGCGTAGCCTGTCGGCACACCGACGCACACACGCCAGCGAGCGGCCTTACCGCTGTGGCCTGTGCGAGCAGGCCTTCTCCCAGAGTGGTGAGCTAGCTCGGCACATGCGGACCCACCGGCAGGGAACGGTAGAGGATGGACCCGGGGACGAGCGGGACGTCAAGTCCAGGGGTCAGGATGCCTTGGGTGAGGCATCTATCATGGCAGCACGGGACGCCACGGAGCACTTGAAACATGGGCTGGTGTCTCTGGCCCAGGGCCCAGAGCCCGGCAGGGTCCCCGGTGGGCGCAGCCTGCTAAGCCTGGTCCAGCCACATGGGGGCGATGGAGAGACGGAGGCTCCTGGGGAGCCCCAGCAGGCTTCGCCCTGCGGCAGCCCATCTGATGGCTCCCTAGAGAGCGGGGAGACTGGAGGCAGCGGCGAGAGCGGCATTGCCAGTGGCGACTGCAGCCCCAAGCGGCGGGAGCGGGACGAGCGACCCCGAGAGTGGGAGAGTGACAGGGAAGCAGATTGGCAGGCCGGACAGGCTGCTGTGGTGCGGGATTGGCAGCAGGAGGGCGAGGGCATGCGGGGGCCCACCATGCTGGTGGCGGCCGGTGGGCGGAAGAAGCGAGAGGAGGCTTGCGAGTACTGTGGCAAGCGCTTCCGCAACAGCAGCAACCTGACAGTGCACCGGCGCAGCCACACGGGCGAGCGGCCTTACCACTGCGGCCTCTGTAACTATGCCTGTGCCCAGAGCAGCAAGCTGACGCGGCACATGAAGACGCACGGTGCCCGCGGCACGCGTGCCCCCTTCTTCTGTCAGTTCTGCAGTGTACCGTTCACCGTCTACGCCACGCTGGAGAAGCACCTGAAGAAGGCTCACGGCCTGAGCCATGCTGACGTGGGCACCCACAAGGCCGACGGAGACGCCGCCCTGGAGGCCAGCGTTGCTGCCTACTCAGAGATGCGCCTCGTTGCTGATGACTACGCCGAGGGTGCCGCCGAGACAGCCAGGCGAGAAGATGCCTCAGTGGTCGCTGGGGACGACACCGTAGAGCGTGCCACGGCCTCCGTCTGAGGACTTCGCTGCCTAAGGTGGGGGGTGGGGGGGGTCACTCCATGCCCCTGGCCTCTCCGGCAAAGCCAACTGATGGTTACCACCCATCCCAGGAGCAGTAATCTGATACCAGCAAGAACACCAGCACACACTTCTGCTAAGCACTTGTCATGTGGCCAGTCAGGATCCCCCCCACCCCCACCCCCATTTTCAATCATCATGGTGTTTTGCGTAGCAAAGTTGCAGGAGCACCTTTGACTTAAGAGCTCTGCGACATTCGTACCATCCTGACAACAATCCGGATGCCCCAAGTACTCAATCCACAGGAGGATGCAGTCAGCAAACTGACAATTCCCCAGCAAAGGGCTGACCTCATACTGTATATGTACCAGGGTGGGGGGGAGGGATGAACTGACCTGTCTGGACTGGAATCCTGTGACTGGAGAGGACTACCAGTGATGTACCTCCAGAAGAACGGAGGAATGTGATGCATTTTGGGTAACCAGCCAACTTGATTACAGCTACCGTGACCCTGTAGAGTGTGGCCCGTTACCCTACTTTTTCCCCATGGTGACATTCAGAGACCTCCTCGCAGACACAGCCCTGTAACGTGGGCCATCGTCTGCAGCAAAGAGCCCAGTGGAATGGTGGAGTTTCCGAGATAAAAGCTTGAACTTTTGCACGGGGGGGGCAAAGAATTCACAGCTGATTGTCGGTTTACAAGCACAGTAGACTGACTTTGAATGGCCTCAGGACGGTCTCCTCTAATTTATGTTTTTCATGCTTTTTTTTTTTCTCTACTTCGTCTTCTATTGCCTTTCTATGCATCGACAAATTGCTGTTTGTACTATCCAAGAAAATGAGACACGGGTGAATTTTGTATTTGTGTGGGTTTTTGTGTGCGTGTGTGTAT
>JAABNX020000042.1:10197809-10209386 GCA_015163995.2 Mormyrus lacerda | reverse complement strand
CACAACCACACACACAGACATACATATGTACTTAATGAAGTGCTTGAACACTTACGCATGTTTTGCTGAATGGGAAAAATATATTATTATAATATATATATATATATATATATATATTTACCCACATGTGAATTTTTTTTATTATTATTTTTTACTTGTATATGGGCACTTTCATTGACCATAGCTGACGAAGTGCTGAACTGTTGTGAAAAGTCGGGGCAGAAAGTTCTAGTAGCTGCTGGTGGGCCAAAGAGCTTCCTTGTTCTGATATATGAGCACTTCTGTGTCTGTTTAATGTTCTGTGTATGCAGGGAAAAGTAATATTGTTTTTTTTTTCCTCATGTATTGAATTGAAATTGTACATTTATGGCAGGGAGCTTTTTTTCTGAAGCCCTGCTTTTGGGGCGTAGAGCATTTATGGAAAAAAGTGTGTGCATGTGACCATCTTAATTGATTAATTGGCTTATTCAGGGACCAATGCATTGTAGACTAGGTACAAGGAAAGTCTTTTTGTCGTCATTCCTGTCATTATTGTGGTTCCTTTTATGCCTCTGTTTGCTGGCTGCCTCCTGTACTCTGCCGAGCCCTGTCCTGCGGGCGGGGGCAGCTTGCTTGTACACAGACTCTATACTGTTACCGATGTAAACGTGAGCAGCACTATTAAAAAATAGAAAAGAAAGAAAAGAGTTCAACAAAGGGGAGACATGCCGTCTTTCTGGCGGGCCGCACGGCGAAGGCGAGGCACGTCACAGCTTGTTATGTTCATTCAGAAAACGGAGCATAGAGTCCCCCTCATGAGCAGTGGGCTGTAATTAACTTTCAGCTTATGAATGTTTAATGTTGCTCCCGTGTCAGAGGAATCCCACCCGTGCTTCTGATCTTAATCCATATCTAAGGAGAAGTATGAAAAGTGCAACCCCGCCTCCCCGTTCCTTCGCTCTTGAGGGTCTTTGTGTATATGCATGTCAACGACAAGGTGAGCTTGGAATATCTTAGAACTCGTGACAAGTGTAAGGTGGAGGTGAGAGGATGGTGCTGCTGCTGGGTATGTGTGAGTGTGAGAGAGAGTTACTGCGTGTGGGGTGAGTGGGAGGGGGGTGGGCGGTAATAGTGCTAATTGCTGACTCCATTGTTGGAGAACACAAAACCTTGTGCCAGCAACTCTGGACCAGGCCCCGCCCCCTCTAATGAGTTTGAAGCTCTATGTTCTCGTTACCTCGTTAACAGCAGGCTTGTTTAATGAGCTTTCAACAGGGTGGGGGTGAGGGAGGACCATATGTGACCTCACCGTACCCCCCTCCCCACACCCACCTCCAGCCACCACACACACACACACATCCCTGTGTCACTATTCACCATTATACTTAAATTAAAGAAAGTTATTTTTTATGCTTTGACGCCCAAGGGAACATTTGGGCCTCTAGTCGACTCAAAACAAAATGCTTGCGCCATTTGGTTGCCGTGTGGAAGTTATATAAGGTAATATGATATAGAATATAATAGCCTCAGGCAGGTGGGTGAGTTCCCAGCCGATTGTCCCCTTTCTCCAGTTCCACACCTTCCGCAGATCTTCCCAAACCAGTGGCATTTGCGGCCGACCAATGGTGGCCCTCTGCTTATCGGGCCGGGCGCTGTCGTGCTCTGCAGTGATATAATCATCTGACCACGCGGTGCCCCAAGCCCCCCCCTGGCGGTTCGTGGACTTTGAGACGTGACGGCCATATCACACTGGCACAGAGGCCTTTTGTTCGTCTGGGGTGAGGCGAGAAGATCTTGTGGCGAAGGCAGGACACTTTTCGTAGACAGTGACGCCGTCGCTGTGCAAGTCACCCAGAAAAAATCTCACCTATGGGGGGGAGGAAAAAAGAGAGTCTTGTCCTACAATGTAATCCTGCAAAAACTAACATTTCCCCTTTAAGTTTTCCAGCTAATTATACTACATAACTAGAAAGAGCATTTGAAAATTACATCTGCAGTCAACATTCCTTGTTAAATACTTACACTCCCACTTCCAACATTCACACGGACTGTACACCACCCCCATCCCAGTACATGAAACCTGAGCCCTAGAATTACCGATATGACCCGTTCCTGCAAGTAATTCAACGAATGAGAGTCCTGAAAATAAACCCTGGAACTGTGTATCTAGAAAATGATGCATGAACATTAAACAATCTGGGATGCTAATTTGTGTTGACAAAAAGCAGCATGTGTTAAAGTGTTCCCGAAAGCATCTGTAAAATTTCTTTCATCTCACAAAGCTCGCCCTCAGAGCAGCTATCTGTAATTCAGTTTGGATGACAGGTATTTCATAACCGCCCTGTTTGCCGTCGTTGTTCTCGGTCGCCTGAAGCACTGTGACCCAATGGCGCACAGTCCCAGAGTATTTGTGCTGGTGTAAAGTGCGACAGCAGAGCTGGCCCATGTGGTGGTAAAATGGAGGCTTGTGAGTAGAAGAGGTCACGTGCTGAGTGTGGCAGCTCGGTGCGCTGCCCTTGTGGATGTGTGTGCGAGGCCTGCCTGCACGTCTGCAGGCCAGTTCTGTGATGCCTGCCTGAGGCTTTGCTCGTTCACGCTCAGTCTCTCTCTTTCTCTTTCTCTCTCTCTCTGTCAGATGTGTTGTGCCAACAGCACGCCACAGCAGCCTGGCCTCACATCCCCAACCAGACTGGCAGGTGATAATTGGAACTGAAAAGAGGATTTCTTTTGGAGAGCGGGAGGGGAAGCGACCGGGGCTAATGCTAACAGCTAAGCTATCAAAGGCACTGATTCTGTATCAGTAACAGTGGTGTTTCTATGTGCGCTAATCAGGCAAAACACAGCTTATATATATACTATACAGACTAACACTGAAACTGATACAAAAAGTTCTCAAATGCTTTTGACTGTCCACCCGTATGTGTAGTAGGTTGGTCAATCATAGGTTTTTCTTCCAAAGAAAGCATAGCTAAACTAAGATATTTTGTCACAAGATAAAACAGAGCCGACTTCAGTCATAACTCAATTTAGATGAAATTTGTAGTTGCAGCGTCTTGCCATTGTATGGCAGTATTGAATTAGCATGTTTGATCACCAGTTCATTAGGAGCTGTGTTGTATATTGTCCTTTGCTGGTATTCTGCTGTATCAAATATGCCTGGTCGTCGTCTTCTATTAGGAAATTAGGAAAATTTGGCCAAATACAGGGTGGATAGCAGGTGCTCTGGACAGATGTTAGAAAACCACAAAGCTGTTTGTACTCTTTGACTGAAACATCTACTGGAGAAATCTGTCGTCTGTAACTGTTCTAGCTTCCTACCCAAACCGCCAGTGAAAACGTTTCTGTATAATTGCCTTTTCCCCGTGACTGCCACCTGATCGCAGTAACCTAAACAGGATCCGGTATTCTGAAACTGACAGCTCTTACTGTTATATAGCGCCTTGCACCTGGTGACCCTCACACCAGTGCTGGCCTGCGGCCAACTGGTCGTACATAGGTCAAGGCTTCCAGCTAGTGAGGAACAAGAATAACTGGCCCAACACAATGCCGCTCACAGGCCTGTCTGACACCTGAACCCCTCCAGCCAGCCGGCCTGACTGTCGAAGGGGCCAGGTGATTCTGTGAGGTGTTTGTGCAAGGTGTAAGGAGCCCGTATTTCAGTCTATAGATGGACCCACTGTCAATGAAAATGGTGTGTAAAACACTTGAGAAGTTGAGCTATTCATCCAACTTTCTATTTTTATTATGACATATAAATGTTCGTTTATTTTAAAATGTGTTTTAGTTCCCTTTAAAATACGTTTTACGCAATAAAGTATGTCATTATATTGCATGTACATGTAAATGAGTAAGGATGTGGCATTGCGGTGTTGCGCAGAAAGTGCATGTTTGGTATGGAGGGTCACATTCTAACCCCCTGTGCACCTTCGGGACCCCCTCCCACAAGCGCAAGCTTTCTGGGGGCCACGTCCTTCTGCTTCAGCCTGGGGACGGGGCCACGCTAATTACACCCTGATTAGCGGCTTAGTCTGCCATAGAGGTCGTCGGATCACAGGGCAGAAGGTGGGGGGGGGAACGGACGGACACAGTGTTTGGGGCGGATCGTCGGCCCTTTTTCTCAACCCCACCCTCACAATTCCGAATGTAATCCTGGAGCACAAAGGTCCGTGGGGGAGAATGGTGTGCAATATAATAGATTTTAACAAGGATCGTTATTTTAATCTGTAGTTCCATTCTTTTGCTTAACTGCATTGCACTTTCTTATGGCTATTTATAGAGATAAAGTAGAAACTATTGAATATGAAAGTGAAATGGACTTGAAAATTGACAACTCCAATATTCTGTGTCTAAAGCAAATGAGTTACACTGTGCAGGCTTATTTTATTTAGGTAATTAGCAAAATAACTGTCATTTTATGCTTTATCATAATACATAATTTGACAGTATAAGACTGTTTATGTTTTTAACTTGTATTTTCGGGAATAGGCCTATTACGATTTTACTCTTTACTATTACGTTGCTCTTGTCAGAATAACGCTCTTGATGTCGTATAAATGTGTTAATGATGTAAAAGGATATGTGAGAACATGTATTTAGCCGTTGATCTTATGAAACAAAAACAAAACACTGGATGCTCTAATAAGCGATGTTCAAATTTCAGGACTGTGTGTAATGACCATGTAATGGAGATAGAGCGCCGCCTAGTGGCACATGATTAGTATGGGACCCAGTTCTGAGTTTGACACTTGACACATTTCTCACCTTGAACACATTTATCTTACTTAACTTGACACTTAAAGACGGGCTGCCAAGGGAAGTTTTGCAACAGCTAAATAAAAGTGTGGCGCTACTGATTTTAAACCACAAAAGACGCTGCATGTTTTACGTATGTCTTGTTATGTTAACAGATTTGCAGCTGCATGCATTAGTTAGAGCGCAGGTGAAATCTATAGACTACGTCTAAATAAATAAATAAAACGTATTCCGTTTAAACAGTGAAGCACAATAAACCCAAGTTGGATGATTAGTTATTTGGCAAGGAGTTTTTCTTTTAGCCAGAACCCCAGTACCCCGCCCATAGGGCATGCATTCCTGTGCGGGCTGGTTCTAGTTAAGAGGCTCCCTAATATCGCTTAACCTAAAGCACCGGGCTTCTTCAGTCACTGCATTACGGTACGATACTCCGGCGCGGTAGATTCACTCCTATCAGACACAGTTTCCTCTATACTGACAGCAGTAGCGTTCACTTATTAAACCTATTTGAAAACTGCGAGTGTCATGGAGTGCAATAAGTTGGAAGGCTCCAACTTCAACCCCTTAAAGTTTCGGAACCAGGACTATAAGTCCTTAAGAGATGAGTGCCTAAAGTCCGGCGCTCTGTTCTCCGATCCGCTGTTTGCGGCGGATCAGAGCTCCATCGGATTGCCGGCTGACCCCGACCCGAAGAACGCAGTGAAATGGATGCGACCCAAGGTACCGTCCGCGTTTCACTTTGTTGATGCTATGTATCACATGCTGTAAGCGGATCTAATTCGTTGGTGCTTGGAATGCATGCAGAAAGCGTGGGGAAAGCTGAATTTGCACATTTAATAGCAATTTCGACAGTAATCTACGGTTGTCTTTTGGACGCTTTACATATTCCATATTATAAATGTGTAAGTAGTATCTCAGCGCAGGCTGACTTGTTTTTTTGTGTGATTCGGTTATGAACTGATGCAACAGGAAAACAGATGTGAAACACAAGGGCACTGAGGGAACTTTCAGGAATTTGAAACATACAACTGGATTCATTTAACAAATTTAGTATCTTTGAAGAAGACAGTAAGGGGTCTCTGCTTGGGGTTGTTAATCTTAAATGAACATTTTATGTTGTCTTACTTATAGTAGAACTGCTTAAATATTACTCCAATGTACTTCAGCGTGTTCTGACTCAATTGCAATTATCAAATCGTCCCTGCTTAAACGCAGGAAATCAACAAGGATGCTGTTTTCATTGAAGACACCACGGGCACAACAGACATCTGCCAAGGCCAACTGGGTGAGTGTAATGCTACCGTGCCTGGACCTGCAGGGCTTGCCCAGCCGCGATATGGCCGTAGGAAAACGTGCTGCACTTTGATAAACAAACTGCTCCCAAGAGAAAGAGCAACCAACTGAGGATCCCCTCTGGCTCAGTTCCCAGACATCTTTGTTGCGACACTCCACACTTAACCCTGTTCCCTTCTGGATGCCCAGTGTCACCTTCCGCTCAGCAACAGACGCCAGCAGTTCCCGGAGGATCGTAAAGGCTCGGGTATAGCCGGTATCAGGCGCTTAACATCCCATTTTATACGGCTCTCCTCTGCTTGTTATTCGTCGAGGCGTAGCATCTGTTTATGAGAAAGGAGGCGCGCATTATGATCTGCTGCGTTTTCACAGCTCGCGATGGTGCCCTGATCGCGCGGTCGCCAGCGCATGTTACAAATAACTAGCAGATAGAGCGGACCCCCGCCGAGCGCTGGAGGGGGGTCAGGCAGCATCGTAAAGCAGCATAAAGCCCTCTGGGGGATTTGGACAAACACGAGCGGAAAGACGTAAACACACATGCACGCCCATAAAAAGCATATGCCTTCCCACATGTGAATACAAGAGCCTACAAATTTCACAGATTAAAAGAAAGATTAAAAGAATTGCATTTATAAGTGCGATTAAAAAAACACAAATAAGTACTTGATGAAGATTTAACAGCCTTCAGGAATGCAACATTGTAAATAATTTTGCAAAAGATGGTGCAACAGCACAACTATATATTAAACTACCTTGGTCTACGTGTAACTTATGTCAGGTATAAATAAAACATAGTAGGCATATATCTGTCATTACATGATGGAAGTTATTTACAGCTGTGACAGGCCAGCTGGAACAGATGTTCATAGAGGAGAATGGTATTGACAGAGATAAAAGCTTCTGAACGTCTGTGAACATTCCCCATGTTGTTCATAACTTTTTTTTTTCGGTCCCTCCCTCCTCCATTATTTATACATTGCAGGTAACTGTTGGCTGTTGGCTGCTCTGTCCAGCCTAACCATGCACCCCACCCTTTTCGCAAAGGTGGTTCCCTCCGAACAAAGCTTCAGCGAATCCTATGCTGGAATCTTCCACTTCAAGGTAGGTTTGGGGGTCCACTTAGCCAATCTGTGTGTTTCTCCACAAATCATGTCAAAGCCGTCACTTACCTTAAGGCTACACTTACAGTCTTTACCTTTAATTTCTCTATATTTTGTTCCAATAAAAACATTTTAATGATCAGGTCACATTAACGGTAATGTTATGTAAAGGTGGCCTGAGTCAGGCAGGAGATAGGAGGAATATGTCACGATGTGGAATGTAGAAATGAGATGCCAGTAAAAGGGATTGAGGGAGAGTTAAAATAAAAGTGGACACCAAGAGGGAAGAGGCACCAGAAAACAGATGTGGATGAGAACCAGACTGGATGCATTCAGCAAGTCCACTGTGTAATTACCCTCCTGGACTGGCGCCATTCTCCAGACACTAATGAGAAGAGCCCCCAAATTAGCATTTGCCCTCTCTGAGCAGTTGACTCCCATCCCCAGCTGGTGCCAACTCCAGACCCCTAACTGTCACTTCCTATTTTCACAAGCTACCTCGACTTCCAATATAATTCTCCCCCAGCAGACCATTATGCTTCAGGGAAGGCCATCGAATGCTGGAGCACAACCTGGATATATTACCTCAAGCTGCCCTGATAACTGTAGGAGTGTCCCATGGCTGAAATGATGGCCATCCGAAAATTTAAGGATAACATTTTAGCCCAGATCGAAACACTGAACATTCAAGGCATTTTTTAAAATGTATTTGTCGTTCTCGTTTAACTGAATAAACATTGAATAAACAATGTAGTATTTAGAGATGTGACTTCATGGAAAAATTTCACAATACTGAATGATGTAATATAATTTATTCTCTCTGATCAAAGACCCAGTAGAGTAATGTGAGAACGTTAGAAAACAATAAAATGTTAATAAGGTCTTTCCTGGAATCTCTCCTATTTTTTTCAAGCAAGCAAACCAGTTTTTTAACTCTTCAGTTGTTAAACAATGGCATAATTATTATTATAGGGTGAATTCAAATTCACACTCCTTGTTATATATATCATGCTAAGGTTTTGTATAAGTTAATTTGAAGACAATGTGTAAAAAAAGGGCATAGCGTACATTTTATTAATTGGCGATGGGGTGTAACATAAAGGTATCCTGCTCGATGATTTTCTCTGTACTGATGGCAGTTATTAAAGTATGCGTGGCATGACTTTACATGAAAGCAAACTTTTGGGTTTAGTCTTGGGCTGGAGATGAGCGAGATAGGAGGCTCGTCTGGCGAGAGAGGGAGGGGCTGTCTTTGCCATCCAGGCATGTCGTTACTGCCCAGGGCCGTGAATGCGCTCCTTCGCTGGCCACACCGATCAACCAGCCCAGGCTTGCCCCTACGAACCATCTGTGTTACAGGAGCGGGCTTTATTGGCTAGTCTTGCCAACAGCCCCCGCAAACACGCAGACAAAGCAGACTCATTCGCTCGTGGGGGGCTCCTATGACATAGATGCACAAACCGGGTCACAGTGACATCTACTGTCCTCCAAGCTCACTCATTCACTCAGTCAATTTTTGTTGTTTTTTTTTTTTTTATTCCTGTGACATCACACACTCCCCCACCTCCACTCTCTTGATTCATCGTCCTCCCGATTCACTGCTGTCCTGCGCATGTGCGTCTCCTACATGTTCATCCACCCCAACCCTCCTCCCTCTCTTCCTCGCATTCTCACCTCCTTTGTCTCCTCCCTGCAGTTCTGGCAGTATGGCGAGTGGGTGGAGGTGGTGGTGGATGACCTGCTCCCTGTCCGCAGTGGTCGTCTGCTCTTCAACCACTCCCGGACCCTCAATGAGTTCTGGAGCGCCCTAGTGGAGAAAGCTTATGCCAAGTCAGTGTGTGTGTGTGTGTGTGTGTGTGTGTGTGTGTGTGTGCGTGGATTCGGGTTATATTACATTGTGGGGACCAAATGTTCCCCACAATATGATAAAAACTTGTTATTTTTATGATGTGGGGAGCATTTTTCAGGTGCTCACAAAGATCTGTGAATACAATCAAAAAAAACTAAACATGGCCAAAATTTTGTATTTTATTTGGTTATTTATGGTTAAGGTTGTCAAGCTGTGATTAGAGTTATCTCCATAGAAATGTATGGAGAGTCCCCACAAAGATATTATTATGAAGCTGAGTGTGTGTGGCTGTGTGTGTGTGTGTCACGAAAAAATCACCTACAAATTATTTCCTGCAAACTGATGAAACTTTATTAATAAAAGGCAGGATTATATCCCTTTATTTTAAAAATGGTAAGGCAAACAATACCTGTTTCTCATTGACTGTCGTGATTTGATATCCACCATTCAACTGTATTTTACACTAGTGATTCCAAACCAGTGGGTCGCAGAACTATTTTCACTGGGTCATGGATTGTGTGGTCAGAAAAAATAATGTTGGACTTTTATGGTCATCTGTGGTGTGCAGTGTCGTCACCGAAATCATCAGAAATGATTTGTTGTACTGCCAATACACTGCCCCCACACCATTTTAGTGAAACAATCAAGCAAGCAAATAAACACAAACAAAGGACTTAATGAATAATGTGAGTTCTGAGGTTGAACCAGTTGAGAATCACTGTTTAAGGCCATTAGTTGATGTCATTGGGAACTTTAGCCAGATGTCAGTGTGCATCGCAAAGCAAAAAAGTGTCTCAAGGGGAGAGCAGGCTTTGGCAAATTAGAAGAAAAGCATGTGAAGCAGAAGGTTTTATCTGAGTTTTCCAAAAGCAAACAGACATGAATTTATGCCCCCCTGTGCTTTATAGGCCCCCTTTGTTCAAGTTCCTTCCTCCCCCCATCTGCCCAATCTCCCGCCTCCACCCCTTACAGAATGATCGGATGCTACAGCAGCCTGAAAGGGGGCAATATTTCCGAAGGCATGGAGGATTTCACGGGGGGAATTGCACGCGCTATCTCTGCGAAGTCTCGCACCCCCACGGGGCTGTGGAAAATCCTCACCGCCTCGCTGTCCCGTGGCACCCTGCTGAGCTGTTTCATACAGGTACGCACACGTGCGCACGCAGTCCTCTGTCTGTCTGCCTGCCCGCTCACACACATTATACACACCTCTGTGTTTTCCCCTCTCCTTGTGGATGTGAAATCGGTGGTATGTGGTTAATGGCTTAGACCACTGTGCCTGTAATCAGAAGGTTGTTAGTTTGAATCCCAGGGATGCCAGTGAGCTGAGATAAACCCGTAAACCCCAGCCAGCGATTGGCTGACCCAGCCATCTCAAGAAAATATACATTGCTTTGGATAAGCATGTCTGATAAGTTAAAAAAAAAAAGTTCCCTGGATGGTAGGGCAAACTGGAGGACGGAGGGGGCATTTTATTATCGCCTTCAGGATATAGTGGTGAGCAAACATCTTTCAAGATCTAACAAAAGTCAAGCTGGCTGGAAAGCTTCACTCGCTCCCCATTCTTCCTTAAAGAAAACAGCTGCTTTATGTACTTAAAAATTAATAATTGAGCAATTGAGGAATTATCCAGGGGATCCCCCAGAATCTGTCGCTTTGAACAGAGAGGTCTGATCCGGCCCGGCTGGCATACTGCCACCGCAACCCTCATGAGGGGAAATGGTATGAAGATGATGATGATGACGGATTAATATTTGATTACCTGTGCATGGTTGGGCTTGTCCTTGGACCTCGTCCCTTCCCAGGAGCATTCACCCCCTACCCCCGTCTCACATATACGTTAACCCATCTCCCTCCCTGCTGTTAAAACATACCTGCTTTATATCACACCACACATACACTGACAAACATGGTCATGCGGTTCCCTGTTAGCAGTAGCTAACAAGCACTTGTGGTCCATTGCCTGAAACTTCCTGAACTTATTTCTTCTGTCTACAGGCTGCTAATTTGCAAGAGATTGGGACTGTGAATAAACAGGGACTGGTGAAGGGTCACGCCTACGCGATCACGAACACGGATCGGGTGAGGCCTTACCGCACGCTGCCCTGAAACACAGTCACAGCAGTGATCGGTGCAGACCAGGGTTATCGTTAACGCAAATTAAAAGCATAAGAAAGTGTTTTAACAAACTGAAATACAATCAAAAAAAAATTAAACAAAAACTGTATATATATTACTTCCAAAACTAACTGAAATTAAATAAAAAAATAAGTAACTTGTTTATATTTAATGACCATTAGTAATGCCTGGAATATGTTTTGCCCATTTTGAGGACTTTAGTAGATCGTTCGCAGTCTGTATTCATGTTGGATTCACTGAAGATCAAACACATAAAATATCTCATCTTTCTTTCCCTAAAATAAATTAGTAACTTAAACTGAAAATACAATATATAAAAATTGAATATAAGTATATCTTTCAAATAAGTACTAATATAGCCACACTGAAAACTAACAAACAGAGAACTGAATTCCATCCATCCATTTTCCAATCCGCTTAATCCTAATGGGTCGCGGGGGGTCCGGAGCCTATCCCGGAAGCAAC
>JAABNX020000042.1:10164842-10185119 GCA_015163995.2 Mormyrus lacerda | reverse complement strand
GGATACGATCCGTTAAATGGCACAGGTGGGGGGCGGGGGGGTACTGTGAAAGTCATGCAGCCATGGCGATGGCACGGCACGTAAAAACGCTGCCAAGATGTAAATTTAGTTCTGGCTCACAATGTTGATACACGCAATACTACCAAGGTATCGTCAGAGGATGTATTTAAAGATGTACTGATCGCAGCCCGGTTCTTTTAAACGTACAAAGTATATTTCTATCCAAGGAACTGCCCACGGGTTTTAAGGAGGTTTTAAGATAGGCGACTATATGTAATTATTAGACTCCTTTATTTCTCTGTCATTCATCTGTTGGCGTAATGCAGCATTTTTCTTAATTAAATAACTTGTGGATATACGCTGTGCCGCTCGCTCCTGGGTATATGTGGCCCCCCCTCGGTTTAGGCCAGGGGTGTTTTGATACCCAGGCCAGATCCCAGAGACCTCCGCTAAAGACGGGGCCTCATCTAACCCTATTTAATAAAATTTTAAACATAGAGTTCCACTTGTTCCATATTTTACGGGATTGTCCCATATTGAAAAACAAAATGCTGTGGCCCATTTTGAAAATCTGTTAAAATTGTAGTGATGGGGATCGGTCAAAATATTTTATCGTTGCCATTGCTCCCCACGGCCCTCCACCCAGTCCATGCTGACGTGCCTCCGGTTATGTGGGGTGCTCTTTGCCCCACCAAGGGTCACTTAGGCCTTTAACACAGAGCATTGATCTTACTAAGTTCAATATATACCGTGGTATATTTTCTCGAAATATAATGTTGATATATTAAGCATGTTAGCGTATTTATTAATTCGCTAACTCACTTTATCAGGAACATAGGTCATTGGTTCAAATCCCCAGGGCTGGTGGATTGATGCCACCATTACATTGCAAGCCTGCTCTTACCTGTATGCATCTCATGAAGCACAAGATGGGGGATGCAAAACGACAATAATTCATGGGAATCAATAAATGACTATTTTATTCCAGCTGAAGAACTGGTCAAATAATGAAGTGTGCCAGTTTTACATTCTTTGAAAGCAAATTATTTTTTTTCTGGAAATAACATTTTTCTGGATATAATGACTGGGTCAACTCAACAACATTAGCATATGGCCTCTTCTCCTGGCCCGTTTAGGGACTTCTTTATCGGCTACATCTGAGCGTGATGATGATCCCATCCAAGCCTGGCTCAGATGTTTAAGTCACGTCTGGGCTGCTAATGGCCAACAGTCAGGTTTCCTACTAGCTGCATACCAATCGCATGGCTGCACGATTCGCTCATGCTACGCACTCAGTGTTGTCTGGAAGCTGTCGTTGCTAACTTCAACAGTTATTGCACGCCATGTGTCCGCCAATCGAAAGGTATTTAAAGTCGCATATATACAAAATTTATATTAATTTGTTGTGAGGCCCCAAAATGCTCCTCACCCTGGACATATGACCTCCCCCCTACGTGAAACTTCCTCAAGGGTCCCAGAATTTCTGGCTACGTCCCTGGTCCATGGGATACATGCTCAAGGAAATTGCTGTGGCAAATGTAACAAAAGTTCATCATTGGATTATATGAGGGCTGAGTGAGTTTTGGTTCCTGATGCTGTAACATATGATGATGAAGTCTGAATTTACGTCACTGGCGGTCTCATCTCAAAAACAACAAAAAATGGACTGAGTTTTGAAAATTTGCTCCACAATTATAGTCCATAAATAACTGACATTTCCAATTCGTTGTTGTGCTAAATTCAGTTTAATACTGCAGTATTCGGTACAAGAGATGCTCTACTTGAGTCAATGAAACACAAACCGAGACAAATTCCTTAAATACTGTATTACCTGCCACATGTGTTTTATAGCGCCTTAGAAAGTTCTTTTCTAAGAAGAGTCCTTTGGTTGGGCTTCTCTGTCATTGGCTGATGTATGTTGTTTTTTTTTTGGTTCAGCTTTGCAAGCCAATGGTTGTCTCATCCAGAGCACCCTCACTTGGAAAATAAAGACGAGCTGAGGGGGGCGGGGAAAAAAAAAATGTTAAAAAAAAAAAACGCTCATCTCACCTGACGTGTTCAGTGACATATCTGTCCACTTCTTCCACCTGCTCCCCCTCCTCTGCCGCTTCTTAATCCATCAAAAAACAACACTTTTTATAGCTGTTACATAACAGAGACACTGTGAGAGATGCAACGGGAACCGGGGAGGGGGAGGGGGGGCATCAGTTTGGTTCCATCAGCCCACTCCTTAGCTCCCTTTCCTTCCCTCCCTTCTCAAGCTGTGCTTCCCTCTCTGGCAGCTGGCCAGCTGAAAGTAGGATACATTTGACGTGCTTGAGGTTACTGCTGTCTGAGTCACATTGCGCACATTTCGAATACTAACCATCCATTCAAACCTATTGATAAGCATGGGGACGTTTGGGTGGATATGCGCATTTAACCGCAACCCCTTAAATGTAACGACACCGTAATCCGCAGCAAAAGCTCCATTAATTCCTGAAAAATTATGAAAATCTTAGCGATGCTAATGTGTAGTATTGCCTCCAGTCAGTATCTAAAACCAAGAGCTGCCTAAAATAAATATAATGTATTCAATATGTAGACATTCTTTTTCTATAAGTAAGTTTTACATTCCCAGTTAGTCATTTAAACTACCTCTGAATCTCAATCTTTTTATTATAATATGATCAAATTACATCTCAAAGAGGGGACTGAAAGATAATCGAGTATTGAAACTTGCTGTTACTAATCCTGTACTTTGAGATTCAGAATAATAGCAGTTCAGCACTATTGCGTCATAAAAAATAGGTGTAGCATCAGAGAGTACTATAATACATTGAAACAGTTGCAGGACTTAAGCAAATTTCAGGAACTCCCAGCTAACTCCCTTTTCCATTGTGACTTATTATTACATTAACTACACTGGTAACACAAGCCAAGTGTCACACCCTTATAATAAATACTTAAAATACAAAAGGTTGTCACATAAAACTTTCTGAAAAGGCATGTAAGATGTTAATCTGGCACCTTGAACAAATAACACTTGAGGACAGACACCAATGATTTAAGAAAGTGAAAGTTGGATATCTGATTATTGAATAAAAATGTTAATTATATCGAATTCTGCATGAAACTCTAGAAAGATTCTAGAACCTAGTAAACAAGTTAAGGCCTCAGTTATGAGCAGTAGGTGCAGTTTTTTTCACCATCAGATTACTAAATTTAGTTGAAGCTTTCCTTTCACTTCAGCTCCCAAGGAACCAAGATGTGAGATAATTCATAGCAAATCAGTGGAATTCTTCTCCTGTTCACTGAGCTTGTGGCGACCCACTAAAACCAGTAACACAAAACAACAAAAATCTGCATGGTGGCCTGGAAAACCTGCCTTTCATTTGCTGTTGCACAGACAGCCCCCCCCCCTCCAAGTCCAGCAGCCAAACCTAACACAGACAGACAGGGAGCGATGACCTCATGTCGCTCTCCACCAACCCAGATGTTTCCAGCCAGATCAGCGTGTTTCCCTGACCCAACCAGACACCCTCAGACAGCAGACTGAAGACGACAAAAGCACAGAGACGGGAACAAGCCACATAAAAAACAGCAGAATCTTATAGCTCTAGAGCATTATGCTAACGACACAAATATCGTGGGTTCAGATTCCAAAAAATACACATTAATTGTGACCACTCTCTCAAAGGTAAGTACCTTTGGATAAAAGTATCAGGTAAATTTATGTAGAATGCAGCTTGTATTCAGAATGTAAAATGCAAGAAAAGAAAGGATGAAGCTTAGATTTGTCTGCACTACAGATTCTGAAAATGATTTCATGTCCATTACACAGTAAAGGAAAACAGTAAAGAAATGTCTAATAACACAATGAGTACACTGCACACAGAAATACATTTTACAGTTTTATTCAGACATAAAACATTAAAAAGCTAGCAGTTAGTGGTTGAAACTCGTAAGGTTATTTGCAGAGAAGAAAGACTCTGTTTTTCTTTTTTCCACTCCTATAGCATTTCTCTTAAGTTACACATGCATTTGTATTTTCCTAGGCAAAAAAAAAAATTGCAGACTTCGGTCTTGCCAATATAGCCACATCTGAGCTTGTGTTCACAGGCAAAGAGCAAGTCGGGGACAGCAAGACCAGAGATCCACCTATGTTAACCTCAGCGTATCAAATAACATGAGTTTTGTGAGGCTGGTGTGATCCAAGTCAGTGGCCACTGTACCCATGATCCTGGCTGTGACAGTCTACCTTAAAGTTGTGATACTTCGCACAGCCCTGTCTTAAGCTGTATGAGAAACTGAAGGAGGTGAAGACAAAGTGTAAAAACCATACCGCTCAGAAGAGGCGCAGGAGAGCAACTAGTTACACTGGGATTGTGCCGAAAACTGACAGTTATGTAACACAACAGTCCGGGTATGCAGACAGCTCTGCGCTGCAGCAAAACGAGACTGGTTGCCTGGTTACAAATATTTGGACAGGAAAAGTAGGCCAGGCTGTGTTTTGGGTGGGGGCAGGTCATGTGACGAGGGTGAGACTTTCCTGAAGGCAGCTTCTCACGCTGCTTTAAGAAACGGATGCAAAACCCAGAGGATTCATGGCTTGTGTAGTTTTTATATGGTTCCTGTTAATAACTACTCTCCTATTTTTTTCATCAGCACGTACAGATGCATGCCTACCAGAAAAAAAGAAACTTTATTTATGTAACCCCTCACCAGATGCAAACCAGTCCCCAACACAACCCACGGAAAATCTTACTGAATAAGAGACAAGTCTATTTTGCTCATTGCACATGGGCAAACATACACACATATGACACAAACTGCTAACTCAAAACAGAAGATGCATAGAGCCGGGACTGGGATAGAACACATATAAACTGGATGTGATTTGCTTAATTCTCCTCATGGTCACAAGACAGTAACAACTCAGCAAAAAGTCATACGTCTTCCTGTGACTGCGGGATGGGGGGAAGGGAGGCGTTATACTGTGAGAATCGTTATACTATCACTATTAACACAGATGTTTATTTGTCACACAGCTTTTATAGGGCAATGACACCCCTTTGAGATGACTACATAATTATTACGATCTCATTTATTTCTTATTTTTTCACAATAAATCGGATGTCAATCCTATAGATTACAGTCAAGCAACCCTAACACTAATCCATACTGCTGTAAGGCAAGATCTATTTGCAATCTAATATCACACCCTACGTTTACATCTACGTCATTGCATTTGAAAGGATTTAAATACACATGCGTAGTTCAAACATACATTTCACGAATTATAGATTTGCATTTAGTATACAATGAAAATATATATAGAATGCGATTTACAAAGAACAATGTCAGGCCCAGTTCCAAGAAATTAGAGGACAATGTGTTTATGGAGTTTTCATCCTTCCTATGGAGTTTAACTTTTCTTCCCAAGTTGGGCAGTTTTCCTTCCGCAGTACAACAACCACGCATTTTAAGGTTAATTATCATCTGTAGATTTCCCGTAGCGTGTGCATTTGTAATTAAGTGGCACACAGTGTACATAAATAGCATCACTAAAGCGTTTTGGAACATCATAAAATTGCAATACTACAACAAACAAGGCAAACATTTGTCTTAGCTAATAAATATCAGCTTGCAGTATTTATACTTCCATCCATTTTAACCGCTTGGTCGCGGGAGGTCCGGGAAGTGGGGGAAGGCAGAGAACAATCCGGTACGGGGCGCCAACCCATTGCAGGGCACACTTACGGGTAATTTAGTAACTCCGGTTACCATGTTTTTGGACTGTGGGGGGAAACCGGAGTCCCCGGAGGAAACCCTACGACGACACGGAGAGAACATGCAAACTCCACACAACATGGAACCCTGACGGAGACTCGAACCCAGGTCGCAGAGGCAATAGTACTAACCACTGAGCCACAGAATTAAAACTTATCGTTCCTAAACTGTTTATATGAGTTACACAACTGAAATACATGTACACAACGTATGTCAATAAACTTTGTTAAACTACATATTATTCACAGACTAAAAGTAAATATATTGCTATAAACAACGGAAGAAGTAACAGCTGTATAGAACGGAAATGCTACTTTCGCTAGCCTAGCTTATCAGCAAGAAATATACTCCAAATCGTCTTCCAGCCTGTTGTTCTCGGGGTCACAGGCGTTGCAAATTTTAGACACAATCATGTTAAATGTTGCAACACTTCAGTAAAACCTGAGATTATACAAAAGTCTTTGGTGGTATTATCTGAATAGTTTGTGTATACGATTCGACAAACGCTAACGCTTGTCACTCAAACTCTCTGTGTCCCTCCCCGCGCCCGTTACTACGGAAACTGGTTGCTAAGTGACAAAAACAAAAAAAGACCCAACTCGAACGTCTTAACGTCAGGCGTTTTGTAACGGCGTCTCTATGGTAACACAACGTTGTGTACACATGCAGACTCGTTGTGGTAGAGAGGGGCTGGAATAAAATCACATGGCGCCGAGTGGGGAAGCTTTCGGATGAGTTCTAATAATATTACATATATTCAAATTACTTTCAGCGGTGTTTTAAACAACTAAATATTGGTGAATGCATGCTCACTTATGTTTCTTCCCGAATTCATCGTGCGTTTAATTACGTTTAGTTTAACCCAAAGCATGAGAAAATGCAGTAATGCAGCAACACAGCAAATTTCCTAGTTGCTTACGTATTGTTAATTTCGCTTAATGTGGACAGCTATACTAGGTTCTTACCTTGTTTTCGGGATTTTTAGATTATTTTGGAGCGGATTTAGATAACAAAAAGTAACAAGTAGCAATGTTGATTTTTTTTTATGACATGGCGTACAGTAATATGCTCGCTGTACTTGAATATACCAGGACTAGGCCGTTACTTTAGGCCAATAGATTTAAACATACATGCATGTTATCTCACTGACCCAAAATGCGAAATTTCGTGCCCCTAGAGACGCAGCTTTGTCCAGTAATCGTGTGAAAGGCATTGCATGAGGCATGACGTACTATTCGCCAGCACTGCGCTGCGTGGAGTTTGGGCAACCGTTTTAACGGGGCACAAGACTGTTGGCTGGGCTGCTATGATCTCACTCGTCGATCTTTCACGAACATCGGCTATCCGGATTACTCATCTCGATTGAACACTGACACAGGACTGAACGTTCCCCGTTGGTGACGTTGCTTAGCTGAGTAATTGTTGTTACCCCCTCTCGCTCCTAGCGCTGTTACACGCGCGAATACACGGTCCCCTCCCAGTGACATTTCGCGGCATTTCAATTATTTTTTAATTTTTTTTCCACCCAAGTTGTTCAGCATTTGTCTATCTGCAGCCCCCTTTCCACCTCCCACCTGCCATATTCTCTACGAAGTACTTAACAATGAATCACTATCTGTCCGTTGGAGTTCGGAAGCGGATGATGCTATATTGACAGCATCATTGGCTATTATTTCCGTCATTCCAACCCACTGCACAAGTTGAAGCGCTATACACGAGAGTCTGTTTACGTGCACATTTCTTGTAAAACATCCAGCTGAAAATAAAAAAACACTCCTGTGCTCTTTCTTCAAGATCTACAATCTTTCTCCAGTGGCACATTCTCCAGAAATTACACATCACACTACATGATTTTTGTTTGTGACAAGCGGACATGGAAAATGGATGGATGGAGGAATGGATGGAAGGATGGATGGATACACACATAGACATAAATAAAAACATAAGCTACTTTCAGTTAACTTTTACGCAATATCAATGTTAAAGAAACCCGTCAAGGATCAACATAATTAATTTCAAAGTATTTGGGATTTTCTATTCATCGATAATTCAAAAAGTCTTACAGTTTAAAAGATACATTTCCTTAACAATATTATATTCTATTTGTAACTTTTTTCTCCTTATCGTGAAAAATGAAACCAGTCAATAACAGTGATGTTAGTTTTAATTCACGGCTCCGATAATATGAAAATCCCCGACGTTTGCCAATCTCATTGTTAGTTTTAACCAAAAACCTTCAGCATGGATCAATGGTAAACGACAATAAATAAGTACCAGCGACAAACAGCAGAGCTTTTGGTTACTAGTTATGAAACGCGGAAATAGCCTATTATAAGGGGTTTACCCTTCGCTATAAGCCTATACGCATGAAATAAACATATTTCAGTAAAACACATTTCAAGCAATTACAAGAAGCTTATTCAATTACTGATATTTTTGTATTTTCTTCAAAATTTACCTCAGAAAGTGTTTTATGAAGAATCGATAAGCCCAGTGTAACGCAGTGAATCAAACTGTACAGAAGCGAGCACTGAATGCTCTGGTACTCAAAAGGCGTGTCCCTGAAATGAGTTTTTTTTAAGAGGGAATCCATAGTTTACTACCGGCAAGATCTCGTATTTCATCTCACCTACAAAACGTGGCAGAGAACGATACAAAGCGCATTCAAGGTCACAAAATGTGTAAATGGTCCGTCCGCTGATGCAATATAAAATGAATAGGTGTATTACACCTGGTACATAACACAAGTTTTTTTTCTATTCCTTCATTCCGAATTAATGACAATAATATAAAATAAAGCATATCTAACCATTTACAATAGCAATAACAATCATAGTCATATTATAATAATGGTGACAGAACTCATGCCGATAACACTTAATTCCTTATTATAGGGTTTTAATAGTGTAATGGGTTAATTACGGCAGCATTTATATTTACAACGACCGCAGAGGAAATCAGTCAGATAACCTATGCTACTTCAACAGAAGTAAAGCTAACATGGTTTCGTTTCTCAATGTTTCCTCCTAACACGACGTAAATAAAGAATTTCGTTAAAAGTACAAAGTAAAACACGATAGTTTTCTTTCATTTTCCTTTAAAAAGTGGGAAATCTCTAGTTGCTTTGATAGTAAAAGTTTCTATTATTAACCGCCCGCGAGCCCTGTACCATTTCTGTGGGAGAGGGAATCCCTAAACGTCATCGCCTTGGATACCAAACAAAAATATAGACATATATGGGCATGTACGTCATCGGAACACCGAGGGCGGAACTAGGAGCTCCTACAATGCTTCGTGTTCAGTCCGATTCATTCATAAAGACGAGACGCCGTTACAGTGAACTGTGCTACTATAAAGTGCGTCCGACAGACAAACAGGATTATTATCTGGATCTATAAACACCTGTATACATTTTTATTACTTCTGACCAAAGGAAAATCATATTAGTGGATCGTCTTTTGTCTCGCATCAAGGAATTTATACAATAAAAATCATCCCGGAAACTTGAAGGAATTTACTATAAACACAACCTGGATTGCCTTCTTAATGCAACTGTTTTGGACGAGAATCGAGAGTATCTCGCAGGAGTTCAATAAAGAAACTAGAGGAGGTAAATTTTAATGTTATTTATTACACGATCATTGCTAATGTAATGCATCGAGTCATCACATTTTGCAGCTATTCTTAAAGTACACTTAAATTACATTTGTTTAACTGTTCTTATTGTAGATGATTGGTGAATGCGTGTACTCTTGTGTCGCGTACAGTGCTTGAAAAAACGGAAATATCTCTTACTGTCTACCGAAGAAGGTGCTAATTAACGATACATTTCACTACATAAAAACTCAAATACAATTAAGTATTCCGAGACGGTGGATTGTTTCTGTACCTGGGAGTTTATGTGCATGCGTGTGAGAGTAATGTCACACAGCTGATTTTTTCCCGGAATTGCAGGTGTCTCGGCGTCTCTCTGCTCCCCCAGGGAGATGTTCCAAGGCTTCCCCGGCGACCTCGATTCCGGCTCCCGCGGTAGCTCTTCTCCGTCTATCGATTCCCAGTACCTATCTTCCGTGGAATCCTTCGGCAGTCCACCGGCCACTAGTGCACAAGTAAGACAGCTTTTTTTCATTACGCTCTTAGAAGACAGCACGGATAGCAATGTCGAATTGTTCGAAATAAAATAATTATGTAAGTAGCAATTATATCGATGTCCGCTCGTCACATTTGAGTTGCATTTATTAATTCGAAAAGTTTTAAGTATTAAATAAATCAAGATAAACTGATTGCTAAAATGTGGTAGCAGAAAATGCGTACTTGCAAAATCTGGTAGTTTACGAATGGAGATATGCTGTGTACCAGAACCATTACGGAATTCGCATAAGTTCGGTGTTGTAAATTTATATAGAGTGAAGCATATATTTAGCATAGTGCGTTAAATGAAGGGAATTCGTAAACTACGTTTTTATTATCACGTTTCGCATGATATATGTGTACTATATGAGAAAGTATTCTATGCACATTGCTTCGGTTCAATCCGATGCGATCAACTCGCGTATAATGTACGTTTCAGTTTCTAATTTTAGCACCTAACCCGATCGTAAGGATAACGGATTATGTTTTCGTTGAACGTCTCCGAAACATATTCCACTTTTTTCTGTTTCCACTCTTCCATCCTGAGAAAAGAGACAGTTCGTTTCACGCTGCGGAGGTTGACAAGTCAGCAACTAAAGGCTACAGAATCTCACGGCAACGTGTTAGATTTCCAACACGCTACGCAATGGATGACAGCGCTTCGGAACGCGCTGACTGACGCTCACCACGCGCACGCACGGCTCCGCCCTCGCTAGGCTTTCTCAGCTCGCAGTTGTTTCGCGAGGCTCGCTGTGACGTACATGCTTTCTATTTTGGAGTGTTACGTCGCGTTGCTAAGGGGAACCCGGAGAGGGGGAGGAACGGAGGAAGAAGGAAGGGGGGATTATTCGCGAGGTTTGATTGGTTTGTGCGCCCTCACCGAGAGCTCGTACCCCGTCCCTCATACGATTTTAGAAGAATGTTAATTAAGTCCGAGCTCATTGCAGTATAACGGATTGCTTATGAGCTAAATTAAGCACCTCCAGGAATGATTTAGGGTTTCGTATAATTTATTTATTTATTTATTTATTTTACCGTGTAATGCAGACGGCGTGCTATTTTTGTTCCTTGCTGTACCAGCTATGCGGATTCATATACATTTGCTATTTCAGTCACAGGAATCCGCTTCTCGATTGTGTTACAAGAAAACGAAAAAAATAAATCTTGGTCTTTGCTAGAACTTACCTTTAACTTATTAAGAACATGTTAACAACATGTCCAATGTCTTTCAAACTCTTGCATTCTTGTGCGTTATTCTATATGTGTATTAACTCAAACTACATACATACATAATGTATATTAAAAGATAGGCCTATATATAAATAAAATGAACGTCTTTTGCGAAACAGCAGTCAAAAAGCATAATCATTAAGAAACACACAACATTAAGCAAGATAGCCAGACTTCCCAAAAACAGCAGCTGTGGCACTGTTGAAGGTATCCAGTATTGACTCATATTATCAGAGATGTCTTTAATGTATTTTGAATACATTTTGTATATGTACCATGGCAAATAATGAATATATAATTTGTTCAGATGACTCATAAAATGAATATAAATATATTTGTATTCATTTGGATGAGCCTAGGCTATCAATCTCTCTTGTTTTAGTCACATTTCTGTTTGTGCACGCAGGAGTGTGCGTCTACTGTGGGCGGAGCAGTGGTGGGCAGTGGGGGCGGGGCTGGAGTGGAGATGCCCGGCTCCTTCGTGCCCACAGTGACGGCCATCACCACCAGCCAGGATCTGCAGTGGATGGTGCAGCCAACCCTCATCTCTTCTGTGGCACCAGGCCAGAGTGGCACGGGCAGCTCCGCTATGCCCCAAGCAGCCTCGCTTGACCCGTATGACCTACCAGGCCCCAGCTACTCGTCCGGGCCATCCTTCCCTGCCCCCAGCGGTGACACTACGGGGTCTATCCGCCAGTCCCGTACGCGCAGCCGGCGAACAAGAGATGAGACTGTGAGTGGAGGTGGCTTGAGGGCTTTGGGGGGGGGGGGTGGTGCCATGATGATTGTCCCCAATTCTTGGACCTAACTCATAATCCTGCAGTAATTTCATTTTTCTCATGTATTACATTCTTAGAGTGCACATATAAAATGAAAGAGGTGTAAAGTTTTGCGCGCACACAGGACAGCTGCTACTCTGTTTCCCCTTGTCAGTGTAAAGAAACTAAACTTGGTTGCCCACCTTCCCCACCCCCATTACATAGCTCACCCCAGAGGAAGAGGAAAAGAGGCGTGTTCGTCGAGAACGAAACAAGCTGGCTGCCGCCAAATGCCGGAACCGACGCCGTGAGCTCACAGACAGGCTGCAGTCGGTGAGTCCCTCACACGTACCCGTCGGCACGGCCACGATAAAAATCGTGTTATACAGTAATTCTATTACGCTGATTATAAAATAGGCTTTATGATAATTAGCGGGTGTCGGTAATAATTGCACGGAAGAAAATAAAGAGGTTGAGAAGGGGGATCATTAGTAAGGAGGACTGTTATTAGGGTGGCGATTATGCTCCCCTACTTTATTCTTGTCATTCTCTCACTTTCTTTTCCCGCTGCCACATCCCCTGCAGGAGACAGACATATTGGAGGAAGAGAAGGCAGAGCTCGAGGCAGAGATCTCGGAGCTGCAGAAAGAGAAGGAGCGTCTCGAGTTCGTTCTGGTTGCCCATCAGCCTGGTTGCAAAATCCCGTACCACGAGGAGCAGGTGCCCTCGCAGCTCCCGCAGCCCACGCAGCCGCAACAGCCGGCCGTGTCCATCGTGGGCCTGACTGTGAAGGAGGACACTTTCTACCTGCCTCCCGCCTACACCCCCCACCCCTCTGCGCAGCCACCGCAGCCCGTGCAGCCACCGCAGCAACAACCGGGGATGATGCAGGAGGTAGCCTTTTCTAGTTCTTTCTATGCGCAGAATGAGCCAACAGTGGGCGGCCCGTGCCTGGTGGCTGATGCTGGTACTCATGACATCGGCAGCTGCAACCCCTCATACACATCTTCATTTGTCTTCACCTACCCAGAGGGAGCCTGCGGGGTCAGCGCAAACCAGCGGAACAGCGGCAGTGATCAGTCCTCTGATTCCCTGAACTCTCCCTCCCTACTTGCGCTATAAGAAAACCCCGGGGATACACGCGCGCGCGCAGACAGCCGTACATGCACACGCCAATAACACCCCCCACCCACGCGCACGGACACGGTAGGACCACGGTAACGGCGGCAACAGGGGGCGACACACGAATACCCGTTCCTTGACACGTATACACAGCTCCGCGTGTATGGAAACACAAATCCATTGATACGCAATTAGCCTGGTGAAAACTCATCCCCACTCAATAGTCTCATTGAGTCATTTAATAATTTACAACAATAAAACAAGTTTGCTCACTGAAAAAAATAGTAGCTTTCGTCCTGCCGCTACGTTATGTGTATTATTCATATAATCGAACCAGTGCCCATCTATGCAGTTAATGAATTGTAAATAATTCTCACTCCTCGTTTGCATTTCTGCGGCTTCCGTATAGAAAGAAACTTTATTTATTTGCTAAGCAAACGATCATATTGCGAAAAGTCCTCCCCATGTTTTGGTTGCAGCTTCCGAAACCACTATAGCTCTTCGCTACTGCAGCTTTTAGGTGTTACACGTTCCTGACGAGATCTGTCAGCTTTTATGGATGACTTTGAATACCACCTCGAACCTCATACAAATCGCATATTCATTTCAATCGCGCATAGAAGCACAAATGCTAACGTGCACACATTTGAGCACTTATCCTCTCCCATTTTCCCCTCCTGTTCTGCTCCTCCTCTCCTCTCTCCTGCTGGGCTAGTTCTCGTGGTGGCTTTCATAACTTTCTGTCTTTCTCTGCCTCTCCTTGCTGACTGTACAGAATGTATTTGTTTAAATGGGAATAGGAAAAAGACTTTTTTTTCGAAAAGACTGCAAACCAGTCCCTCACTCCACCCACCCCGTCCATCAAAGTCCACTGTGTGGCTTCTTCTCCATTCGTTCGGACATGGAAAGGGGTTGACCATACCCCTGCCCCCGTTCTATTTTTTTTTCCTCTGTCCATCTCCCCCATCTCTGTTTCTTCTGTCTCCCCTTTCCTGTCTTTCTGTTTTTCTCCGTCTCTGAAGTCCTCGGCCCCTGAGAGCCCACCGGGCACTTCCAGTTCCTGGGACCTCGACTGAGAGCCAGCAATGCCCTCTGCCACGCCCCTGCCGTACCCCAGGCCACGCACTGTCTCGGAAGAGCTGCAGGGAGTTTCGCAAAAGCAGCAATTTCAGTTCAGCAAAAAAAAAAAACCGGAGCAAAGTTCACGTAAAGTGGCGACGATTCCATTTAAAGGGAACCTTCTGACGCGCGACAAGTGAATTGCAAAAAAAAAAAACAAGCAAAAGAGACTTGAAAGTTTTAATGCTGTTCACATATGGTGGGAGATTACTCAATCGAGAGCAAAGAGGCGCTTGAATTTGAAGACAGGGCAATGGATGACATCTAAAATTAAAAGTATGAGTGAAAAGGGGAAAGGAGCAACGCAGGAAAATGCAGCAAGAGGAAAATCATGCTATTTTCATCCATAAACCTTCCACTCCACCTGCGGCATTCTGGGAAATACTGCAGCCCTGCCAGTCAGCCCTAGCTCCATGCTCATGCGCACTTTTACCACCATCCTCTGATAACCGTGTCATTCATTGTCCTTTGCTTTGGTTTTTTCCAATTAAGTGTTTTTAAATATTGTTGTTGTTGTTATAATTAATAATTATTATTTCTAGTTTTGCAGTTGTTTTGTATTTGTATTACTGGTGGGAAAAAAATGCCAAAATGTGGCTTATTTGACGGTAATAAGGAAAAGGGGGGAGGGCCAATACCATTTCCGTCCCCTTTGCTTGTTTTGTATGACTTTATTGTCATTTGTATCTCCGTTTGCCGTCGCTCAGCAAGGCTTTGCAACATTGCGGCAATTTTTCAAAAAGTGTTTTTTTTTTAAATGTCAGAGTTTAAAAAATTTTGAAGCTTCTTAATGTTTAGGGAAGCGGCCTCAGTGTTTCCTGAATGCCTTCCTCAAGCGCACCGCCCCTGGTATAAGCGATGAGGGAAAAAGGCTTTTGATTTGCAGGATGATCTGGCGGCCGCAACGCCCCTTTGGTTTCTTTCTGGGAGGCTAATGAGGAAAACGGTGACGGACACCCAGATGGAGAGAGAAGAAAAAAAAGTGTATTTTTGGTGTATGTACTTGGAATTTTTTCTGTGAACTTGTTTGTTTTTTGAGTTTGAGCGAGGGAAATGACCTTTCTCTACTCGAAACTCTTGCCTGATTCTGATGCTGCCGAACAAATGGGACCTGAAGCTTTTTGGTGTTCATGTTATTATCTTATATACTATTACTGCTATTGTTACTATTATTTTAGTAATATACGTTTGGCAACTTCAGAGGCACGTCTTGCACTTTGGACATTTTTTATACGTTGAAGCAAATACTTAAGAATGCTATATGCATATATATACATGAATGTGTGTATATATAGGTATATATACAGTGATTGTAAAGTATGAATGTTTGGAATAAGAGTAATTTAATGTTTTCTCAATGAAGAATATGGTTGAGGATAACAAAACGTTCACGGTTTGTTTAGATATGAATATTTTTCTAAAACAACAAAATAGATGAATAGAGGAAAACTTTTCCATAAATATGAAAAGCTTTTCACTGCCTAGGTCCTTGCTTTGTGTTTAAATGTGTACACAGATATACATATATATATATATATTAAAAATATATACTATAAATGTATGTATATATAAAGAGATTATGAAGGTGGTCACTGGTTTTTTGTCTGTTGTGATCACAGTTTCCTCTGGCGGTGTGCTATCACTGTAACTATCCATCTAACAGGTGTCACAAAACACAAAAATAACCGTGAATCAGGTGCTCAAAATCAATTTACTCATACTTAAAAGGAATCTTCAACAAGAAAAGAAAAAGAAACTTCTGTTGGAAATTAAGGTTGTACATTTGTTCTGCTTTTGTTTTGTTTTATCCAATGTGCTTTGATTAGTACAAAGTGAACTATTTTACTACGATGCCTAGCTGATTTTCCATAGATGTTTTTTGCTTTTTGTATTTTTAACTTCTACCAGACATCTGGTGGATGGTAGCTATGTGTGATGGTCTCTGCTTTCCAGGTAAATCCACCAGTTTTTTTTCCAGACTGGAAATTTAAACGTCTTTGTAATTAAATCTGCATCTGGGGCCAAAGAACAATGGAGAACAAAAGTGCAGAGGCCTAGGAAGCATGGTCTTTCCCAGCCTGACTGTCATCTTCAGGAGGCCAATGTATTGTTAAAGAACCACAGTTCAGCTTCATTTCATTTGTTTTAGTGGGCCTTCCCTTTAAGATGTGAAGTGCTTCTTTAGGGGTTTATTTGAATCCCTTTCTGTTCAAAAAAGAAAAGTTCTTTGTAGATAATTATTCTTCAGCACTAGATTTACCTTTTACATAAAAGTAAACATAATAACTAGCAAAGTTGCTAGAGATAAGTTACATCTGCATTATTTCAACGCAGTAAATCACAATAGACTCCAGAAATGCACATGTGCCTTTGTGTGTGTTTTTGTCATATTTATGATAATAATTATTATAAATAATTAGCAGGCTATTATGAATCTTCCTGCCTGCCCATTTCTAGTCTATGAAAAATGGTGGATTTGAACTGGATTTACAGTACAATGTGAAATTCCAGACATGTGGCTCAATCCTCTGGTACACAAAAATAGACCAGCTTTATGGACACGCGCACAAACACGAATGCATATACAGACTCATTTCAAATGCTGGAAATAGTGGTGGAAACACTTTCTTAACACATAATAATTCAGACCTCTTGAAGAAGCCTAGTTTTACTCATGTTTTGAATAAATTAGGCCAGGAACTGTCATTTTAAATCTATGACCTGGTTCAAAAGCATTGTTCTTTGAATGTTAGTTGTAAAAATTTCCTGGTGGCTATTGGTGCTTTGCTAGAAGATAACTTTATGTCTAAACTCTATAAAGCATTTTTGGGGTTGTGTAGGATTTGAAGGTTAAAACAACAGGGCAATGGGCTGGGTGAATTCTGGACAGTAGTAAATTGTTGCTCTATTGTTTGCTTTTCACAATATGAAATGATTGGTTATGGTTGCTCATTTGACGCACAAAACTCAAACATACAGACAATGTAAAGGTCTAGAATTTCCCTATGTGACCGATAAAGTTCATTATAATTATAATTTAATTTGGACCTGCTATGTCCTATAGCCCAGCCCAGTGTTTGGACTTCCCACACCACCCCGCCGTCAAAGATCTAGTTGAAGGACCCAGTGCTCTGATGGGGCACAGAGACAGAGAAATTCTACTCCTGGGCAGCCTGTGGAGGCAGGACTGTAAGGATCAGGAATGGAACCATTTATATGAGGTGCTAACTGAAAATCGCTTATGGCCTTGAAGTGTTGTTTGTGGTTATGGATTTTACTTTTTTTCTCTTCAAAATAATTTTGAATAGGCAAAAGTCATGTATGCTGACCAGCAGTCTTGCCCCACCGAAACTAAGATTTACACCAAGGCCAGAGTCTAGACACTTAACCACTATGTTAATGTTGCAGAGTAAATTAGGTGTATCACTGTTTGGTAAGATGTTGGTACCCTTGACGTGATTGTATGTGCGACCTTGCATAATTGTGGTTAGGAGATGAGAAGGACATGCAGTGCATATGCTTATATGTAAATGTGTATATTATATATATATTATATGTAATATTCTATAAATATTATTTTCTATATTTTGTCATTTTGATGATAAACGGGATATTGTTACATAAAATATGACTCCTCACTTTCACACGTCCAGCAATGGCTGTATTTCTATTGGTATAGAAGATTAGTCTTTAATAAACTTTGTTGAAGCCCAGTGTTGCAACTGATTTAATTGATTATATGAGGTAATTGATTACATGAAGGTGATTTTTACAACAGAGGCCCACACAGCCAGTGCTGGCCTGGGGCAGGTCTAGCGTTTATAGGTTTTCTACATTTCTGTGCAGTTGTTTTAAAATCTCAGTACTGGTTGTACTGGCTGAAAAAAAACCCTGTGCAATAATATATTGAATCATGCCATATCCTGCAGGTTGTTGGGGGACATAAAAAAGGGAGGAAATGCTGGTTTGTGTGTGTGTGTGTGTGTGTGAATGGGGTCAATGCTTTGCAAAATCAATGTGACTGACAGATGCCATGTAACTTTGCCATTTTTTTTAATCTATTGCCAATTTCCCAAGAAATGATTCCTTACGCAAGAAGAAGCGCTTTGCTAATGTTGTGATTTGCAGGTTGTCAAATGCACTTTATAAATTCACGACAGGGGACCTATTTGCAGAAAAAACAAAAACAGAACTGAAATGCAATATTTTTGTCTTTTGGGAGTAACATGTAGCTAATGAATTTTTAAGAGAAAATGCTTACACTTCTGTGTATATTCAGTGTGTTTTATAAACGTGCTTTGCAGCAATGTTTTTTCAGCATTATTTTTCATCTGTGCTCCAGTTAGTATATCACTGTTACACTAAAGGCTTCTTAAAGTGGATGTTGTGTGAGGGAAGATATTCTTTGAGGGACCATTCATGTTCCGCTGTCAATACTGTGAAGTCATGGAGTGGCTCTCATAGACGTTCGTGATTATGAACAGCCCATGCATCAATGATTTAATATCCCTTTTGCCTTCCACAAATTAAAACAAACAAACAAATAAATCATTTTCTGGGAGTAGTTTGTGTAAATATTGCTTTACTCCTGGTTACATATGTGTTTGCTGCAAGGGGAACAGTATGCGTGGCCATGGGGGGGGTTGACATTTACTTAGGTGATATTTTAAGTAATTTTGGTTTAAAACATGACTTTTGTACCACAGTGGTAATGGACACAATGTGTGCTTATAAAGACACTGTCATAGTTGTCAAAAGACTGTTTCAGGTGGGTTACAGCTAAGTGGTCTTTAATTACAAAATGTGTCTCCTTTGTAAATTGTATAACTATTAATTAAAGATGTATTATATAGTAATTGTACAATATCTGATTTTTTATGTTCAATAAGCTCAATAAGGGGAGGAGTATTGTGCGACCATACCTTATTTGTTTCCAAATGGTTGCTGATCTTACAGATGACCTCTAAATTCATTTCCTTGTCGTGTACTATTTACCAATATTGCTTCCTTACACGGACATTGATAATGCAATTTATATATCCACCTTCTCCATCTATCGCTTATACTTTGCCCTCTCTTTAAGGGAGCGGAGAACACAAACACGGTTTCAAATAAGACTGTGAAGCCGAGCGTGTGCCCCCTTCTGTAACTATTAACGACATGTCCTGTTCTTTTTGTGTAAATCCGTAAAATAAACTCTTTCACATTAATGTGGCCAGTAGTTCTCATTATATATTTTCCTATGTGTTTCTGAACACCGCACGTTGGTTCACATCGCATCTGGAAGATGCAGGGCAAATATCCAGCCCCACCATTTTTTTGAGTACTTTTACAATCCCATGATTTTTTGTTACAGTAAACCACTGAACCTAAACTGCAATGGAGCGAGATCCCAATGAAATGCACTCAATTTTTGGATATTTCTTTTATCAGGAAAGACTCTTGATCGCTGACAGCCTGTGTCTCAATTTAAATTTTATAATAAAAAAGACAGGGTTTGTATAGTGTTGCTGTTCTAGGTAAATGATAGAGGTCCATCCAGTTTGATATGTAAATAGATCCCAATCTCATGTAATTGAAAGGAGTGTTGGTGCTCTCTAGTGGTAGTTGCATATATATTACAAAGACAAAATGGTTTAATAATAAGTATGATGGTGTAGTTATGGCTAGATATTTTTAGACATGTTGCAGTTCAAATTAATGGTCAGTGAAGTCGGATATACAAATGGGAAAACAAAATACTTGTACATACATTTTTTAGTAATAGTGATACAATTGGAATGCAAAATTGCACATGTTGCCCTCAGGAGTATTTAGCGGCGCTGATTTGGTCCCTACCAATGTTCAATCCAAACTTATGCCCTGATTAATTTAATGGATATTTACAGTTAGTTTATCCCAGGAAACACTAGACGCACGCTGGACAAAATATCAGTCTACCATACGGTTTGTGTGTGCACACAAACACACACACACACACACTAGGGTGAGCACCTAATCGATGTCAGGGGGACACTTTGAGCTACTAGAGCTACTATTCAAATGACGGTCCTCAAGGGCCAAGCACTGCTGTTTTTCCAGCTTTCCTTTACCTGAGAGCCAGTTGTGAAACCTTTGGCCAATTAGAGCCAGAAATTATTAAGCT
>JAABNX020000042.1:10144457-10164742 GCA_015163995.2 Mormyrus lacerda | reverse complement strand
GCTGTTTTTCCAGCTTTCCTTTACCTGAGAGCCAGTTGTGAAACCTTTGGCCAATTAGAGCCAGAAATTATTAAGCTACCTGGGAGACTTGAAAACAAGGCCTGGATTTGGAATCGAGGGCCAGATTTGAATAGGGGGGTACTACAGATTTTACAAACTACTTTCAAACCGAAAGGCTCTTGTGTTTGATAAAATAATGGTTCAATTCTTCTTGTGCCTCGACTGGTTTGTTAGGTTGATTGAGACACTCATCCAATAGTTTCACATTAACATTACTGACACATGCATGATTATAGAAAAATGACCAATCAGCACACATGCAGTAAGTACTTGGTGCTTAAGTGAAATCCAGGTCATTTTAACTAAAATGGTAGTTTACGAACTCTGTTCTGGCTCAAATTGTCCCCTCTGACATGAATTAAGTGGTCACCCTAACACACACGCACCTATACCCAAACCCATTCCAGACACAAAGTAGCACCCCACATAATCAGGGCTGTGAAACAATCTTTTTACTCTGGATGTGCGAAGGCACGATTCCACCCAATGCTCCATAACACTTAATTTGAAATCTAAATTAGAAGTGAAGCGTATGCTGTGGTTGGCAGGCCGAAGTCCAGAATTCGAACGAATCGGAATTTTCCGCTACGTTGTCGACATTTGTCGAATGGAAACCGGTTATTTCGTCATCTAATAGACCGGAAGCCGCTGTGATTCAACAAAGATGGCGTCTGTAACAACGGGTAAGTGACAGCGGACCATACTAACCGCTTCAATAAATCGGCAACGCGGTGATGGTTTTTAGTAAGTGAATGCTGTTTTGAACTGAGTTTTTATATATCTTTTGCATTTCCGATGTTTGTATTTGACAAGGAAGAAAGAGTTCTTTCCCGATTTTGTTTGAGTGGCACAATGAACTAGCTGTGTTTCCTGATTAAAAAATACATCTGCATTGTAATTGATCTGATTTCTGAGGACTGGCTCATATGGGGTGTTTAAAGGCAAGATATGGTGTGTAAGAATTACAAGTACCGAAACAGTTTCTTAACTTTGGTTGTTTGCCTTTGAAGTCATCATACGAACACAATAACTAGTTCTGGTACTCATGGTACTCTTCATCGGTATGTATATGTTTGCTAGAGAAACCAGTTGGTCTAGCCACTAATATTCATGAAACAGATGAAATAAATCTTTTGTAACTGTGTCAACAGTTTGCGAATATATATAGCTGTATAAATATTTGCGAGATTACCAGTAAAACAAATAGCAGCTGGCAACAAAAGAACTCCGATCCTTAATTTTGTTTTTAAATTTGTGACCAGGCATTCTCCATAAGTTCAAAAGGGCGTAAGTCTTGGCTTACAGTTCCTCAGCTATTCTATTCGCCACCTCAAAATTTTATTTCACGACAGAAATAATTGGAAAGGAGTGTGCTTGTACTAGTTTGGGGAAAATGCCGCATTGAATGCCCAGCGGACCCGAGGGTGGGACATGCGACCTCATAGCTCTAAAAATAACCTCCAGCTGCCCCATCTAAGCATGTGTCGCCTCTATTCGACATGGCATCTCCTCAGCAGTTGTTATTTTTGCGCCTGCATTCGTCTACTAACAGATTAATCGTGAAGGCTTTAATTCTCCGTCGTATGGTTTTAAGATAATTAGCACTGAGAAGTATAGAGTAGTGTGTCATTTAGGGATGTATATTCATAGCGTGGAGGTTGCGGTTTTCAGTTGCAGGGAGACCCTGCATAGTGCCAAGTCACTAAAGCTGAAATGGTCCATTAAAGTTTTCTGCTTTATAACTGTGTAAGCTAAGAAATTAAATTTAAAAATAATGTAAATATTGTTTTTTATTCCAATAATCATAACATTTTTGGGGGAATAGTGGCATTTATAATAAGCAAGACACAACTGCTTGCTTACGATGATTTGTGCAAAATAAAATATGTTTTCACCCTGCAGATTCTTTTAATTACAAAGATCACCTTTTGAAATATGTGCATTTTTAAAGTTTAGGGTTTTTCATGCAGTTGCAGATCAGTTCATCCTAGGTAACTTAAGCCATTTGTTTTAAAATTGTTGCAATTCCTGAATTGACTCTCTCTTCCAACTGTCTCACCAGCCACTTCAGAGTGGATCCAGTTCTTCAAGGATGCTGGGATTCCTCCCGGTCTGGCTGTGAACTACGCCCTGTCATTTGTGGATAACAGGTGATAAGTGTGTGTGAGATCTCTAAGAAGATCTACTTATAAAGTTGTCAGTATGTGTACTTCACAGATGTGAATAGCATGAAAGCAATTGTACATTTAAAAATGCATTTCAAGCAGTGTCTATACAGTCATGGTGCAGGGTTTTATTTTGTGTTTCAGTGTCTTTTATTGTCAAATACGAAGGCGCAAACAATGCTTTTATGTCAAAGACTGCGCTGTGGCTTTTCGTAACTTCACTTACTGGACTCAAGCCTCAAGCTGTCAGGAATGGTTGAAAATTTAAGAAAGATTAGTAACCGTTTTGCAGACACCTCTGTGATCAATGATAATATAATATGATTTGTCAGCAGTTATATGATACATGTTTATTCGAAAACTGATCTGCTTCTTTGTTTCCAGATTAGCTGGTTACTGATATCGCATGTGATATTTTATCTGTTGGAGTGAGTTGAGTCTATCTCTAAATGACAGCATGATTTGAAAAAAATCCCACCTTCACTGTGTGTGCATGCAGTTTACATGTTCTCCCTGTCATACTCTAGTTTCGGCTACGGACCAAGGATATGCAGTTAAAATAAACCTCTGATCGAGATGAGTAGATAGCAGGTGGATTGGCAGTGTATCTGTTTACCGCAATAGTAACTCGGGGAGTTATTTTACTGGCAGGATCCAGAAGACCATGCTGATGGATCTCAGTAAGGAGATCATGATGGACTTGGGCATCACTGTCATTGGTGACATCATCGCCATCCTCAAGCACGCGAAGCAAGTTTACAGACAGGTGCGGCTGTGTGAGGCTGTGCTGTTCGTGTATAAAATATAATCCAAGAGATTAAACTAGATCCTTTGTTACTGACACATTCACTGCTTTAAAATATAATGGCTATTATATCATTCCATTCCATTCATTTCCGCAGTTACTGTCAAACTGTAGGTGTTATGGGTTCCTGCAAAGCAGATGAGAGATTCTTTGCTTGTTTGTTTTTTGAATTAAGAGAACAGAAGGAGGCTGTGAAATCAATTAGGCAAGGTTATTTACCTAGTTTAACCTCGACATTTAGTTGACCAGAAGTGGCTTAAAGCAGTTGTCTGTACTGAGTGTATATTAAAAGTAATCGAAACATTTACTCCATGGTCCACCAGGATATGTGTAAGATGGCCACTGAGGCCATAACGTCGGGACAGACTAGCGTTCAGGCCGAGTTGAGGAGAACTGCCAACACACGTGAGTGTTTTCCTGATTAAAAAGGCACAGTTTACCGTCATGTGTCTTCTTGTGTGTGTGTGTGTGTCATATACCTAATCTTTGCTTGTATCGTTGGTTGATTACCCCCCCACTTTCTCTCACCAGCCGCCACACGAATGATCGCCAATGCATTGAGCAGGGAGTCCCCCCCAAGTACTCCGGTCCGTCGCCCAGACAACTGCCTCTCCGTGACAGTGTCAAACAAGCAGGCGGCCAAGAGCAACAAAGCAGGTGCGGTACAAAAATATCACTGCGGGTTATCAGATACTCCCTTGCTATAGCCTAGGGCTGCCGCGATCATGTCACGATGTAATCGTGATTATATGGTGCATGTACAATCATCCCCAGGGCTGTAGATGATGAGTGAATCATTTGTCCAGACGTTTTCGGTACTATACGGACAAATGTTTCACCCGTCATCTAAAGCTCTGGTGATTATAATCACGATAATCGTGATAACATCGTGACGTGATCGTGACAGCCCTAGTAAGCCACATTTCATCACTCACCTCTTCCTTCTCCATTGCTGCCCCAGTGCTGAGCCGGACGGCGGATGAGGGCAGCGGCGTCCCGGTGAAGCGGAGGCGTGTGACGGCAGAAATCGAGGGGAAGTACATAATCAACATGCCCAAGGGAACGACGGCGCGCACCCGCCGCATCCTGGAGCAGCAGGCCAAGAGAGGTGCTGATGCAGATGTCCCTGAATTTCAAGCGACAGCCTCGCGAATGTTTATGGCCCGTTAACTGTCCACCCTGACTTTGCTGTACCCCAGTCTCCAAGATTTTACCTAAAATTAGCTGTGAAACGTCCCAAGAAATGCATCTAAATTGGATGGTCGTATATAAAATATCGCAGAAACCTCTAGATATCGCAAATGCATCTAGAATTTCCCTGTTGATGTGACTTCAAGTGAAAGGACCAGGTAGTATATAAGGAAAATGTCTGTTCACTAATATAAAACTTTTTTCTGCACGTATGAGCATTATGAATATACGTGATGTCACTAGAGGTTTGGGCCGCATGAAAGCACATCACACTGGGCCCCTAACCCAGACCAATCCAATTATGTTGTATATTTTTAAAGACCCCTATCACTCAGGGGCTCGTGGAATTATCCTACCTCACCCAACCCCCTTTATACAGAACTAATCATTATCCACTGGTTTAAAAAGAAATCCATCTGTATTAAGTAAATATAAAAACGATGGCTAGCACTATGTGTTGCAAGAATAGGAGAAAGGAAGACAGAGGTGGAGGTGATGGATCTGAGAGAAGCAGGGAGGAGGAGTGAAAACGAAGGAGAAGAGTGTTTGCGTCTATGCTTGCGTACGCAGATGGAGCAGGCTTCGGGTCACTGAGAGGGGCAGCGTCAGACCCCAGGCACGTTTCCTGGGAATGAGAGAAACCAGCGCAGCCTTACAGATTTATTGAATCATTCCTGCCGATGCGACCAGCTGGTGTCTGCTGTTGACTTGATATCCCGCATTCATTAAGGAATATATTTATAGGTAAATTCTGGGCAAACGGTCTGACTCCCGATTTGCATAGTGAGAACGGAAATCCATCTAGAGACTTAAGATCAGGGCTCAAATATTGGCACCGATCCAGTGTCCCAATTAAATATATTTATAGGTAGTTTTGAAACAGATTCGGGCCAGCACGTTTGTAAAAGAGGACATTTTGAAAATGTAGAGTTGGATTTTGAGTTTTTGGACTACATTAAACCTGTACATGGGCCAGTCCATTATTAAATAGTATTGCCGATAACTACTTGTTATTCAGCGACTCATTTTTCAATCTGTGTTTTTGAATTCTATCCGGATTGTTTTAAATCAATTCTTTTTCTGCTGAAAGTCAGGTCAAGTTCAGTGGGGCTTCATTATGATGCCGTTAGCGATGTGAAATAATGTCTCCCCCACGCCCCCAGGTTCACAGAGCAACATACAGCAGAGACAGAGAGGGGGGGGTTCCTTTAATGGGTCGCTCATGCGGACAAAACAAACTAGGATAATATTTCAAAAGAATTTTTCTTTTTAAACCAATGGATGATGATTTGTTCTGCTTGTTTAGTTTTCAGTTTTTTTTAAATAAAAAAAAAAAAGTAGGATTTTCTCTGGGGTCTTATTTGAGATTTGAGGGACTTTACGATCAGAGTTTACAGTGAAAACAAAGGAAATTGGCAAAAGATCTGTAGTACTTCACTCTGCAAGATTCTTGGTGTCGTTTAAGGGAAAACATGAAGATTTACTGGAACTGTGTGCGTGTTTTTCTTGCAAAACTGGAAAATCTGAAATGAGAAGCTAAGAATGGGCTGGCTATACTTTGCTTTTTTAAAGAACGTTGTTTATTGATCTCTTTTTAGAGAAGGCATTGAAACGTACCTCAGTGTTCGAGAGGCTTGGAGCCGAGACCAAAGCGGACACTACCACCGGGAGCAAGGTGAGTCCTCTGTGTGCGGCTGCCTCTCCTCGCCTCATTAAGGGCCGTCTGGAGAAGGTCTGCCTCAGTCTCTGACCGTGCTACGTCCATTTCTCCGTGTCCTGCTCCCCAGCCGACGGGTGTCTTCAGCCGGTTGGGCGAAGGTGACGCAGAGGAGGATGACGAGACGGCAGCGAAGGTGGTAAAAGGGGAGGAGGCAGAGAGCGATGGGGAAGGCTCCGTGTTGCAGTATGCCGGCGTCCTTAAGCGTGCACCAGCCTCGCAAAAAAAATGCCACGCCCCCTCAAGCCAGCTGCCCCCCAGGCCGCTCAGCAAGAAGGTCCCCGTCACTCTGCGCCGGCTGGGCAAAAATCAAATCAAATCAAAGCCGCCCGCCGCCCCGTCTGCCCCCGCTCCCCCCACCAAACCCCTCGCCCTCTCCACCGATCGCACCCCTGCCCTCAAACCCAGCATCCTGAAGAGACTCGGCAAAGTGCCCCCATCGCACGGCCCTGCCAACGCCGTGGGTGCCCCCCCTGCCAGCCCCCCACAGCCCTCGGACACACAGGACAGTCGCATCACCAGCACCAAAAGCAAGGGTGGCTTGGGCTTCATGCTGGCCAGCTCTAAGGTTAGCAGCAGCACTGGGGCACTGGACTGCCCGGGGGCCCAAATGGACCACGCTGGGACGGTCAGCGTCTTTAAGAGGCTGGGCATAAAGAGGACCTAAAACACGCCTGACCAATGGCATAGGGCTTCCTTTTTATCCCCTTAACTCCGTACAGTCTTGGTACACTATTCTGATTAAAGAGAATCAAGCAGCCATAGCAGCGACATGAGGAGACACAGTTTACGTTTCAGCTCATAAGCTTATGACTACTGTGGTATTTCTGAGAAAAAAAAAAGGTTTTGCTGTTAGGATCGTCAGTGCAAGCTGACACTGGCTGCTTGAGGCGTCCCGACACTCTGGCGATAAAGGGGCAGCGCAGTCCAGGCCTGCTTCATTCGATCTGGGTCCTGCAGGAACGATCTTTGCCTTTTAATTACCTCATTTCCTGTCCCTTTATTTTTGGCTATTTCGTTTTTCATACATTTTTTTTTATACACCTAAACCATTGCCTTATTCATGGTGGTAGTTTTTTTTAGTTTTTTATTTTTTAAAGAATATTTGGGCCATTGTGGAGACTATGCTGGAATTTCATGGTTCCGCACAGTTAAGCCTAATTGGGCTTATTCATAAACATCGTATTAGCCCACGTGAAGCGAAATAGTTGCAACAGTAACGTAAGAGTGGCAGGCAGGACAGTTCTCCACGGGGGGTTTGGCAGCTAACGGGTTGGCATCAGCGGCGCTGCTTCATGCCCTTAGCTGCTCCCTGTTGACAGGCAAATTATCGGGCAGCTATTTATTTTATTTTATTACCTTCATCTTCTCTGCAGCTGAACAATGTTCTTCCCAAGTTGCCAGATGGCCGTTTGTTCAGTGGGGAATTTAACCGATATGTAGTGTTAATCACGCAGAGAACACCAGGCAAATTGGTCAAGTGATGAATCCATCCTCCTGTCGACTCGATTTCGTGATGTCACACGAATGGCGTGGATATGTACATGTGTATTTTTCTCCCCTTTTGTTGCCAATTTAACCAGCATCAGCTTAAAGTTGAATGAGCTTCAAATTAATCAATACACTTCCTTCCTGAGGTGGCTGTAGATTTTACTCGATTTAAGCCAATTTTTCTATGCGTGTTATAACATGCATAGTAACTTAATTAGGCCTATGTAAAGTAATTAGCCATTATAAATTTTATTTTGATGTGACACTGTAACTGTTATTTTTAATATGTAATGAAACTGGTTACTGGTTTCTCTGTCATGCCGAAATGCTCCTAAGAAAGAAAAAGTTAAAAATCATCTAATGGCATTTTCCTGCTTCAGTCTTTCCAAACTATTAAAGAGTAACTAATGCCATCTTAAGATGGGGTATTGAATGAACTAAATGGTAGTCTCCTGGAGGGGTCTCTCAGTTGGTTCCAAAAAAAGTGACGTTGTCACATACAGTATGTGTGATTAATGCCAGCGCAATGCTGCTCCTTCTGTGAGATAGTGAACACTGCCACCTGGTGATAGGTTATTTAATGTGCGTATGCTGTTTTTGTCTAGTCAATCCCTAATTAGGTTATGGGTAGTCTTTGGTCAATACTGTTACCTGATGGATACAACTTAGAACTCTGTAAGAAACCTGTGGACGAGTATTTTTATTAATCGATTTGTTTTGTTTTTCTTTTCAAAACAATGGCTGAGGGTCTATAAGCAAAGAGCTGTTAATTCATCAGTTAATTCTCTGTCACAAAGCAGAGTAGCTATGTTGAAGTAGGTAGCATAATGAAGGTTAATTATGACAAAAAGCAGAAGATTCGATGTTGGCCCAGGGCGTGGGCTGAGGACCTCAAACATAAGGAATGTTCCCTTTGTAGGAGCAGGTCTTCCCTGATCATGAAGCTAATTCACCATTGGTCCATTCAGAGTTTTCAAAGTCAGGGGTAAAGGTGCCTTTTCAGAATATGACCTCCCTTGTTGAAAAGTGCTCAGAATCGCATGTATTATTCACTTTGTGTTGCAAGGTGGAAGCACAATGAGGGGTATTAACTGACTGCACCATGTTTTTGGCAAAGACCAGCAACCCTTTGAAGCAGATCTACACTGTGACAATGACAATGTGTAGGCCTACCGATTCCATCCATCCACCCATGGTTCCATTGTAAGTAGGCAGATAAAAAAACTCCTTTTCCCTCGCCGCAGTTCCTAGCTGCTCCATGGGATTTCAAAGATGCAGTCCATGTGATGCATTCCTCTGGACTCCACCTTTTAGACTCCATGTCCCATTGCCCCATAAAAATGTTCACCATGGATGGAAAAATACACAACACAGAAATACACCACACAATTGCTTAGAAAATCAGAAGTGCTTGGTTGCACATTCATCCGGTTGTTCTGGTATGCGCCATTCTTTTTAGAATGATTTAAATTTTGTAATCTGTGGTGTTTGGATAATTACTGTAACATATGGAACGTTTTCAGAAGGCTACGTGTCGTGGTTCTAAATTGCCCTTTCAGTCATTTTGGTACGTTCATCAGGAAATGACTTGATTGCATTTAAAATTTTATGAATAGAGACGGAATCAGCTTCGTTACCATGGTTTCTCCACATCTACAGTATGGTCTGATCTCAGATCTGTGAAAAATAAAGTTAATGATGTCCAGGATGATAATATCTTTGGATCTGCGATTCCGAGCTTTTTTTAAAACATGCCTTGGGGTAGTTCTTTTCTTTCAATGGATGTATTTTGACCGAGCGAGAGACTGGCTGGCTTTAGTTGCTACCGAGCACATTTAATCTTGCGGTGTAAACACAGATTTTTATTCTGAGCAGTTTCTGATTCTGCACGCGCATATAAGTGAAGAACAATAGGCCTGCTGCTATTTGTTTTTTTATTGCTGCAGATTTATTTCTGATCCAGCTTTTTATATACTGTAGGAACTGGCCTATATTTGTGACAGTGGATGTTACAATACTGACATATTTATCAATATGAAGCCTCTGCGATACCTAGCGTACAATACATTAGTTCTGATTCTTCAGATTAATTGAATATATTTATTTTTACAGGTGCCTGTTTGTTGGCCTCAAGGATTGAGCCTTACCTGCCTATGCTAGGTTTAATTACTTTTAGCTCAAAATACTACAGCTTTTGGTTTACAAAAAGTATATGATCTACTATTCGACCTAACACACGTAATCTACAGGTATATAAAAGTTCGTTGTGATTGCTTTGATTCACAAATATCAATTATTCGATGGGTCAATAATAGCAATTATAACATCACTAACCACATTAATAAATAATCTTGTTTGCTTTTTGTTTGTATATTTGTTTTGCTGCAGCTAAGTAGATGTCGATTTACTTGTAATGCTTATTTACTTCTAAAAATGTATTGAAAGAAAACAGAAGCGATTTTCAGCAATCCAGTCAGCAGGGACGAAAGAGAGCACGGTCGTTTAATAAAACGCTAACATTTCCAAATGTATTATTTCAGTCTTATAGTATAAGACAAAGTAACTATATATCACTTCTTATTTTGCATGAACGCCCATTCTATAAATATGAATACAACTCAAAATAAACCATGTTTAAAACCAAACAAAAAGCAAATCACTTTGTAGCACTAACTAACCAAAGCGCAGTATCTGTATAATGATTTCTACATAATGATTTATGTAGGGTATTTTTGTATTCAGCAAAAAGTACGGGCCGGCTGACCCTCCAAGTGAGTGGTGATGCAAGTCACACAAAACACTCGGTCATAATTCAGGGCATCATCGTAGTTTGTAGATACTAACGCGACCAAAACTATACGATGTCGTATATAAGCATGCTATTTTGTACGTGAGTTATTTTGCACGACCTGTGTTGTTGAAACAGGCGTGCACGATTGAGTTGTTTTCCAGGTACCGCGGCGTGCACGGTTGCATGGATCCTACGCCGGTGGTGCTGCAGCCCTACACGACTCCGCTTTTTCCCACAATGCAGCGCGGCCCCAGCCTAAGTTCGCTGTCTGTGGTGCTGAAGCTGCGCGAACCGGCGGCTCGATCTCAAAAGGGAAAACAAAATCTGGCAATCGTCCTTCTCAGGCATCCTTCTCTGCAACACCACTGAAACAGTGCACACCGGGGGATAAAAGCACCACTACAGAAGCAAGGAAAGCAAACCAAACAAGAATTATAATAATAAAAGGTTTTTGTGCATTATTTATAGGGAATTCTCACGCTACATTTTACATTGCATATATGCGTGTGCTGTGCTTTATGTACGCCCCTGTTTCTCGATTTTGTCGCTGAATCCACTATTCCGTTTTTTTTGCCTCGTACCCTTTATGCACAGCACACTGATCCAGCCTTTAGAAAGAAAGCAGACGCTGGTGCCCGAGCATCATGGCTTTCTGCTATCGGGCGCATTGAACGATATGGAAGCCAAGCAGCACTCGATCAAGAGCCTAAAGAGCTACCCGGAGACGGGGGGCCGGAGCCTAGCAGCGGCAGCGGGTGGGGACGTCGGCGGAGGTGGAGTAGGGTATCGTGCCGGAGCGGAGCTGGAGATGGACGCCAAGATACAGAAAGCGGTGGACTTTAAAGCGGAGGGTCATCGCTGTTACAAAGAGAAGAAATTTCGGGAAGCGATCGGGAAGTACCACCGGGCTCTGCTTCAGCTCAAGGGGGTCCATGTCGCCGAAGGGACCACGGGCTCCGAGGTCAACCTGCTGAACCAAGCCGCGGCCAAGCTTACGGAGGAGCAGCAGAGAGCTGTGGAGAGCACGGAAATCGAGTGCTACGATAGTCTGACGGGTAAGACTCAGCTTTGGCAGCAGATCGCCTTTTGCTCCATCTTTTCTGGGAATCTAGTTCTTCCCACTGCCATTGTTCGCTCCAGCTTGCAGCTATGGGAGGAGATGGGGGAATCGTGGCATTGCTAGGTGTAGGCCGGCATTGTTGCTGGGCTGCTCATTTGGGATCCAATTAATCTGATTTTCCCTTTCTCTAATAAGAGTGTATTTATACGGAAAATGTTGGCAATAGATGCCGTCAGAAGCGCTCGTCGCTTTCAGTTTTTTTTGTACTGTTGTTTTCCTGTGCTTCTGTCTGTTTTTAACAGACATGTTTTTCCCCCGATGTTATGGATCATTAATCATTGATCACGCCTGTTTCTCTGTACCGTAATTAGTATTATTCTGCATGCGTATTAAACCCCGTGTTCTTTGTCTGTTTAGTTTTGGCTCTAATTATTATACACACGCCTTTATCACGTTCTCTTCAGCTATTTTAAACGTCCCCTTTGTCTTATTCCCCAACTCGCATTTGGTAACCCCTCCATGCTCTTGAGCACTCCCCGCTTCATTATCCGTGATGTTTTGCTTGCAATATGCACCACTAGTGACAGGCAAGATCACCTGGCGGCTAGGTGATCTGTCAGGTTCGCGTTTATCTTATATACACAACCGAAATATCGCAGCCCTGAGCACAAGGCTGTTTCTCACGGGCACAATATGTTTCCATATCCCACTCTGATCACATTGCACCACTTCTGTGTTATGAGGGATTCTGTGAGAGCATGTTGTTTGATCACAGGTGTAGATTTGAGAGGGGAGGGGGTCACAGTGGGGGAGCGTGACATCCCCCATGATGGGGGGGCGTGTTGGATTTTTCTATAGGTGGGGTAGCAATATGCTCATCGGTGTCTTCAGCAAGCATACGTACATGTCTGTCAATTCGGTCTAGTTAAGATATGCAAATTTTGCGTTGAGATTTCATACATTGAACAAATAGTTGTTCTGGTTTATTTTATTATTTCAATTATAGAATGGTTTTATCTACAGTCAGTGATAGACCAAAGTCGTCCGCTTGTGATTTTGAAGATGCAGGGGAACTGACCTTCCATCAGCTGGCCAGTGCAGTTTTAAAAAGGAGCGATAACTCCTCCAGAGCTGACCGCCGCAGCGTCCTCACGCCCCGCAGCCTGTGTCGTGCGGGGATGGGGCGCGCTTCCATCTGATGTTATTTTTCTGTTTATTTTCGGTGCTCATCTGGCAGTTCGGTCTTCTCCATATCAGTTGTTGCTGGAGGCCTGGTGAGGTGTGAAGGATAAAAGGGAGGGGGGGGTGTTTTTACTGCCGCCGCCGTGGGCTTTTATTTTTCTTTGCCGTTCCGCCATTCGAGCCGCTTTTCCTGGGCTTTCAGGCTTTGGATTGCGGGCGCCGCGAGATGTGAAATTAAATCATTATATTTGGACGCAGTGTTTTCTACGAACTCTCACAAATGACTTTTAAAAAGCAGGGGTAGCTCGGCGCCCCTAGTTTTAGGGACAGCCCGGGGGGAGACAGAACGGACGGCATTATCTCTCTTGCATTTATATTTGACGGGTTGTATACGGAGAGCAGCAGGTGCTGGGTGCTGGGAAGGAGCAAAGGATGGAATCCAGATATCCGATATCCTGTCATTTCCCCCCCACACCGCTCACAATAACACCAGTAAACTTTGACACATTTCCCTGTAGTGAGTGCATCTCTGTCCCTGTGCCCCTCGGGACTGCCGGTTTGGGGATGCAGGGGCTCGTTTATCACGTCCTTAGGAACTTTATGCAAGGCGATGAAGGACAACTGATGGTGAATCCTCAAAATGTAAGGATTGTCGCACCACTGAGCTGACGTCTGGTGACTGGAGATGAGGCAGTGGGGAGAGGAATAAATAATAAGAAAAAATAAATAAAGAAAATACAAAAGACAGAAAGATTAAATAGTGCATAATAACCTATATCATGCTAAATCAGTATGATGTGAAGTCTGTTGAATCATGGTGAGTGAACTGATATTCCTCTTATAATAAGAGGACTAAAGGACGTGTTTTGTTTGTTTCCTTGTTTGATGAGACATCACGAGCTGCCCCATTGAGGTTTTGTATTGCAGCTCTATGTGGGTTGTTTTATTTTCCGCTTTGCACGCACTCTAACTTAGACGCCTGGGTCAGCGAGGCCGCGGCCGCGCCCTTCATCGCACGGCTATTTAAAGATTTCGCTGTGCCGATGGAGCGGAGAAGTGTGCCGGGAAAGAGCCCCGTGGTCCGTGCGGCGTGTGGAAAGGGCGTCGTCCCCCTCCGACGCTCTTTCGCGTTTGCGCACTCTAAATATACATGGGCGCTGTTTTGGCACTCGCATCCATGCCTGTGTAATTTGTTTTGTAGGTGTCATAACATCGACGAAGGTTTTTGCAGTTTTTAGGCTCTAAATCAGGTGCGTAGTTGATGGCTTTTACCACTTAACGGGCTGGTCTGGCTGATGATACTCAGGAAGGCATAATAATATAATGATTATTCATTAATAGCTAAAAATATTTCACCCTATATATGTCTGGCTAATGAAACTCATAAATTTTCCTCTTAATCTCAGCAAATGGAGACAGTGAGCCTCCGACTACCTTTTAGGTAGGGCAGTTCTATGTTCCTTTTATATCTGACATTCTATTGTTGGGTCTGTGATTTATATTTCTAAGCTGAAAGGTGGAATCAGCATTTTTGTTACATCATCACTATTACCCCTCGTTACCATCAATAGTAACAAAGGGCTTAAAAGGATTTGTCTAATGTTTTGTGAACTTACAATGAACCTCTTAGCCCCTCAGACAAAAGGAAAATCCCAAACTTCTCATCTTCGTCTTCCTCTGCCAAAAAACGCCACATGTCAAGAGAAATAAAAGAACATGAAGTGAAATGGGGGTGGGGGGGGGGCTGCGCGGGCATGCTTCTTCTCACGTGGGGAGAGAGAGCTGAGGCCTTCGAGTGCCAGGTTTGCAGATGGCATGGCCTTGGCACAGGGCTCTGCTGGGCACTGAACCTATTGTACTGTACCATTCCTTATCACATTCACTGTACTGCGCTGTGTACTGACCCATTCATTGTACTATGCCGTCAGCTTCTATGGCTTACACTGTGCACGGTTGTTCCTTACCAATCACAGCACTGTCCTGTCCACTGCAGTATTCTCTGTACTGTCCCCTACCAATCACAGCACTGTCCTGTCCACTGCAGCACTCTCTGTACTGTCAATATTACACTCAGTTTCCCAAAACAACACTCACTGTACTCTCTCTTGCACCATTAACTGTGCTCAGAATTCCAGTACAATGCTCAGCAGCAGTAACTATTCTGTTTTCCATCACAACACTAACTATACTCTCCCCTACACCATTCACTATACTCAGTATTCTAGTACAACCCTCATTGTACTCTCCCCAACGGCAATCACCATACTCAATGTCCCAGTACAACTCATTGTACTGTCTCCTACACTATTCACTATACCCACCTTTCCAGTACAACACTCACTGTACTCTCCTCTACCACATTTTCTGTGCTGAGTTGTTCACTACAACACACTTCACACTCTGAAGTGCAGCATTCATTCTACTCAGTTATTCAGTACAAAATTTATTGTTCTGTACTTGTACTCCATTCCCTGTAATGCATTGCCCACTACCATTTTTACTGTACTATATTTTACATCATTCACTTTTCTGTTTGTGCTGTTCTTCAGCGTATTCATTCACTTATTCACTATTTTACAGTACTGTACCCTACCTTATTCACCATACTACAGTATATTCAGTCAGGTATAGTGTAACGCTCTGCACTTTTTTCATTATCTATGAACTGCTTTAACGTAGTATAGAGGGAACAAAGGAAGGAGGAAGTGTGGGTGAGGATATGAGGTAATGGGTGGGGGGCACGTGAAGTTTTGGTCATCAAAGGGAAAATAGCAATGAAAGGATTCGGTGGAGATGTTCTGTAATTATTATGTTAATTGGTGATATTTTTGCCTGTGATTTTATTTTCCCTTTGTATGTAGGAGGATGTGAGGAGCTGCAAAAGCGCTCATTTAAATGCTCAGTAAGGGCAGGAGAGCTCTTGTCGGGCTGGTAAATAAGGGCCAGTTGTTTGTGTGAGCATGCGAGAGCATTAGCGTTAGTGGCAGGGATAGGGAGTGGGAGAATTGGGGGGGTGGGAGTAGCGGAGCCCTTATTTGGTTTGCAGTGGGAAGCCACAACATAGCAGCTGGAGGCAGAAACAGATGCCCAAGAAAATGACACAATAAACATGCCAAGAGAGAGGAAACAAGCAGCAGCAGAATCGTCTCTGTCAGAGGCCTTGGGCCTACTTTGAGAATTTAAACAAATGACCTTGCTGGAACCACCCCTTGTAACGTTGGACATCAACCATTACGGCAATGCCTCAGATGTCCGTAGTAAGATTGGGTGGAATATCACGTTTGCATTAATGTTATTTTTAACCTCTGGCAGAAAGATGGCGTGTGAAAACGAATCCCGGGGTTTCTGCTTTTCTGTAATTTAAGACTTGCTCCAGCTGTACTGCCTTTTCAGGTGGTACTGACTGGTTAAGCAGCCCGGCAGATGCACCAGGATGTGCCGGTTGGGGACAGCATTGTAGCTTTCAGGAGCCTCTGTTAAATATCTGAGCGTGACACAGCAGCTGCTGATGACAGTTGCTTGTATTGGTGCAAGTGACCAGACATTTGTTCGTTCGTTCGTTCGGCAGCATGCAAATGGTCGCCCCGTGTTCATTTCTCTGGACTCTGTCGTGCAGCAGCCTCTGTTGGGGTTTGGCGGGCTTGGACAGCTGCTTTTACTGAGCGCAGCATTTCCTCGCTTTCCTGCAGCCCCCCTCCCCCAGACCCCTTCTGTGCTCTGAATTATGGGACAGTAGGGCACTTGAGGACAGCATTCTGCGCTGTGATCCCTCGATCCAGCCGGATGTCCCACACAGAGAGCGAATTCAACGCCTGGACCCATGTGTCCTGTACTTTGACATTCACCGTAACAAGACATGTGTGACAGTCCAGCCCCATACTTACAGTAAACACAAGAGTAATGGTACCTCTCATACAGTCGATGTGATTTTCAGAATTTGTAGGGAGACCAAGTGTCAGGACCATTTGCTCATGAATAATGAAGCGACTGACAGGGGGGCTGACTCATCTTGTGTTTGCTTTCGGATGCACCAGAGGGGGTTACGGGAAAAGGAAAACCATCAATATTTCAAGCCCATTAAAACACAGTATAGACACGGATGACTTTCCACATTGTTGACAGTTGGATAGGACTGTTGGTTTGGGGTGGCGGTTTCCTCCCCCTCCCAGTCTTTGCAGGATGTATAGTTTCCCGGCATGACTCTGACACTTACAGTCACTGAGCCATGTACCAGCTCACAGAGACATAAATCATAACCCTTGTTCTTGGGGTGGGACCCGGAATCGTCCCTGGGTGGTCCCACAGAAAGCGATGCTCTGACCACACCTCCCCGTGCTTTGTCATGTCATGGCATTATGTTCTGTTGTCGCATTCCAAGGCCAAAAAAGAATGGCAAGAGGGGCTGGAAAAGAACAGCACCATTTTTATTTATGTTGAGCCATTGTGTTCCAGAATTGGAACTTCTTGCCTATGATGTAATGCTATGCCAGAAAGGCCTGTTATTAATCTGGAATTGAGTCTTATCTTACCTGAGCATTCGGGGAAGGCGACAGAGAGCAAAGACGGAGGCAGTGGGAGGGCGACAGAGGGGAAGTGAGGATGTAGGAAAGGAAAACATTCCTTGGCTCATAAATGAGGCAAATTATCACAGCGAAAAAAGACCTGACCAAAAAAAATGATAAAGGCTGGACAAAATAAGCAGTACATTGCTAATTTCCAATGAAAAACATGTATCTTCCAAAATCCATTATTTCAGGAGCAGGAAAAGCACAGTTTCTCAGAAACCGCTTTACAAAATAAACCTTAAACAGCGTAATGACAAACCCTTATCACCACACATGGTTAAACTTGTATTTACACAGCCATCAGTGAACAGTTTAATATTTTAAATCCACTTAGGTGGGTTGTTGTCAGCAAGGCAAATGTCAGTGTCGATAAGATGCAAACTAATATCACTTTATATTCACAATTAACAAGAATGTTAGTCAGCTAACTATCTAGCTATCATTAAGTTTTTATAATTACCAATATAATGTAATCCATACAAATGACCATCATGAATACAACTATTCTTATGTTTGTTAACTAGTACAAACATAAATACTAGTTACATAGATGACTTCATACAACATCTTTTCATTGGTAAATTAGATGTCAAATGCTATCAAGTAGACAGAGGAGAATGAGTGTATTCTTTCCATAGTATAAAGTCGCAATCGTCGGAAAATGGAAATGCATGGTTTTCATCAGACAGTGTCGATATAGTAGGAAAGATGCCACAGTCTTTGAAGAGACGTTCACAGTGCTCCTTTGTCCTTCGGATATGATCTTTGTGACAATATTCAGATTTACAAGAGGATCTATCCATTTTCTGTTCTGCGACCAATCCATAAGACTCAGCTACTGGCAAGATGAGGAAACATCTTCTCTACATTGGCGTGACATTGCATGGCATGCTACATTAACTGAAGAATAGGAGTGGGCGGAGTTGGCATAGGGTTGAGCAAATCGCGGAGGGCTTGATGACTACCAAAAGGACAATTCTCAGGTGATGGTGATAAGTGCCTGTCAGAGATAACTTAACAGCAGTCCCCGGGTTCCACGTGAGGGAGAGGACGTGTCAGCCACGTGTGGAGGGCAGGGATCAGGAGAAGGTTATGATCCGTGAAAGGATTTTAAAGGTGATAAAAAATTTGCTGAAGGCGAAGGAGATCCAGTCTGTGTCAGGGAGGTGAAAAACACAGCCAGAGGGCGGGTGTCAGGAAAACTGATGAGCGCCTGCGTCTGCCAGAGAACTAATTACGCCAAGACGGACAGGAGTGTAATCACCGCCTGCCAAGATCGGGTTTAAATTAGCTACTCCTCAAGTTTTTGACTCGTCAGAAATGTTTTTGACAGAAATGTCTTCCCAGGTTAGGTTTTAATAAGCGTAATCGAAGGCAGTGGGTAGGAATCCCTATTATAATTAAAGTAGGTTTTATTTAATTTATCCCTCTATTAAAGTAATATTTGAAGACAGAGTTATGGATGCAGCATCTTAAATAGGCATTGTATGGACCACACATACGCCCCCATACATATAACAACCAACCAGTTCTTGTACGTGTTGTATTCCAAAAACAAACCAAAAATACTGTGGCAGATATTTCTATTTAGCATTGTTTTTTTAGCTTAACGGAACATCCATCTTCCATGGTGGAAAAAAATAATAGCCAAGGTCCAGCAGAAGAAAACAAGCACATCGAGGGCTGATTGAAGCCTGTGACGCTGACACATTAGCTGTTAGCGAAAGATGCGGTCATCATAACTCCACAGAGTGACCTGAGATTTCCATTTGCTCTCTCCTGGCAGACATCGGTGCATCCATTAGCTTTCATCCTCATCCTATCTCTGTAGGAGGATGGCAGTCAGGCTGCCAAGACAGCATCTGACATGGAGCCACAAACTCCCAGTTGTTGGCTTGCTATGAACTTTGAGGCAATAAAAGTTAAGAAAGTAGGGGTTCTGCTTGGCTCTGTGTTTGGGTCTATTCCCCTTTTGTGCAGATTATAGGTGAAGTTTTATGAAAATGTGCATTGTTAAACCATGTTCCATGGATATTTTTGTGTAGTGTGGAGTTATGCAATCAGTTCTATATCCTGCCATTGGTGGTGTTCTGCTCTGGTTTGACCTCACAATATTAACATGTCCTCCTGCAAAACTCAGCAGCTACTCTTTTATATCTCAATGCTGACACCTTGTTGTTTTCATCTCCGTGAGGCACCGAGCCCAGTGGTCAGTGCTGAGCCCAACAGACGATTAGGGAGATGGTGAGGAAGAGTGTAAACGAGAGAGAGCTAAGATGGCCATTAAGCAATTAGGGGCAGAAACTGGATCCACTGAAAGCTTTTTCCCAGAGTCCAATGGGAGGCATTGAAGTGAGAAAAGGATGGGTCGAGAGTGGCCGTTTGGCTCTTTAGCATCAGTGAGGGTTGGAGGAGCTGATGAATGGCTGCACATATTAGGAATCCCTCCAGACCTCCAGGCCCAGTGCCAACCTGTTTACACTCGTGAGTGCCTGTATTTGTTACCACACAGGACTGAACTATTCACTTGGAAGTCATCTCTGCCTCGCTTCTTTCCAGGTAGCCGTAGTTACCTGCTATGCGCTACTTGCCGTGCCTTGTTTGGGGCAAGCGTTTTTAGTAAGCTTGGAGACTCCGATAAAGCTCTGCTTGGATGTCTCTCTCCTTTCCCTCCACCACTTTGTGAAGAGGAGGTAGGTGCCATCACACAAAATTTAGACCTCTGTGCCGGGAGGATATTTTAAAAGTTTTAAATCAGTGTTTTTTTTAGAGATAAGAAGGTCCCAGATACAGCGGCAATGCTGGCTATAAATAATAATAATAAACTGACAGCGCAGCTGCCTGTCAATTCATCAAAGCGTCATTATGTGTTCTTTTCTCAGTCAGTGTGTGTCCTGTAAGGTTTAGTGCTTTTTCTTTCACACGTGTCATGTAATTATTTACACTGCACTGCTCCATATCTAATATGCTCCATAGTCTTGTTTAACAAGTCTAGCCGTTCTATTGTCATTTTCAGGCCTGGTATTTGTAACCGAGATTCCCTTCATTGTGTTGTTTCTCAAAGGAAGAAACATGTGCCCCCAACCTCCTTCGCAAAACCCCCCAACTCTTGTATTTCCAGGGGCGGGGGAGGGCTGTCAGGCCCATACTGTTGAGAAGAGTATGAGTGCTGCTACACACACACACACACACGCACACACACACACACACATCTCCTTGTATAACCTCCCCTCCTCCACAGTGTTGGTCATGTTGACC
>JAABNX020000042.1:10131050-10144357 GCA_015163995.2 Mormyrus lacerda | reverse complement strand
CACACACACACGCACACACACACACACACATCTCCTTGTATAACCTCCCCTCCTCCACAGTGTTGGTCATGTTGACCCCCGCCCCCCCAACTCCCCCTTGGTCTCTCAGTCCTGACTCATTCCTGCTCCCAGTTAATCACTCCTGACTCATGCCAGTAGCAGGGATGTCTGTGCATGTGTTGAGGGGAAGGGGCGGGAGATCTAGTGGGGCGGGGGGTGGGTACATGGATGTAATAGCCATGTGAAGGTGTTCTGGGGTATTCCATGAGAAGTGGCGACCCAGGGGAAGCCTTCAGCAGCTGGAGAGCTCTGGGGTTTTTCAGACGTCTACCCTCTACGACCTTCATGGGCTGAGACCTCACCAGGCTGACATCATGCACGCACCCAGAGCCCTCACTTTTGGAGAGACAGAGCGCTGCCGGGCCCTGCCGTTATTTCATTATTATTATCTCATTTTTTATAATTTTTTCGATTAGCAGATGCTTTTATCTAATGGTAAGGATCCCTAGTGGAAATGCTACGAAACTTCAATCCTAGCTGCTGTCCCCTAAACAGAAGCAAAGGGGGCAGAGCTGGTACATCTACCGGCTTTGTGTTTGCTTGAAAACCACACTTCTTACAGAGGGGCTCCTTGGCAGAATCTGATTCACTGACATGAAATTAAAATGTGAAACAAAGCAGATTGTTTTTTCCCCCTGGCTTCTTTTTAACACTTGCCTTCAAGTCTGGCCAGGAAGTGATCAGGGTGTCTTTTCTGTAAGACAGAGCGATATACTGTGCATCAGTCTAATAGGCATTTATACCAGGGGCGGTTTACAATTTTCCTGGCTTGTCTCCAGTGCTGTAGTCCCCCTGCAGGCCTCCTGTAGTCAATCTAACACTGTGTTTTATGATCTGGCTCTTGCAGTCTGCTGGGTTTTTCCACTGATTAAATCTCGGCTCAAAACCGCTGTCCGTTTAACCAACGAAACAGACTGAAAAGATCCGATTAAGCTGCTTCATTAAATTATGACACATGAAGCACCATGTAACACACAAGCCAGTAGATATGGGTGTTTTTTTTCTTAAAAGGCCATAATACAATGTTTCCCAACCCAGTCCTCAGGGACCCCAGACAGTCCACATTTTTTCTCCTTCCGAGCTTCCAACCAATCAAAAACTCAGAATACCTGGCATGAGTGTGTTGGAAGAAAACAAGAATATGGACTGTCGGGGGTCCCTGAGGACTGGGTTGGGAAACACTGCCATAATATAACATCTGCTGAGAGCCAGAATCTCCTGTATTGCTCATTTAGACGTTTGACCTGGGTTCTGCAACAGGCTGCATTCATCCATCCATCCATCCATCTATAACTGCTTGTTAGGATTATGGTGATGCTGTAGCTCATCCCAGAACATACAAGACACAAGGCAGATGATGCCCTGGACTGAATACCGGTCCATCCCAGGGCACGCACTCACACACAATATCTCACTATGGGCAGTTTTGTATTGGACCACGGTAACATATCGGATTATCGGCAGGAATCCTGCGCCAGCGCCCTAGAAGCGAAACGCTAAGGTGCTTCCCACTGAGACGTCATAAGCGTGTGCGCTTATAAGAACAGCTGCCTGATGTTTCTAAGACGTCATTCACCCTTTGCTTCTATTTGGCTTCATTCAATAGGCATCTTAATACAGGCTGATCAACTAGAAGCTCGTTTTAAATTAACAGTGGGCAACCGTTTGATACTTTTCAAGTCCCGCCCTGCCCAAACCTGCTGTACGTTTATATTAATTTAACATGCAGATTTTTGCACCTCCCCTCTGTGTGAGTGTGGGGTTTGTATGTTCTGACCATGGTCTGTGAGTATTCTCCAGGTACTCCAGATTCCTCAGAGTTACATTTAAGTTGCTTTAAATTGCTAATAAAGCATGAGAGTGTGTTTGAGTACAGATGTGATGAACTGCCTTATATGGTATACCCCTAGCCCTCCCAGGACCCTGATCAGGATAATGGACATGGAAATTAGGTTCATTTCCTGGGGCGGGGTCACAAGGACACTGGCCCTAGCTGAATGCTGATTGGCCCCTAGACTGCCCTTCCCCTGTCACTTACCAAGGCAAAACACATCATTGGTTAATGAATGATAAGGTTGGCCTCTTTGTATGAATTATGGCCTCCATCAGACCCTCCACCTTAATAAACCCTAGAATGAATGGATGGATGGCTGAAGAGTTTTATACATACCGCTGTGTACCTTACTAGCCAAATAGTACTGCAATAACACACAATAAATCTATTTATTGCTATTTGCAGCGTTGCAGTTGCCATGACCTTCAGCAATTCACCATCATGGGCACTGAACCAACTTTACATAAGCTGTAGTCCAGCCTTCAGAGTTTCATCCAGAGGTGGATAGTAGCAGTCCAGAAAGTAAAAATCCAAACCTAACTGAACTAACCGGTTGAGTATAAAGAGTCACAGTCACATCTGTACTCATCTGGTTGGTTGAAACAAAATCTTGATGTGGATTTTTACTTTCTGGACTCAAACTATCCACCTCTGTTTTCATCCATGTCTTTGTAGCTCCAGTCTGTCTCTCGCCCACAAAGCTGTCATACAACAAAACACATACATTTCTTGTATGTTTAGATAACGAATGCCATCTGCCCTCCTGTATCCCAGCATGCCTCTTGCAGTCAGAGCTGGTCAACTATGAGCGAGTGAAGGAGTACTGCCTGAAGGTACTCAGCCACCAGCAAGACCACTTCAAGGCCATGTACCGCGCCGGCATCGCCTACTACCACCTGGGTGACTACGAGTGTGCCCTGCGCTACCTGCGCGACGCCAAGAGCCGCGAGCCCACAGGTAGGCAGCCCGATACCCCCGTACCGTCACCATGGGAACCTCTGAGGGGAAATTCCTTTCAGGATGACGTATGGAATCATTGACTGACTCGTACTTCCATATCCGCTCATAAAATGTGAAATTCTGTTGTAATATCAGGCAGCAAATACAGGCTACAATAAAATGTTGATGCTGATCGCATGATATGGTTTAGTGTAACCCTCCTCCTGCCTCTTTCTTTTTCTATCCCTCTCTCTCTGTCTCTTTCTCTCTCTCCCTCCCTCTCAGACACTAATGTGTTGCGGTATATCCAGCTGACAGAAATGAAAATGAACAAGAGTGGCCAGCGGGAGCGAGAGAGTGGCAAAGAGGTGGTGGGCTAAGCTCCTCACCCCATTGCTTCTAGTCTAACCCCTCCTTCTGCTTCATCTCCTCCTCCTCCTCCTTCTTCTCCACAATATCTCAATACTCACTATTTCCTCCTTTTCACTAAACACCTGTGTCCCAGGTATGCTGGGGCCATAGCGCCACCTAGTGACAGGGGCAAGCCACGCATTCATTCTCCCATCGTCCTCCTTATGAGACACACACACACACACACACACACAAACAACAACACAACTCCTGTCCCCCTGCTTTGGAACTATTTGCCCAAGCTCATTTTGAGCAAACACGCAAGCCAACAAAATAAACAGGTGAAAATTAAAAGAGAAATACAATCACGTCCATTTAGTGGTCGAACACAAATTAAAAAGATAAAACCTTACGGGATGTTGTTCAGCTATAAATAAAAAATACAAACAAAAAAATGTACAATGTTTATGTATGTATGTAAGTTTACTTTTTTTAATTATTTGAAGAAAGACGAGAGGCCCTGGCCTGTGGAAGGGATTTAGGTGCCAGTGTGTGACTTTACGAGCCACAGTCGCTCGGGAAAGAGGGACAACGGAGCGAAAGAGGTCGCCGTCCAGGCGCAGGTCAAGGCAGTGTCAAACGCAGCACTGTGCCGAAATCGCGCTATGATTCACACCAACTCAGAGAAACGGTGCCCCCCCTGCCCCACCTCAGGCTATACCACCAAAACAAGAGGGGAGGAGAGAGGTTATGTAAGGATGCAGCCTCTGTCTTTTTGATACTGAAAAGAAGCTGGCCTGTTTTTGATTAATACTATTTTCCTTTTCTTAACTTTCTCGTTCATGTTGGGACTGTTTGACCTCAAGGGCTAATTCTGTGTTTGTAGTTTCTTTGTTGGCATTTGATTTGACTCGATGTTCTTGATGTCATTAACATTCTAATTCTGATACTTTTCTAAAGGAAGTATGAGCATCTCTTATTTTATGGTTCTGAAGCAAAACGTATGTTCTTATATCCTGATCTGTCATCGACTGGTATATCCTAATCTGTCATCGACTGGTATATCCTGATCTGTCATCGACTGGTATATCCTGATCTGTCATTGACTGGCGTTTGTGTTTATTTCACACTTGTCCCTCCTTGAGATCTGTAAATGTGTTTCACCATCATAGACCCCCCCCCCCACAATGACCAGTATGAAATCAATGGAGAGGGTCTCCTCCCATCTTTTGCCGTTGCCCGGTCCGCCACTCAGACTCACGTTGCGTGAGGTGTTGGCAAGCGGTGGACCACCATATAATGCAAAGGTGTTGTCTGTGCAGAAAATACTACTACTAACATCTGAGACTGTTCATTAATTTGCCTGTCAGAATCGTGTATTTGCCATTTGAGATTCCTATTTATTTTTTATTTTTAAAGTAAGCTGTCAATGTCACAAATGGGTAAAATATTAGTAAAACTGTAATACTGCTACGACGAGATCTGTATTTAGACTAATAACATTAAGAGTAATAGAGTTCATGGGAGTTCATATTAGCAAAACTATAGATCTAGTAAATAGCCAAGTCTAATCTCTGACCCTCTTGCTTCTCAGGGCCAATGGGTCTTGCTGGGGTTAGGGCACACGGCTCATTCACCCACTATATTGTTAGGAGGGGCTGGGGGGGCAGGATTCTGATCTCACACTTCTTCCAGTGCTGAAGATCCCCTTGCTCCAACTCACAACCCACCTAGCCAGACTTACTGTGGTTTAAAAAACAACGAGAAAAAGCAATTTTCTGAGCTTAGCAGCGCTTGAGGGGATGAACCAGGTTTCGGTTGCTAGACTTTTGCTAAAACTGACCTGCATGGCGATGGATTAGAAAAAAAAAATGTGGCACCTGCATGGTGCCCAAGTAGTGCACGCACAGGCGGGGGGGGGTTGCTTTAAAAGGCATGTGGCCTTCCCCAGCGGCTCCTCATCTCTACACTCCTCTTGTTCTCGTCATCTGTGCTGATAAACTCCTTAAATGGGTCAGGGAGGGGAGGGGGGAGATAATGGGTGGCCCATCAATAGTCGGTTTGCCTAAGCAGTGAGTCCCCAGAACGCTGGCTTTGCAGAGAATGTAGCACAGATTCATGAAAGCAGCAAGGGGGCGCTGTCACAACACACGGACTACGGTCAATAACGACTTCCCACTTATCGGATCAGGCATAACAAACAGAGCGTGATATATTTACAGCCTCTGAACAGAGTGAATAAATACACAATTAAGCAAATAAACACACCATGCTGTTTCTCGCTGACTTAATACTGGAAATCAGAAATATATCACTTAAATCCAGAGGGGTAATGCCGATGTATAGGAGCCCATTTCCTGCAGAGGAGCCTGGGGAAGTCAAGCCTGTTGACATGCAATGTTCTCTCTGCGTTTCTTTGAGGTTGGAACCGTGTTATAATGTTGCCACGGCATTGCAGAGATGTACTTACGTGTCATCTGGTGCATTAAACTGCTGTGCCACTCCCTCTCTCTTTCTGTCTCTCTCTCTCTGTGAGGCTCTCCCTGTTTCTCTCTCTTTCTCGCACTTGGAAGAGAGCAGTGGGGGATAGTAGCACGCTGAGGTCACACTCTCTGTCTACCAGGGGGTTCAGATTGTCCGCCTGGGCCCCATGTGAAGGCTCGTGTCTCAAGAGTTGTGTCACAAGCCACGCCCCCTATCCCACCCATGCCCCACCCCTTCTTGGCCCCACCCCATACCATGTGCTGCATCCCGCCTTCCCACCACAGGCAGCACCTGATTCTGTGCATCGAGAGAGGCTCCCTCCTGTCAAACCTTTGGTGGATCACAGCCAGGCAGAACAACAAAAGCACAACTCGAGAAATGTAGACAAGTAAATCGCTGTGTGTTTTGCTTTGATGTCACTTTCCGTATATGTTTGTTGACTGTCCAAGTGAGGATTTTTTGTGGTTTTAAAATTATTGTAAAAAAAATGGTTGTGCTGATAAAAAAAAGCTTTATTTAATAGGACTGATTTATTTATCTTTGAAAAGTGGTGGAGGAGAGAGTGTAAGGGTCATAAATATGGCAGGCACCTTTAGCCAACGTGTATCCCTGGAAGCTTCTGGAAGCTTGTCCACTCTGTGTTCTGTGTGGGCCCTGAATGATGTTTCTGGCCTCCGAGATGTCATACGGAAGGCTGAGGATCCAGAGCGTGCCATCTTAGAAGTCTCCAGAAACAGACTCCATCTTCAGGGGATGGACATTGATCCTGCGTTTGGTTGTGTAAAAGAGACACTTTTTTGAGAGACTTTTGAATGGAATGATGAGAGACCCAAATAAAGAAGAAAAAAAACGAACCACAAGCCTGGGAATGCGCTAGAGATTGGCATTTGAAGAAAACATGAAATAAAGTTTAAAAAGGGAAGTAAGTGTGCCAGTGTTTTGTATCATTTGCAGTGAACCTCGCTGGGCATTCTTTGGTTCTTTGGTTAATGTACAGAAATTTGAAGACAAACACACAAAAGTTTGCTAAGCTAATTTTCTGGAGGTCACTAGCTTTACTGATTTTACTGTAATTTATTAGCATTCAACAAAAACCACCAAAACCTCTTTTTTAATAAAAAAAAAGAGACAATAAGCATTGGGGCACAGTGGCGCAGTGGTGTCACCTCACTACTCTAGCACCAAAGTTTCAGTCTCTGCCATGGTTCCATGTGTGGAGTTCTTAGGTTCCCTCTGTGTCATCTTCGGGTTTCCTCTGGGTACTCCAGTTTCCCCCCACAGAACAAAACCACGCTGAGGTTAATTGCAGTTGCCAAAGTGGGCACAGGTGTGAGTGAATGTGCCCTGTGATAGGTTGGTGTCCCATCCTGGGTTGATCCCTGCCTTGTGCCCATATGCTGTGGGCAGCCCTGACTAGGACAACTGGTTATAGAAGATGGGTGATTGAAAAAAAACAAAACTAATCTGTGAGTTAATGATTATCTTATGAGTATCTTGTGGGGATGAATCTCTTAGGTTTTGTTCCTAATAACAAACAAAGCCTAAAAACAACACACATACACACACACACCAGAAGGAGAGGGTGATCTTCTGGACACGTTAACCTTCAGTATGTGCCAACAAAATATGCAGCACTTATTGCCTCCACCCATGTTGATAAAAATCAGCACTTCCTGGATCTCCATGTTAAAATTTTTGGGAACATCGCGGTTTCCTGCTGTTACCTGAGCAGCAGCACCTGCCCTGTCTCCGTGCCCCAAATTTCTTTTCCCAATTCTGCTTTACTGTCATTTTCCAGTCCATTGCCCCCTTCCCCTTCAACCCCCATCCACCCCACCCCCTCACTCTCCCTCTATTGCCTCTCCTAAGGTAGTAATCTGTGTGTCACTAGTGACTACCCAGCTTAACGGCTTCCTGTTGGGGAAGGAGGCAGGGAGAGTGACGGGGGAGGGAGCATCAGTGTGTGTATAGAGGTTGAGAAGATTGTGGCTGAGGGAAAAAGAAAAAATGAGGATTTAAGATAAGCTAGTGCATTATGGGTAATAGTACAATTAACTGATTACAGCTCCTCTGTTGACCAACAAGAAGACACAAACGTTGGGCCACTATGTTTGGTGTGTCTGTGTGTGAATGCATGGCTTTGCTGTTTCTGGGGCCACTTCAGGGCCCTCCAGCTCCCAGTAGAGTGACTGTTTGTGGCCCTATGCAAACACGTGATCTGAGAGCTGGCAAATTGAAATTTTAACTCAAGCAAGGGTAAAAGACGATGACTGGTCTGTTGTTCTGTGCCTTGAATGCATTGCACGCTGAAGGTCCACTGAGCCATTCTCCACACACTTCTCCAGCTTTAAACACATTTTGACGAACATGTCCTTTGTCTGCATTTTTAGTGCCCTCACCTCTCGTTCTCTTCCCCCCTCCGTCGCTTTCCAGCTCTTTGTCATGGCTTTTAATAGCATTGCCATGGAAGTGAAATGGTGTTGCTAGGTAACTAGCTGGCGTCTGGACGAGCGTTCGAGTGGAGGCTGAGCCACCAGACAGAGTGGTGAGTGTACTTGTGCGCGATGCTGCCCGTGCGACTGCCCGTACGAGGCGGTGTGTTTGCAGCTATAAACAACGCCGCATGTGTGCGATTTGCTCATTTCTTGGTGTATGTGCATGAGCGGAGTGAATCCGTGGGTGCGTGTGCGATTTTATCTATGCCTGTACTTTAAATCTCTGCAGTTTGTCCTTGGGTTACACTTCAGCCACACACACTATCAGTCCTCAGTGGTGGGGCTTCTGTTGTGGCTGTCATGACTGTCACACATTCAACAAGATATAGTATGAACACTCATAGAAAACAGTACAATACTGCTCATTTAACATCAAGAATCACCATCAATGTTAACTTATGAGCTAAATCACGAAAATATAAATTACATCTATTGTAGTACATGCAACTAATGCAGTATGTATTTAGCCTCGGAAACATATGAACACAATCTAATATTGGAACCGTACAACATTTTCTCAGTATTTCGTAAGCACGACTAGCAATTACACGTTTAAGGTTTGGCGGCATCTAGTGGACGATTTATTTATTTGCCGTTGAAGTGGAAGTGTTCTGACTTGGGTTCAGAAATTAAAATCCATTCACATCAAACGATAAAAAAAGACAGTGGAAGCATATACCTATGTGTGTCTTCCCAACCCAAGCTGTTACAGCAGAACACCCAGCTGTACAAAAGGGGTAAATCTGCAAGTCACTACATTAAGCAAAACATACGCAAGTCATTTCAGCAACACAGCTTACATCAGTGGTCCATGGTCATTTATTCACACCTTGACAAGTAGGCTAATCATTCATTTATGATCAGACAGCTGCACTCAATGACATCATTTAGCCTCAAACTTCAAAAGCATGGATCCATATGCTTCATAATGGAACATCTGTCAATTGTCCAAGAAAGGTAGTAGCTTGGTTTGTTGGTTGTTTTGCTTTATATATATTTACATATATATATACACACAAATATATACAGATAATCCCTGGGGAAAGGTTAATGAGAACAATAATTAATTAAATCCTTTTAATAATAACAATAATTGTAATAAATATTCTGAATGTTCTCATTTGGTCAGGGGGAAATGTAATCAATTTGATTCAGCTACCTAAAATCAACACAGTTGTGAAAAATAAAAAAAAAAAACATTTCAAAGAGATGCTGTACATTGTATGTCTGCTACTCTGTTTAAAAAAAACAAAAAAACAGGAAAAACAACAAAAAATGCCAGTTCAACAACACAGCTACTTGTACATAATAAATAGTTTCTTTGCTCTGCCAATGGCGTGAGGTACAAGACGCACACTCCTGTGCGGACAGCGGGAAAAGCTCACGGCATCTGCGTTTGCAGTACTACAAGACGAAAGCGGGCACGTTCGTTTATTTTGTTTTGTTCGTCCATCTCTCTATCTCTTCCCACTGTATTTTTGTTTACTTTTTGCTGACTGATTGAGTCCAGAGATCAAAGAGAAAGGACCGGCCTGGCTTTGTTGTCCAACAGGAATGCCTGATTTGCAGTGCAGAACAGGTAGTGCGAGCTGAACGAGTGAGAGTTGTTTGCCGCCCGTAGCAACGTCCTGTTCTGAGAGACACATCCTATTTTTTTCCTCTGTTTGCTTCTCCTCGTCCTCCCCTTATTGTGCTATAGTGGGACCTTCCACCTCACCTGATCTGCATTGCCAAGATTGAAAAGCTCAGTCCAGCTGCAGTATCAGAATGAGGTTTTAATCCCACCTTACATTTTAAGCCATTTCCACTGCACAAGAACTGTGTCATGTTTGACGTGATGACACAGAACTCTTTTGCACACTACATCTGCTGTGTACGGGCTACAGTAGGACGACGGCACGGACTTCTGTGAATGGCTGCTGGATCGCACACAGACACACATTTGGAAATTATTTAGAACAAAAAGTAAAATGGGGTAATTAGGGTGATATGTTGTGGCTCGCTGGCTCAGTGGAGCGGTGGTTGCATGTTCTTCTTGTGATGTGACGCTTTTCTCCGGCTATTCTAGTTTTCTCCTGAATTCCAAAAACATGCATTTAAGTGAACTGCTCGTAGTATGTGTGCGTGTGAAGCAAAGTTTCCTAAACCGGACCTTGAGGACCCCCATACACTACACATTTTTGCTGCTAGGGAGCTGGGAGGGAGCAAAAATGTAGACTATCTGTGAAAGACGTACAAAAAAAAACATGGACCGTCTTTGGGGTCCCTGAGGACCAGGATGGGAAACACTGCTGAAAAGGACTGGCATTGTGTCCAAGGAGATCCCCTGATCTACGCACCCCCAATCCTCCTGAGAGTGAGGATGCTGGTGCGCTAGGAGAAGTGCTGCCCACACAGGGTGGTGCCCGCCTGCTGGCCACACAGCGGCACGGTGCTGTCCTGGCTCTGTCCTTCCATGTCAATGTCCAGCAGGGACGGCCTGGTTCCGCCCACGCTGCTGTCCCCTGAGCCCAGCGGGCTGTCGCAGCTGCTGCCCGGCGAGGAGCTCAGCGTGCGGGACAGTGACGGCAGCTTCCAGGGGTCCATGCGGGGCCGCGATGGTGTGGGGCGCGGCCGTGCTGCAAACTCCAGTGTCTTGGGCCTTTCGGGGGCGCCTGTGCCCTCGTGGTCCAGCGTCAGGGGGGGTGGAGCCTTGCGGCGAGGAGCCACGGGGAACAGGGTGGAGGGATCGGGCAGCCGGGGTATTTCCAGGGTTTCCTGAGAGCCTGGGGGAGAAGGATACCCCCAGTTACAGGAATGATGTATTTTAATCTCTCCAATGATAATGATGCAGCGCCACTTAAACAGCTGCTAATTAATTCCAAGGGAATTAATAAAAAAAAGCAAGTACCCATGATACACTGTCAAGGGGTGATACTAGTTTGTTTTAAGGTGGGGGGCAAAAGTAGGGCCCTAATTCATAAAGATATGTTTTGCATTGGTGAATGATCGGGGAGGGGGATCAATCAACATTCAGGGGGGGCAGTCCTCATGTATACGCCCCTGTCCAGGGAAATAAAAACCAGGAGGGACTTGTACCCCACCTCACAGTATTTAATGTAGCTTCAGTTGCCCCTCCCCCCCAAACAATACACCTTTGGTTAAAGACAAAGAAGTTACTAGTTTCTTTTCTTATAAATGGCTTAAAATTTTTTTGTTAATTATTATCTGTCTTGCTGAAAGTTAATCATTTGAGTTGTGTTCACCTGTCTTCTGTGTGGGGGAGGTGAGAGGGGGCAGCGGCGCACTGCCATCTGAGGGGGTGCGGCGGTGGCCCAGCGTCTGCGTTCGTGGCCGGATGGCCCCATCGGAGGGCGTGCGGCGATGCCCGCGGCTGTGCACCATGGTGGCCGACACGTGCGTGGGCGTCAGTGACTGATTGGGCTCGCGCTTGAAGCTCTCCGCCCGCAGGTCCAGCAGGGGGTTGAGAGCGGGGGTCTGGACAGGTGGTGAGGGTCTGATGGGCGTTGTCTGAGGCAGATCATCAGGGTCCGAGGGCAGCAGCGACTTGGTGGAGTTGCAGTCGGACAGCGAGGACAGCGAGAGCAGCGTGACGGTGGGCGACGCGTCCAAGCTGGGTAGGATGGAGTCATGCGGCCGCCCATGCGACAGCGATAGCGTGCGGCTCGGTGGTGATGTGCTGCGTCGGAAGCGGCCCGCCCGCTGAAACAGTCCCTCCTTCTTCCTGCGCTGCTCCTCACGCAGGTCCTGCTCATCCTGGGAAACCTGAAAACCGGAAGGGGGACACTATCACGTCACAATAGATCACCACCTGCTTATCACAACCATTCACTCTCTACTTCCTGTCTGCATCTTATGTGCCAGTCAGGGGCACTGGAGGGGCATGGAGACCCTGGCATGGTGTTTTCCAATCCGGTCCTTGGGGATCCACAGACGATCCACGTTTTTGTAGGGAGCAAAAATGTGGACTTTACGGCAGGAAGCTTGGAGGGAGCAAAAACATGGACTGACTGTGAATCCCTGAGGACTGGATTGGGAAACACTGCCCTGGCAGATTCAGGGAGCCCAGCAATTGACAGAGATCCTCAAATATGCAAAATTATCTATAAAATTAAACAGAGCCTAAGGTGACATTTTGTCAGGGGATATTAAATTTATAGGTATACCCCTGATTCCAGACACCCTCATGTGTAATTTTGCAAACAACCATAATTTGTATTGATAATTAATTATATTTATTGTATTTGTACATAATTCATTTGTGCCTGTTTACCTACCTAACTGCATTTCATTGACTCTGCACAATACTTGTTCTCAGCACAATGACAGTGAAGTTGAGTGTAATCTAACCTAATTTAACCAGTACCTGACATCCAACTCCCTGAGCCTGAGTCACTGGCCAGTAGGGTAGGGATAGGGTTAGGGGCCTTAATGACATAAACACACTGCATCAAGCAGAAAATATCAAACGCTCAGCAGCTTGGTCAGCACGCCTGCTATAAATGGTTAGTGTCCAAATTAAACTGCTTAGCTAAGTAACGACATGCCGTAGAGAGCGACCGGGAGCACATTTTTAGCAGATGGATGCAAGATCCAGAGCAACTGACAGCGACACTTTGTTTGTCCCTTCTTTTGTTTGTGTTTCGTTTTGATCCCCCGTTGCTGCCACTTCCAGGCTGCTCACTGTTAACAACAGCTTCTCTGAACAAATAACTGCTAAGTCTGTTCTTTGTTTTTGATCGAGCGGCTATGGGGAGATGAGCACCCCCTCCCTCCCAACCCCCGCAGTACCTGCGTCCTGCCCAGCTGCAGCAGGTCGTGGCCCAGTGCCACAGAGGCCAACACGGACGCACAGCCCAGCAGCAGCATGTCGCTCTTCTTGCGCTGGCTGCAGCGGCGGGACAGGTCCGCCCCCCCCCATGCAGTTGGGCCCACCCCCACCCAGGAGGGGCCTCCATCCTCCACACCCCCATTACTGTCGGCCTCCAGGGACATGGAGGAGTCCTGGGACTCGCAATGCTCCTCTGCAAGGGAGGATAAACGAAAGCTGATAACGGCAAATAGATTAGATGGATGGATGGATGGATGGATGGATGGATGGATGGATGGATGGATGGATGGATGGATGGATGGATGGATGGATG
>JAABNX020000042.1:10107848-10118651 GCA_015163995.2 Mormyrus lacerda | reverse complement strand
AGTGCAGTGGTTAGCACTGTTGCCTCACACCTCTGGGACTTGGGTTCCATGTGTGATGTTTGAGGGTTCTCGGGTTCTCCCTGTGTCATCATGGGGTTCCCCCAAGGTGTTCCAGTGACCCCCCCCAATCCGAAATCATGCCAAGGCCCATAGGTGTGCGAGTGTGCGTATGCCCTGCAGTGGGTTAGCACCCCATCCTGGGTTGTTCCCTGCCTTGTTCCCTGATTTCAAAGCAAATTATGTTTTCCCTTCTGTACCAAAACTGCACTAAACTCAAAATCGAGGTTTGTAACAACCCATGAATTCTATGGTTGCATATGCCTCATGTTTAATCTGTCCCATTTTCTGGTGAAAATGCAAACGAAAAGTTCTATTGTTCGTACTGAGGAATCACACATAACTCAAAATTCGACCACTGGGACTGAACAAAGCTGATAAAACCACAACAGTTTAGGCAGGTGGGGGGGAAGAGAGAGACAGGACCTCACAGACTAAAAGCAGCCACCCCAACTTAATTCACAGCAAAACCAGCAAGTGCAGCAAAACCCAGCTCCTATAGCTACACGTTCTCAATGTGCTCCCTGGCCAGCTGTCTACAATCCTGCTCTGTCCCCCCCGCAGGACGGTGGTCTAGGGTGTCCTCCCAGGCTTAATAATCACACTCAGCTGGCCTATATCTGCTCGTCTAGTAAGTTCTGTGAATCCCATGGGATCGTTTTCCACTTTCTCCCGAGCCGCTACGATCCGTTTAGCGGAAGATTCCGATTCGACACGCCGTGCAGACGCTGTGACCTGCCTTTGCTGCCGGCAACTGACCACTGCTCGGCCTCCTGGCTGACATCGGCCGGGAGCACCTCCCCCCTCGATTTGCATCCCGCTGACTCTGTGAGACCAGGGACACCCGGTGCAAGGTCCCCAGCAGAGGCGTGCAACTCCACCACCCACGGCCACCTCCCGTGCCTGCCGGTACCCAGATGCTTTCCAACAATGCCCCTCTTGCAGGAGGCCCCTGGTCACTGGCGCATTGGCGCACGCCGTGGTGGCTGCGCTGTGCAGTGGTACCCGTGCTGGGTGTCTGACTCAAACACACGCCGAGAGCCGCGGTCTGCCGATTAATCTGTGTCGCTGCAAGCTGAGAAACCACAGGCCCCATTTTTGACGTAACACTTCGCCCTGTCCTAGTTAATCTCTTTTTGCCAGTTGATAATTAATAAAACAGAAAAAGGACTTAACTAAAAGGCAAAAGAACGCCGCTTCACGCTTAAGTTCCCACAGAGCAGAACGGCGCCGGGATTTCATCACTCTTTGTACTTTGCCCTCTGCGCGAATGACCCCGTATGAACCTGTGTAAACTAGCCCCTCCCCCTACCATTGTCCACTCCCTCTCCAGCTTGTATCAGGCTTTTTTTATCCCCTCTTCACTCAGCCCCTATGAAGCATTCCTTCGCTTGTTTACTCTTCATTTTTTTTCATCCCGCGGTTCAAGGTCTACAGTACGTAACACACCTCCCTCTGTGGCCTTCCCCCCCAGTGACCCCTGTCGTCGTCAGGCCGTCCCTGCCTTCAGCGTGTGATAAAGGGGTCATTGTTGCTGCCCTGCAGCACCCTCGGCTGGGCAACAGTTTTCCTCTGTCTCAACCTTACGCTGGGGATTGTCTCTCCAGATCTTGCGCTGGGATTGGGTCACGTAACTCCTACAACGTGAAGTCTCCAACCATCTCCAGCTTCAAGCTTCTTTTCTCGGAGCTGTCTCCTCTCTGCTTACAGAGTTCCAAACGTGGAATGTTTAGTCACACGTCACGAGCCTTTCTGAAGTCAGGTGTGATCCTGTTTACACAGCACTGCCCTCAGCATCTCAGCATTCTGCTAACATGCCAGTGCTTCATCTGAGGCACTGCGTCGCTGCCAGAGCCCATTAAAACCGCGGCGCTTCGCGACGTCAAATTACAGGAGCAAAAAAAATTACACAAAGCAACTCAAAACTCAGATGACATTCAAAATTATTCAAAATATTTCAAAGAGGGACAGAGAAGGAGATTGGATATCTTTGAAGTCCGGCTCACCGTCCAGATTGTGTTCCAGATCTCTTCTGGTCCAAGGAACGAAGCCAAGTGCTGAGAGTTTATCAGCACCAAGGGAACCTCTGTTTTTTAAAGGAATATACCTGCTTAGAGTCCAGCTAAGTACTCTGTGATTTCCCACCCTGACCTATTTACCCACAAGCTGGTTAGCAGACAAGGCAAAAGCCTCGTTTGCATTTCAAAGCACGCGTTCATTTCAGGCCCAAACAAAGATGACTGCATGTTAACCAAGCCTTTATTGGTCTCCTGTCCGATGCCAGATGAAAATAATTAATGGCCTTGAAAACGTACACCTCCCTGGCACTTTCTGGCGTACCGCTCCGGGCCCCAAGCTGCATTTTGTTGACCAGTGCAACTGATGAGTGTGTCACCAGCAACTGGGTCACCACAACACTCGTCTCAGTTCGGTGGCTAGGGGCTCTCCCCAACCCACTGAAACACACCTGGTCTGAGTAGGCACAAAGACATTAGGCATTACGAAAATCATCATAGCCCCTCCACGCTACAGTCACACCCCAATAGGGGAGATACAGTCCTCGCAATACTGTCAAGATTACAGTGTGTAATATTTATATTTATGAAGTATACTCATAATACTATAGATGAAGCTTTGCTAAATATATGCCGATAACAATTAAAAAAGGTGAATTTGAGCACATTTCCGTCTAGCAAAGACCCTATAGACCTAACAGCCATGTGCATTAAACCACTTAGACCGATGCTAGATGGAATCTGGCTAATGATTTAATGACACAGAACAACCACAAATTCCAATTCACTTAACCTCTGCGGCAGAACATATGTGCTCTCATGTGTTCTGTCGCAGGTAATAGTGTGATAAGCTGCAGGTTCCTGTCACTGTGTAAGTCAATGATTCCCTGGGGGTGAAGGGAAGGGTGAGAGCGATAGATGACACAGCGCTTGGCACGTTTCCCAGAGGTTTTGGGAAGACGGTGTTGGTGGGGGCGGCGGCAACTGGGACAGGACTGTGGGAGGGTGGTGTACACGGCCGGGAGTCCTGGCTCTGTGCTGAGCAGGGCTACATTTTGAAAAGGATACATGAGACCCACACACCTGGACAATAAGCTAGGGTGTAACTTTAGACTCCCAAGGGCTGCCATTTTCTTTTTCTTTCTCATTCTCCTCCTTGCACGAGCTCTGGTGCTTCAGCTTGTAATGATCCCGAGTTGTGGAGTTGATATTTACAGGATGGAAAACGGCCGTGTGACTCAACAGCCCTGCGTTAACACCTCAGCAAAGACTAAAGACCATACTTTTGCCATACTGCGATAAACGTTTTAACGGTTTGGCTATGGTAACTGACATGTCACTTTCAAATCTTTAAGGATCATGATTTTTTAAAGCCATGAGAAATACAAAGAGATGGATGTCTCTAAGTGCTCACAGCAGACCAATTTGAAGGTCTTGTATCAGCATATTCCTTCACATGCCAACACACACACATACAACAAAGGTTCTCAACCAGCACTAATTTGACAGATCTCCTGAGATATACAGTACATGCATAATCTGAAGGGTTAATACAAAGCTATTCAAATCATAGTCCTCAAGGGCCGAGCACTGCTGATTTTCCAGCCTTTCTTTACCTGTAAACCAGGTGTGACGCCTCTGTAGCCAATCATAATCAGGAATTATTAAACTGACTGCCCAGAAGAACTAATAACAAGACTTGGATTTGGAATCGAGGGCCTGATTTGAAGAGCTCCAGTTAATGTATCCAGAGACACTACTCACTATTGCTGGATTTGAGGTCCCTGTGGATGATGGGCACTATCGCCTGGTTGTGCAAGTAGTCCATGCCTGTGGCAATCTGCACGGCCCAGTTGACCAGAACCCGTGGCGGCACCTTCTTTCCAGCCAGCGCCCTATTGAGGGCACCTCCTCTGGCGTACTCCATCACCAGGCACAGGTTGGGTTCCCGCAGGCAGACGCCGCGTAGAGCGATGATGTTAGGGTGTCGTATCATCCAGAAAAGACGGGCCTCCTGGCGCACGCTCTCGGCCGTAGCACTGATATCTTCATCCGGGTCCTGGCGAGCCGCCTTGACCGCCACCTCCTCACCCCGCCAGATGCCCTTGTAGACTTTACCAAAGCCACCGGCGCCAATCACTTCTTCCAGATGAAGTTCCGCAAAGTCTATCTCAAGGGGGCTCTCGCCACCTGCCACCAAACTACCCGAAAGTTGGGGGTAGCTGGAATCTCGCCGGGTCACGTAGTTGCTGGGGAAGATGCCCACCTTGTCCTGGATTTTACCCGTCCACCAGCCCTCATCCCCAGACACCTTGGAATCTTTGGAGAGTACTTCCAGCAGATCTCCGCGCCGCAACGTGAGCTCCTCATCGGCTGTCGCCTCATAGTCAAACACTGCCGTCCAGAAGGGGTTGGAGCCGCCTTGGTGGTGGAGGTGGGAGTCAGGCGAGCCTGACGAGGACACAGTGGAGGAATCCCAGCTGCTGCCATTCTCGGCCGGCCCGGCACAACGAGGCCGACCTTCTACCGGGGGCCCAGAGGAAGAGGCCTGCAGGCAGCACCCACAGTTGGTACAAGGCAAAGGGGCAGCACCAGCATTAATTCTTGCATACGGATCCATGGTAGCCTGCAGGCTACCGGTGTGGGTTCAACAGCTGGCACAGATTGTGTTTCAGCGCAGGCACAAAATCCATGTAGGGCCCATTGACTGAATCCAGCCTTTCTTGATGAGATGAGAAATCCACAAAGCTGCTATGCTACTGTCCCATGGCACTGGGATGGTCAAAGAAGTTAGGATCGTCAGATTTATCACTGCCGCATCCTTGATATGTTATAATTTATTATAGCTGGCATTTTCTAAAGGGGGGGGGGTTCTTAGGAGATGAGCTAACTGTATATCTGTGACTCACGAGAAAACAGTGCACAGAAAGTTCACACTTTTCCATCCTGCTCTTCCAGAAGCATATGTCAGGTGTTCACAGACCTCACTTAAAGTTATTTAAGCATTTTGTTTGTAGTTAATATATATTCCCAAAGAAACTCTTTAGGGCACTTACGTTCAGCCTTTTATGATGGTGCCTTTGATTTGAATACTTGTAGCTGATTAATCTCATATGACAGCAGGCCTGCAGAAGGCAGGCATTTGTAGCTTATAGCTCTTCAAAGACACCTACGGTGATCTTTAGTCTTTCCGGAGACCGCTGCGTTGTATTGCATCACAACAGTCTCGAATATGAGGTGCTGCATAATCGGAGTTGAAAACAAAAACGGTGATCACTTCCGATTGTAAGACGATTTCTTTCATGATTGGTCTCATAGATAAATTGTTTATTAACCACGATTAATACGGCCTAAGAAATGACACGTCCATGTCTTGGAATGTATAAAACCAGCATCTATTGCTATAGGTATAAGACAAGCCAGAGATGAAATTAAATCCGTTTATAATAAACCCTTATAACATATTATTCAATTGAAGAAATAAATACATCTCGATTTTTTTAATAATTAGTTACAACTAGGTACAAAATGATCGGTTCGCGTTGGCGAACACTACAGTATCTGTAGCTGACATAAGCCCGACACTCTCAATGTAGTTATACTCCTTAAGCGGGATAACAGGCTGACAGTCAATCAGTAACCAAGCACGGAATTTCGCTTAATGGTTAAAAATATTACACCGAAAAAAGACGTGTAAGCCGAGCGTTATTGCCGTTGTTGGTCGCTGCCTTGAGTTAATCTCGCACACTGCTACGCATAAGTCCGTTTAATACCCATAAATAGTGGTTAAGAAAATCACTCTTCCATTTTACAAAGTGTAATTACATAGGACACATAATAATTAGGTGCCCGTTCATTTTGCATTAGGCCTCTATGAATGAACGTATAATAATTATTCGGCGGTTATATGTTACGGTTGTACTTTGTCATTTTAATAAAAATGTTCACGGAGGATAGATTACACAGTAGTCAGAATGAATACCCTAATCCTGAGTATGTTTACTCGTTTAAACAGCACGAGATAAATGGCAATGAAACGGTGAAACCATAACCTGTCCCTTTCCTTTAAGATGTTTTGCTGTTATGGCTGTTCACGGCTGCGTCCAAATTATTATCGCGAACAAATGCAGCAAATTGCTCTACATTTTGACACAGAGAGAACGATTTTCGTTGCATTTCTGCTGGATAACATTATTCGCAGTGGTAAGGTAGTCATCATCCATTCATTTTGGTTGGACAGAGAAACCTACCCTATCCTCCTCTTCCGATCCATATAGCTATTCACATGCATGCATATACATATCCTCATAACTAACGGGGCTCCCCGCGGCAAAACAACGTGTGGCGTTTATAATAGTGCTGTGTTGATCTTGCGAAGTCAAAATTCATGACGTGAAGAAAACGGACGATTAAATTTTCTTCGGCGATGAGTTTCCTTTGGCTATCGAGAAGTCCGTGGAAGAACAATCCACCATCTTCATTGTAATAATATTAAGCATAATAACGACACTGAAAGCAACACAACTTATAATCCAGTAACTCCGGTTCTGCTGCTATGAATATTCAAAAACAAAATACTTGGTCCATCGGTTTTAGCGTGACACCCGCAGTTAATTGTACGTACTATATTCCATCCGAAATCCTCGTCGCATGGGCGTGAATGTGTCCCTCTGAGTCCACCTTGTTTTTACAGTATTACAACATCACATCCCTCGAGGTATTCTGCAAGGTTTGTGTCCCTTGGGGTCACTCAGTTGGCCATTTCCCAGTCGAAATCAAAGTATTTTTCCCCACGAAAATGTTCCATTCAGTGGATCGAGCTGTCATCGGTTGCGGCTGACTTTGTATCCAAATACACCAGCTGGATCGGGGGTGGGGAATCGTCAGGGATGCTGGGAAATGTAGTTGTTGCGATATCAAGGAAGCGCATACATACTGGTTACTGGGAAACAGGGATAGCACCAGCATTAAACTGTAAGCGTGGAAAGGGTTACTTAGACCTATTAAAATGATGAGGGAAGCAGCAGTGTTGAAATAAATTGCATAGCGACAGGGCTGCCATGGAAGTGAACAATACTATGTAATAATAAGTGAACAATAAGTAAATTAACCTCCGCATTGTAACTGCTGGTGTAAGCTACATATTTGTCTCTTTTACATTTCTTGCTGGACGTAAAAACCCGTGTCTTATCCTGCTACTCGTTTTCTGCGAGTAACCGTTCATATTTTATTAATTCGCAAATTGTAATTTATATCTGTCTTTTAGAAAAGTTCCCGAATTTACTGCTTCCTTGTTTTTGAGTTGATTTTAATACACGACACGACGAGTTATTAACTGCTGACGTAAATATCTGTTTTGAAAAACATATATTTTAAAATATATTTTTACAAATTTAATTTAATGTGGCGGGAAAAGTTCATTAGTGATTTTAATATTGTAAGACGACAAAACGAAATGTTTGCGAGTGTTTGTTATCTGTTCCTGATTGGTTGGCATAAATTCAATCCAACATGTGACAAAAAAGAAACGAAGCTGCCTGGGTATTTGCTATATGCCAGGGGAAGTACATGTTGCCTTCAAAAAAAACCTTTTCCTGACATGGAACATCAGCACTTCAGCACTAGTCAAGAGAGCACAGCAGAGGTGTTGGCTTCCGGGATCACTCAAGAAAATTAACCTTAGCGAATGACTGCTTATGATATTGTACTGTTGCAGCCTTGAACGTATACTGACATACTGTATTTCAGTATGGAACTCCAGCTTCAAGAATGGCCTAGAGAGTGTCATTAAGGTGCTCAGAGGATCACAGGGATCCAACTGCCAAGTCTGGAGGACACCTACAGCACTCAATTCCTCCGGAGAGCAGACATCCTCGCCAAGAGCCAAACACACCCCTGTCACCACCTGATTACTCTCCTGCCCTCTGGGAAGAGATACAGGCCAATTTGCTCCCCTACGTCTAGACTGAGGAGTGGGTTCCACCCCAAAGCCATCTACCGTCTTAACCAGGCAAGAAACAACAAACTCGGATAACGTCATCCTAGCACACCCCCACAAACATTTCATATGCATCCATCTGTCAACCTGCCCCCCCCTCCCACCGAACACAACTGACTGTTCACAGAGCTGCTGCTTTTTAACTATATGACTGATGCTAATTTACATTGTTATATATTGCATATGTTGGCGTGTGTGTATGAGTTATGTATATAAAATTTAAAATGCATAAAGACATGTATGAAATGTATGTATGTGTGAAATTTTGTAGTTGCTTATGGGGTGGAGTGGTGGCTTTGAGGCTAGGGATCTGTACTAGCAGCCAGAGGGTTATGGGTTTGAATCCTGTGAATGCTGGCAGTGACCCACCCCCCCACTCTGTTGGCCTCTTAACCTGAATTGCCTTGTCTGGGATATGATGATAACCTACATCCAACCCTGCAAGCAGGTCCTTCAACTTCCAGGGAGAATTGGGGGCAGGGTTGGCACTCTAGCCACTGGGAAAAGTCTCATGCTGTTCCATTCAAACTAGTGTGGCGCTGAGGTATCACCTACTGCATGGCTGTACTTGGGTTCTCATCCCTGAGGTGGTTTTTTATGCAGTGGGTGCGGCAGTGTGCCGTATCAACACATCCTTACCTCTCTTGCGGTTGGTTGAGGTTAGGGCTGGGTAGTGGTTAAGGTTGTCATTGTTAGGATTAGGGTTTTGCCCATAGAAATGAATGGATGGTGCCCACAAAGATATTAATACAGGTCTGTGTATGTGTGTGTGTGTGTGCCTTAAAAAGCTTTGGCTGTTTCAGCTTTTCCTAGAATCTTCGGTAACCACAGAATATATCACGTGTTGAGCTCTGCCACTGGCACACCTTGGTTGGCTAATGAATGCCTCATAAAGTTAATTAATCTCAGGAGCTGGCAGTGAAATTTAACAGACATTGGACATGAAATGGCTGGTATGCTCCCCAAGAAGAGGTTTGGAAAACAAGACTAGACAAGATTTTTCAAACCTTCCAACTATATATCGATATATTTTTTTTAACTTATTATTATATTAATGTACACCTTAAATAAGTGGGCTTGTCATTATGTTCATGGATTCTGTTAATGATGAGATAAATGCAGTCGTCTTCCCTTCTATGTGAAACAGAAGAACTTGTGAGCAACAAAGGAATATTCACCAAATGCAGTGGAATCAAAGATCCAGGGAACACTGGCTGTTTAGTGAAATTTAAAACACTCCAGAATTTTCCTTTCCTTTAACTCATCATGTTTACTTGTTTATATACATTGCTTCCAAAATAATGCACTGGTATGTTCATTTATCATATTGTCAGATTCTCCCATTGCCTGCTCCTGTACAAATTTACCTGCTAATGTTGCCACTCTACACCCTCGCCTGCAGGTTTACAAATAATTTACATTTAACTTCCTGTCTGTTAGAGATAGGATTCAGGTAGGGTATGTTTATCTTAAAGTGCAGTAAAGCACAAAAATCTACATGCCACATAAGTGACATTGTATGTTATTCTCTCATTGGGTATTTTCAATCTATTTATTTAGGCCCTCATGTGTATCTGATACACCGACAGCAGTGGTTTTAATCCCAGTTCTGCTTTGTGTGTGGAGTTTGCGTGCTCTCCCTTTGTTGTGTGGGTTACCTCTGGGTACTCTAATTTTCTCCTGCAAACTTGCATTTAGGCTTTCTGTTGTCTCTGATTTGCCCATAGTCTGATTTGCACACTGTCTCGGTCATCCAAAGAAGAAACTCAATTTTATTAAAATAAATAAATAAATCTGTGAATTTGATTAAAAAACTAAAATAGCCAAAAGTGTTGTATTTTGTTTGGTTATTTATGGTAAAGGTTAGGGCTGGGTAGGGGTTAAGATTGCCATGGTTGCAGTTAGTGTTATGCCCATAGAAATGAATGGAGAGTCCCCACAGAGATATAGATACCTAATCTTTGTGTGTGTGTGTGTGTGTGTGTGTGTGTGCCTTGTGATGGACTCGCATATCACCCAGTGTGTTCCAATACCTTGTACCCTATGCACCCTTGAATAGGCTTCAACCCCTAATAACCGGATCTAAGTGGTTGGAAGATTTAAGAAGATTTAAGCCTAATTGCTTGTAAGTGGCTAGATAGGTAGCTTAAGTACTCATTGCTTTTTTTTAGTGTTAACATGAATATTTTGGAGTATAGCACCAAGCTGGGCCATATAGGCAACATAGGCGATTGCCTAGGGCGCCATTCCATTAGGGGGGAGCAAAATAGTGAGTGAAGAAAATCAGAAGAAATTCTGGAGTGATGTTATCAAATGAACTGACAAAAATTGTTTTTCGTCTGGGGGGGAACTCAGCAAAATCTTGCCTAGGTCACCTGAACATCTGGGGGCGGCCTTTACCCAGACAAAAATACAGAAAGATTTTAACTATAGTTGGCATAGCGCCCATTGGAAATAAGTAATCTAGTCATATGTTTGACTGCATAATATAACATTCTTATATGTGTGATGCTGGATTGGTACATTTTATATAAATATAAAATCCTGTAAGAATTTAAATAAAACTAGCAATATAAAATCAATTTCATTATTCATCCTAATGTGGGTTGGATGCCCACTTAAAAGTTTCCTCCCACGGTCCAAACATTTGTAATCAGCAGAGGTGGAGATTTCAGGTCCAGAGAGTACAAATCCAGACCAGGATTTTGTTTCAACCAACCAGTTGAGTACTCT
>JAABNX020000042.1:10093664-10105743 GCA_015163995.2 Mormyrus lacerda | reverse complement strand
CCGTCCAACAAAAATGAGCAAAATGCCAAAAAAGTTCAATTGTATCCATATTTTATAGTATATAATAACCAACAGTCTCTGAAGATTTATGCTTTAAAATATAGATTTTTAAATATTACTCTTTTTCTGAAATCAGACCCTAAAAACCAATCCCTAAGCACACCTGTCCTTCCACATCAAGCCACATCAATCAAAGCAAATAACTAGATACGGTGGAGGAGGAACTCATTTGTCTCCCTTTATGTTGTGTGGATTGGAACATTTTATGTACAGCTGGGCTATTGCTCTGCTAATTCGACCTTCACACACTTCTCTTACTGATGGAGTGTACAATCAGTGAAGACTGGCCACCAGGCAGGGCATACATATATAGGTGTGAAGCCTCAAACACTAATGACTTGGTGTTTCAGCTTCATTGTCCAACTCCTGTATGTTTTTCACTTTACAAATATTTGGTATTTAATAAAGTGAGAGAAATTATACATACATTTGGTATATAGATTTCACAGGAATTAATTTATTTATTATACAACTTGGCGGTTCTTTTTGGATCCCTGCCTCTGGTTTCTGTAGGCCTCTGTTTTAAAGAAGGTTGACAACCTCTGCTCTCCGTTATTTTTATTCAACCTGTGAATATAGTATAGGCCACCAGGTGGCGCCATTGGGCAGCCAGATGTATTAGTCTTCTGGAAACTTCCAGTTCTGGACCTGTGGCAGCTCAAGAGTATTTTCAGGGGAGGTACATGGATGCGAGGGGGGATAAGTAGATTATTATGATATAACAACCAGTGAAATATCACTGACGAGGAATAGAGATTTGTCTATTTACATCATTAGAAGAATGCATCATGGATGGCATTTTTGGCATATCAGAACCAGATATGGAGTTTTCCAGAGCAGAAGAATTCTCTTCAGATTCAAGCTCACAAGTGCAGGAGCACTCCGCCCAGCTAAAAAGCATAAGCCTGCAAGACTGGACACATCATCTGGTCTTGTTGCCTTGCCAAGGTGCAGGCTCTTTTACTCCCTCTCCACCTGGTCTGGTCTCAAGGATGGTATTTGAAGCAGTCTGTTCTGCTGGTGCTGATGGAATGAGTGATGGAGCATGACAGCCTGTGGGAGGCGTAGGGCAGCCAGAGCTGCAGGTACTGAAAGCCTGAATGTTAGTTGCGGGGGATTGATAATAAACCACAGAGGGTCTTAAGTCAAACCTTTTAAACAACTGATTCAGCTGATTGATCATCACCAGGTTCCCTTGGGTTACATTCCCGATCTACCTGAAGTCATTCTATATTGTTAAAAACCAGATGAATGTTCGGCAACTAGCAAACAGGTGTAAGATGTTCATGACTGACTAATTAGTTCACCCTAGAGGGTACTGATTCTGCATCCCCAAGGTTCTAGATGCAGTGAGTGCAGGAGGGCGTGGATCATGTTGTCCTCCTTCACAAAAATGTCTGAAGAAGAAGCCATCAGTGTGTGGGGGTGACAACCAGGGCTTGATCTGACAGGGGGTGCATACAGATGCCACCACCACCCCATTGGAAAAAGCTTATAAAAACCATCCCTTTGGAAATATACCACCCTCCTCAGGATCCCCCTCATATTTATTTATTTTTTTGCATAATTATCACTCATGTAAAGCTAAATCTACCTACTTTATCAGGGGTATTGAACTGACAGAGTCCAAACAGAAACACAAAGATCCTGACAGGTCCTTGACCAGGACAAAATAGCGATGATAATTTAATAACAAAATTCACTTGCAAAACTACAAGGTATTTACACGAAGATGTTATTTTTCCTACTTAAGGAAATCCAAGAAATTTTGTTTTAATTTTATGGCAGTGTACAGTTACTGCAGCAAAATGTTTTTCATGATTAACATGCCAACACAATTATACTAGCATTATTTTCCTTGTGTAATTAGTTCTCACGTGGAATAATTTTTCCGAATTATTCGTACCTTCAAATAAAAATGTATGATTTTTAAGAAAATGGGTGAATGTATAGTAGTTTTATATGGATTATCATTACAAATCACTAAGAACACCACCTGTAAAAATCATTAAACAAGATTTTTTTCCACACAATCTAGAAGGACCAGTCAAATCCCAACATACCCCAGCCCCACAGCTCTCACTTTATAGAATTTCAGACAGATTCATGTCACTCCGATTTTACTGCACGCTCGTTGAACAGCATTCGCTTCATTTCACACACAGTCCTGTAGGCGACAGTAGATGTCGCTATAGAATGATAAAATGAAGGGAAGTCAGGTCGTATATCCATGGTCACTGATCGCTTTTGCGTTTTGCCCCAGGTCCTTACTGTAGGAGTTGCCTCGCTTTGCCTAATTAAGGATTTAAAATATCCATGAAGTCCCCAAAAACCAAGACGCGAAACTTTGCTTTCAAATCAGTATCTACACCCATATTTGCCTAAACAGTGCAAATAAGAGCGCAGTTCTGGTTTGGTATAATCCTGGCTGTCATTCCAGTCATTGCAGTCCTTTATTTCTGTTGCTGTCAGTCAAGCGTAAGAGTAAACCTGTAATTCCTATTTAATTTCCTACTTATGCAATATTTCACACGAATTGCTAATCTGGCCGAGTCGTATAACGGATAGGTCAATACTTATTTACACCGAAACCCACACAGGCTAATAATGTTGAATGAATTATACCATGTTGCTGCAGAATAGCTAAACACTATGTAATTCATTACGTAATGTTCAACACAACAGATCAAATATCGGCATCTGGTATAAAACACATTAAATGCGGACATAAAGGTCCAAGCGTCATCATTTTACGTCCCAAGTAGGGATTAGTCTAACAAAAACTGACAAACTCGTGATGATAAATAATAAATTATTTTCTAATACTACACTGGGGTATGTCTGATTAACAAATACGTACCTTTCCTATTTGCGTTTTTTTACATACAGGTATAGTGCTTCGTGCGTTTTCAAAAAACTGATTTGCTTGTTCGGATGAGAAAACGAATAAATTAAAACTCTGGTATTTCAAGAATTTCGCTTTGTATCTCATGCGAGTGAAAAAAGGATGCCCTAATGAATGATATGGAAACACTGTGAAAAGATGTTTTTATAAACGGCACCATCGCCCCGCAGTTCCACTGCAAACGACACAGAAAGCAAACGCACACAACCACAACCCTGCATTTTACGCTGCCGCACATTACACGCTATACAGACGGCAGTCAATCTGCGAGTACAACACGCATGTTCGCGCAGGCGCAGTGAGGGCGCGAGAGTGTGAGACCGGGGTGCCGCGGTTTCGGTTGGTTGGGAAGGCAATAGCTTGCAGCCAGTGTAAGGAGTGGTGGGTCTAGGGACGACGGGTGACGGTCAACGTTACTTATGTGGATTGTGATTGTTTCAGCGGGAGACATAAGTTGTTCTTAAGAGCAAGAACCACTCCGAGGTAAGAGACTTATCCGCCAGGCTTCCTGTTAAAACTATACACTTAGTAATAGTCCGCCACTGGTGGGAATATAGCTAGCTGTGTTCAAAGTAGCTAACTGGCGTGCTAGTTAACTCTAATGCGCACAGACATCCTTTGCTTGCTAGGTACCTAGCTACGCGCGGGGACTGATCTGTAAACATAGTCGTGTTTTTTTACCGGTGCCGCATGTGTGTCCTTGTTTTAGTGTAGGTCGATTTCATTATCGTTGACTCGATTTTATTCGTACTATATTACTTTCTCTCCAGTTACATTTCACAAAGTACAGACTATGCCTGGTTCTTCCTGATATGCCCTTTTATTTGTACGCATGCGTGACGGTGTCGTGTAGCCCGCAGGATTTGTAGTTTTTGTTCACTTTGCATTGCAGTGACGTCCTGGGCTGTGTGTAAATATGCGAACTACAAGTTCCATGTAATATCACGCCACCCCCTCTCTTCCACTCTTTTAGTGCCATATGTGAGACGCTGCTAGTTGGTCATGTAAATAAGTAGTAAGGAGTTTCTGACCAGTTTTGCTGAAAGCGGATGGTTAAAGCTGTAAAGTTATGAATATCTTAAAACGAGGGCTCCCTGTCCTTGATGGTTTAATGCGCAATTAACATAGCTAATCCTTGAGAAGAAGGGATAGTTGAAAATCTATTGTGTATTCGGTGTTTTGTAATCTAAACCCCATTAAAGTTTAACTTTTCCCTGGAATTATTACATTTAGATGTTTCCGTATTACGGCTGTGCGCCGTGCGTTTAAGGTGCGGCTGGTTTCTTCAGTTTCACCCCTGAGAGCTGCTGTAATCGGGCGGTGGGTCTGAACGGGAAAGCCCGTCTCCGATGCCGTTTTTCCTGCTTTTTGCCTGAGGATCCGAAGTGGCGTCTGCTGCCTACATGACTTTATATCGCTGCCGGAGAGACTGTGCTGGGCTGACGAGTTTCGGTATGCGGGGCAAGCAAGCGAGAGGGCGGGCAGACAGGCGGGGGTGGAAACATGGTAGCGCAGGAACGACGTGCGCGTGGCCGGTGCGGTGTGTTTAACAGCTCGGTGCAAACTGCGGGGAATAATACTTAAAACATACAAAAGAGAAGATAAAAGGCTTTTTTTGGGATAAACGCGGGGAGCGTCCTTTTCCTTCACCTTTTTCAGCGTAATTTGAGTTTGGTTTTTGGTAGTAAGAACGGTATTGGTGATGATCACGGTGGTTTATACAAAATATCATGGGGCAGTTATTTTTATTGGGTAACTTTTCATAAATGTCCTCTAATAGCTATTATACGTTATGCCGATTTAGAACCGACATTAGTGATCATCACGACCTTGTCTTTTTCTTGATACATATTATCCTTTAGATTTTGGAGTACTGATTATTAAAGTGCTTGCTTTAGAATTTATTGCAGTTAGCAAATATACAATGTAAGAATTAATTTCCCATGCAACTATTGCTGCATGTATTGCACAGCATATTAGTCTTCCAAACATTTATGTTGGACAGGGTCACCGGGTACACAGTGTATATTATGTATGTTTTTTGGACAAACTAAATGCAATATACAGTATTTGTCATGCAATTGTAATATGTAAAATGAGAATAAGGTATAGAGTTTAAACTGTTGGTAAAATTTCATGTGTTGACTGCTTTTAACTTAAGGAACCAGCTTGGTGACAAGTTTCTTGTGCCATTTACTTATCCTAGTGTTTTGTTGACTGAGAAATTATGTCGCAAAGGGGCTAGTGACTTGCTGTCAAGATGTTATATGGTGTTAAAGGCAAACGGTTTAGGAATATCCCAAGAAGGTCTCTGTGGCGGTTGTGAATTGCTGTCAGTGTGCAGAAGGTGTTGTAATTCTTTATGGCTTCATTTTCTTAAAACAAGGAACTCTAAATAGACTCATTGTGTTGTAGTATTTAATGATGTCAGCATGGAAGATGAATGGATTTTTAGATGCGGTTGGTACTCCTGGCTGATCTGGATAAGGGTGATGTAGCTGTAATTTTGGGAGTATTTATAAATGAAGATATTGGGCAAATTATTTAAAAATGAACATAAATTTCAGACTTTTTAAGACTCAGTATGACAAGTCCATCTGCTTTTGATTGGCCTAGAGGAAGAGGGGTGGTGTTTGTGTCATACTAACAAGCTTTTATGACCGAGTAAATACGCTTTTGATCTAGGAGTTCGTTTTTTTTCCTGAAAAATACTGGCTCTCTGCACTCTAACGAGTGTAGCATACACACCTTTTCACTTGAGGCTTAGACTACTGTCAATTGAAACTCAATAGTGAAAGTTCCATATGCATGAGTTTGTTCTGATAATGTTATCCGACGTGCTGTTTTTGAAATACAGCCACATATCAGTACAATCTCTTACACAACTGGTTGTGCATTTCCTGCATGCATAATTAAGGAAGCTTTTCTGAACTAAAAAGAATTCCATATATAAGAAGTAATGCTCGGAACTGTTTTGGATTGCGTCAAGATGCATCACTTCAATGCTTCACTTGTTCATTTCGTATGCTTATTTCTGAAATTATTCACCTTAGGATGTATGTACCCCCCACTCCATGCAATTTAAGGGGGGATAGAGTGGGGGCTCCCAATCCAGGGCTGCCTGGGGTTGTTTGACTACAGTAAATATAGCCTGTTGGTTTTAGCAGGAGGATAAACACAGATGTCAAGTGAGCTGGGACTCCTACTGGCCGCAGTCTCCCCCCCCCCCTTGTAGGCTGCCGTATGGGGAGCAGCGGAGCTGTTAGAGCTGCCGGCCAATCTTTAAAAGCGGGTCTCTGCATATGCAGGCGCTCCTGGTTAGCGATGGAGGCAGTCGAGGACTGGAACTCTGCGGTTAGGAGGTTGCGTCCCAGCAGGGGCCTTCCCGGGGGACTCTTGGGTGGGGAACTTCAAGCGACATACCAAAGTGAAAAGAAATTCAGCTGTTTAATTAGGCCGAGCGCAGAACCACGAGCTGTCTGAGCCCATCCCGGGTCATCCGTGGGAGCGTTTCAGCACAGAGACCTCGGGATATGTTGGCACTCTCGCTTCTGTGAAAGAGGTTGACTCTTATCACTTTGTTGTGACCCCTCGTGGAGAATCCGTGTGCCTGCTGCGTTGGCATCCGTTCTTCTCCACGCTCCCTAACAGAGTGTCAAAAACCCAGCTCATACGCTCCCTAACAGTGTGTCGAAAACCCAGTCCTTATGACCCACCCCACTGCCTCCCCCTTCTCACATATTCTCTGAATAGCTTGGTATTTCTTTTTTTAAAAAACCTAAGTAGAAAATAAGAAATATTGGGTTATTTAATATGGCTTAGCGGAATGTGGTACTACAGAATGGGACTCTCGCTCAGCTTGGAGAGCGAAACCAGCTAAATTCCTTTTAGGAGCTGGGTAGATTTGGATTTGGGATTTATAACATCCTGGATGTGTACGGGTCTTTTTAAAGGCCTAGATTTTTTCCCCGTACTTCAATTACGCTCAAGGATGGATTCATTTCTTCCCGAACAGTCGAGTGCTTCTTCATCTAATGCAAAGCTGTGCCAGTGAGTAATTGCTCTCCTGACCAGAATTAAAATGGGGGAGGGGAGTTCCACTGCATAATATTTGCTCCTTGTTTTGTTGGCTGCTTTTCAGAACGCAAAGTCTGGCCAACCTATGGAGGCAATATCGGAAGACTGTGTTACATTGCACAGTGTGGGAGAAACGTTGGATGCTTGTTGGGGTGGAGGTTAGCGGAGAAGAGAAGGTGTTGGTGCGGTGGCTGGGGAGGGGGGGGGGGTGGTTTAACTGCTAGAGGAAATGAGTGAGTCTGGGAGATGACAGGCCGTGATTCATCGCTGGTCATTTTTTTAAGCACTTAGGTTGGTGTTAGTGTGTGAACAAGCGTCGTGAGCATGAGCCAGATGCTGTTTGAACTTTGTAGAGCTCTGCGTTGGAAGTCGGTATCGCGTCGATGTCTCTTGCACACCAAGAGGCTTTGAAGCAGTTGCATGGCAAGCAGGAATGAGGACAGACTGCCCTGGAGCGGTTTTCCTGTTACAGTCGAGGTCCTGGCTTAGGGTTATATGCTGATACTGCTGCTGGAATGACATGTTTAGTGAGTATTTGATGTTTTACAGGTGTTCATTTACTTAAAAGTAGCATAGTTTTTTTCTCATACAAATGAAAGAAATGCTTAAATTAGTCAAATAACTCTAGTGATAAAGCATGTTAAGAGTTGTAGAATGTGGACTTGGTGGGTGGTGTGTGGTTCTGTGGGTTAGGATTTTGTGCCTGTGATCGGAAGGTCATTGGTTCGAATCCCTTAGTCCTGTAGTATGATGTGACCGTTTTGGCCTTAAACCCAGCTGCTTTGATTTTCACTTGTACAGTGGTACCTTGGAACACAAACTTAATTCATTGGTTGAGTTGCGATTTGGTCGAGGTCCAAGTCAGATTTCCCCATAAGAACTAATGTAATTCGTTCCAGACCTCCAAATGATAGTCTATTTAAACTTACCTACCTTAACTAATGATAAGAAGCATTAACAATCAATTTAAAAAACTAATACACACATGAAAAAGCACACATACAAAAGCAATAAACACAGAATAAATGACAATCCCACACTCCAAAGCGACAGCAGACACACATGCACCACCTTCAAGTCTCGCTATAATTTCCTTCTTAAGTTGTACAGTTACTCTCACCACTTTCCTCTTTGGTTTGCTGCTATCACTGCTCACTCAGGGGCCATGATTACTGTATCGCTAAACATGCTCCAAATAAAGCACTCGGCAGAGAGTTACCGCGAGACTGAGAGCGATTCATAGGCATCAGCATCCCAGTAGGTCCATTTGTCTTTGTTATAGTCCATCCTCGTCTATACAAGTTTTAGGAGGAATGGTTGAATTCAAAGATTTCGGTCAAGGTGCCAGAAAAAAAAAAGATTTTGTTCAATGTCCGACTTGGTCGGGTTAAGAGCCGTTTGAGTTCCAAGGTTCTGCTGTATGTCGCTTTGGACAAAAAGTATCTGCTGTATAAAACGGAAATGCGAACGATCCTTTTTATTTTTGAAAAGATTAAACTTAGGGCCCCGCTGTACTCTATTAACGTAAATGTTCCCGTTTGACTGCATTTCCCGTTCACAGTATTTCGGTAAATTACTCTTCCAAAGGGAGAAAATGTAGCAGCGGCACTCCGCCAAACGAGACCGTCGTTGACTGGACCACGAAGCGGCGTGCTGGAATGCGACCTCGCAACGGCCCGATTCATGCGGCTTTCTGGTCCGTGGCGGGCTCTCGGTATGGAGCAGGGCCCAAAAAAAAAAACAAATCTATGCTCATTATGTAGTTTTTCTAGCAAGTGACAATGGAGGAGTGGTGGAGAGGGGTGGGGGTGGGGGGGTCAGATTGCCTGTCTTAGGCTGTTGGGAGTTCCACCAGATGCTTCGGATCCACCAAACCCCACCTCCCCCACCAAAATTGGTGTCTATCTCTCTTTCAGTTTTAGTTTCAGGAATAACCTCAAGTTCTGCACAGCAGTGGCTGCTCTGCTTTCTCAGCAAACGCACCATCCTCTGTCCACTGTGCCACGAACGTATCTGATACTCGAAACAGTTCTCCTAGGGTTTGGGGGGGGCTGGTCTGGAGAGGACCTTGCTAGCCTTGACGACGTTCTCTCTGGCAGCACAGAATTGGGTCTGGCTTGTTTAAGGGTTATTCGGCTCTTAAATCATGAGCTTCTCTCAGCAGCACGCCGTGATTGATGTGCTGACTGTTCAGCACAGCGCAGTATTAAGGGTCATTTACAAACCTCTCGCCTCTCCTGTGTCATGGTTGTGGGCGGAGCCTTAAAGGTTCCTCTTAAGGTCTCGGGTTCCAACCTTTGTGCTGACCTCCCATAATTCCAGCATGTCGTTTTAATGGTTAACTGCGAGTCCAGGGCGTTAGCTGAAGAGTTAGTGCAACAGTGTAGATTTCATGCCTTTTAAGTGCCAGTTCAGATGTCATCTGGCCCCTAAGGGACTGAATTGGTTTCTGTCTTTTTGGTTTTTTTAAAAAAAATAATAATAATTTTTAGGGGATGAGGAAACCTGCGTATTACCCCACATGCCAATGTAACGTACAGAGAGGCAGCGCTGATTTTTTTTTTCCATTGCTAATTTGTTTATTGTTGTCCTAAATGTAACTCAGCCGGACTCATTGTCATTTACGGTCTCATTTGTTCTCTGTTGAATTGCATTCTCAGGAAGGAAGTCGTGGGTATTTTTCAGTAGAATGGGTGACGTAGTCCTTCATACAAGAGATGGTGTATGTGAATGAGCATGAATGTTCTCGCAGCCTGCCGTGGATTATGTCCTTATTGTGTCCCAGATCGTCGGCAGACTGTAGGATTAGAGCTTTCTCTGGCCTCGCGATTCCTACCGTGACATTCCCAAGCCGCCCGGAAGGGACACAGTAAGGAGGCGGGAGAGATGCTTTTTTTTGTTTGTTGGACTCATAATTGCGGTACTGTTTATCTGTGTTGGATGAGCGATAAAGAGATCTCTGGACTGTGGGTGGGGGCAAGGAGAGTGAAATATAAGGGGGTGTGTCTCTTGTGACTGGGGCAGTAGCACTTGCCCCATCCCCTACGCTGGGGCTCTGCAAGGACAGAAACACTGGGGGTGCCTAGGGGTGTGGGAGGATCCCATGAGGAGACCACATCCTGAGCGTGTGTGCAGGAAAGTGCTCCCATCCCTGCCGCGTTTCCCGGGAGCGCTGGGCGTGTCTGTGTGGCACAGCAGGGTGGTGCTGCTGGTTTCGGTCGTTTTCGGAGGGGGGGGGGGAGTGGTTGTGGGAGGGGTTTAGGATCTTGGCGGTAAAGAACGCCGGCGGCTGAGGCATGTGCGCGTTCCGGAGGCTGCCGCTCCTGTGCCGTCGTGTCTCCCGGTTCCGCTGTATTTGAGAGGCGTGCTGATGCACACAGTCGCTTTCTCACGGTCATACGCGGCGGCATCCGGCCTCCAGGCCGCCAAAGCCACAGGGAGACGCCGCTGACGCCTATGGCCTATGGCAGCCATGGTTTTCGCAGTCGCACTCGCTTTCCGAATGGCTCAGTGGCTCCAGAGCAAATGTTACTGTAAAGGGCTGGGGGCATCCAGGTAGCCCCCTCCTCCCCCCATCTCTGTCTGGTTACCACAGCTCTGTGTCCACCCCCCTAAAAAAAAATAAATACACTAATTGGTCTAAATGGTATCTTTTCATTCTGAACCCCCATTAGTTAAAGCTCAGTCGCTCTGTTTATAGGCCTCTAGTGACTCCTGGTCGTAACATTGCCTTCCGATTGGCCTGTTACACACCCCCACCCATTACTGACACAGAGCTATGCCGTTTATATGCAGACTGTAAACATCAGCCATTAAGAAGCGGTTATCAGGTCTTCAGACCAAGCTGCCCCCCACCACACACACACACCCACATACATTTTTTGGGTGGTAGTTAGCTCAGAGTTAAGACATGTCAGTATTCCAGCATGTGCGTGTTGTAGCAGAGTGTGGGTTTATATCACCGCTGCCGTGTTCCCTGCAGGCTCCTTCTGGAAAGTTTCTCCAAGGGGCTTTCCTTTGCAGGTAGAGGCTCCTTCTCCGTGAACCCGAATGGCAATGACTCAGCAGAGAGCAGGCCATCTAAAATGTGGCGCGGAGGGGGGAGGGGGCAGAGGCTAATGTTCCATGTTTAGCGAATGGACCATGTCCGTGGAGGCTGAACCCGACGTTACGGCGGCTGGGTGACGCTCTATTCTCTCCTCATGCAGAATGCCCCCCCCACCCCCATCTTTCCATGGCCCCTCTGGGTGTCCAGTGAAGGTGTGTGCTTTGTTTCGAGCACTGTCCGGAGTGACAGAGTACGTTGTTGTGTATGAAACTGAGGTGATGGGGGTGGCCCCCGCCCGGGCAACTGTGACTCCTGGGGTTAGTTTGTGAGGATGTGCGGGAAGCCCTTGAGGTTACGAGGGGCGGGGGGTGTGTTTGTGAAGGCAGGTTGAGCGGGAGCCCCCTGCGAGTTCCTGTGCCTGACCTCAGATGGCAAACAAAGGCTCTTTGATGAGCTAACTGCCATTTGTTGGGGGATTGACATTGCTTCTGTGTTAACCTGACCTCCGTCAGATCCTCCACCTCTACACGACCGTTTATCTTGTGTCTGAACACTCAGCAATATGTCCGTCTTTGGGGTGTGTGTGTGCGCCCCCTCTAGTCCAGGTGGGGTTCTGTCAAGGCTACTCCCTCCCCCCTCTGTCCTGAACACACTGGACGGCGTTCAGTTCATTCCCGGTTGGTGCCTGCTTGTTTCTCTCCATGTTTTTGTCCTTGGCATGTCTGAACCTGCACATGGCTGCTCTCTTTATTTACCTGGTGTCTTCTTTCTACATCTTTATACCTTTGTTTTGTCTGGCTGCTAGCCCCGCCCCATCCCCTTGGGGGCGCCATGGGTATTAATGGTGGTGGGGGGTTGTTGATTGAGCTCATCACCATGACATTAGCACCCCACCACACCTCAGGTATTTAGTTCTGGAAGTCCGCAGCACAAGGGGGACCAGGCCGGCCTCTGCTAGCATCCGCGGCTGTTGTACGCCGCCACCCCCC
>JAABNX020000042.1:10083237-10093564 GCA_015163995.2 Mormyrus lacerda | reverse complement strand
GCCACCCCCCCCCCCCCCCCCCGCCATCATTGTTAGCAGCACGTGAATAATGGATGGATTTCCATAATGAAAGAGGGGAGGAGCTACCTCCAAGATGGTTCCTCTGACAGAGTGGTGCAGGGGCTGGAAGAAAGAGCCGGGAATTTTATGGGGAGTTGGTTTGACTCGCATAAGAATGCGGGCTCTGCTTTTTAAAGCCGCGTTTCAATAGTGGGAGAGAGGGATTGAGGCGCAATCTGAGGGATGGGGGGTATGGAGGAGGGGTGAGGCGGAGGGAGAAGGAAAAGGTGGTGTGGGGGGGAGGTGGCGCAGGTTCAGGCTCCGGAGGGGCGCCATCTGGGCGCAGTACGACGCCATGGATCTGTCGGGCCGCTGACAGCCAGGCTGCACTGCCCTTGGAGCAGAATAGCAATTAGCGTCGGCTTTCCCTGCTCTGTCTGCCGACCCGTAGGAGGTGCTTACGAGGCCTGCAGCTGCACCTTTAACTTGGGTGTTTTTGGCGGGGGGGTGTGGACTGGCTACTCAGAGTGTCAATATTGGCTTTGGACAGCACCTGGGTTTCGATTCGAGTGCGGATCAGGTTGGGCGGTGAGAGGGAGGCTCTTCTTCAGTGTGCTACTGTGCTCTTGCGAGAACCCCCCACCCCACCTGACCTGGCCGTGTAGCACCTGCTGAGGGAGCCTTTCTCCTCTTTTTTCCCCATCTCTTCCCACCTAGCTTCTCTCGCTGCGAAAGTCCCCGCTCTGTCACGGCACCGGAGCTTTGCCTGTCGTGAAGGCTGTGACGGCTTTCACCCACAACGAAAGCCGTAACAAACAGCCCCCACCCCATCCCACCCGGGGAGAGGCCACCCACCGGAGTGGGATTTTGGGACTACAGGCAAGCCCCCTCCCCCTTTCACTCCCTCCATCTGTCTCCATCACACCCTCTGGGAGGTGGATCTAGGTGGGAGGGGAGGCACACGTGCCTGTTTAACAGCACCTCAAAGCACGGTGGCTTGGGTGGAAGCACCAAGCTCTTCACCCCTGGTTGACATAGCCCCCCCAACACGCTGATGGCCACCCATGAGGTCTGTGAAGCTCCTTCTTGCGTATGTTGACTCTTTGGATGGGGCTGGGTCCCAACGGTAGTATGGTCTGACAGTGGGTTTGTATCTCACCCAGATTCAATTTGGCGTTCTGTTTGGTTTTTGTTTGTTCTCTCTCCTATAGCGCCGCCCTGCTGGTGGTTGGTTCCTGCAGGGAGCTAAGTACCCCACCTCCACCTGTCGCTGATTTCATGCGAATGCGATTTCCTGTATCTCTGTGTGGAGAAGGGGCGGTTCCCCATTGCCCCTGTGGCCGCCTGCCACCTGCCGCTGCTGTCTGTAACACCAGGAAGTGGGCCTATATCTGTGCAACACAAGGGAGCAGTCTGAGTGCCAGAATCCGATTGGCTGTCTTTTGTTGCATGGGGCATGTAGAAGCCTGCTGGCAAAGCCTGGGGCACGTTAAAAATGATAACGATAATACAATAAATCCACCCCTCCCTTCTTCACTGTGTAGATAGGTGGTTTTGCTTTATGGAAGGAAGAGATAACAAAGAAGTGTGCGTGCGTGCGTGCGCGTGCGTTTGAAAGAGGCACAGACAATAAAATTGGAAATGTGCTCTTTATATTTAACTAGGTGATGGAAAACTGAAGATTACTAACCAAGTTAACTGACCTTTCTTCACCTTTCCCCATCTAACACGGGAGTATATCTAGTCAGGCTGGAACGCTGGTGGATTAATCTCACATCTGTCAGTCTGGCAGAGTCAGTCAGCCATACTGCTGGTGCACTTTAGTCCTTCAGTAGAGTGTTTGGCCTATAAGACCTTGTCATCCATCCCTGCATACCTTCTCTTCCCTTGACCTGTTGATCTGGAAAATTCTTGGGCTGGCACTGAATCCTGGAGCTTTCTAACTTGACTGTGGGTAGAATTAGAATTTGGTGATTAGTGGTCATTGTCAACCACAGCACACAGTGCGCAACAACGAAATGTGCATTTAACTTATGTGACTTTCGTGACATAGCAGGGGGCAGCTAATTCAGCGCCCGGGGAGTAGTGCTTGGGGACGGTACCTTGCTCAGGGTACCTCAGTGGTGACTGGCTGGTGGGGGATTCGATCCTGCAATCTTTCGATTACAAGTGCGCTTCCCTAACCGTCAAGCCACCACTAGGGTAGGAGTAGAGGGGTGATGGAGGGGCCGGATGATGCCCCCCCCCCCCCCCTTCCACCCTGGCTTGGTCTTTTCTCTCTGTTTGGGCTTTAGGTGTGGACTCTTTGTCCTTCTCCTCCCTCCACCCTTACAGCCACTGCTTCTCTTTCCATCCATGTACTGGCATCAGGGTCCTGGACCTGCAGGACAGGAGAAGCGGCTGGAGGGACCGGGGTTTGTTTCAGAGGGTGACACCCCCGCATGGGGGGTCTGTTTAAAGTTCACGCTTCTCAGAATGGAGGATGTTGGGTGTAGGCGGTTCTCTGCCTGCCTCCGTGCAAAAAAAAAAAAGAAAAACAACGGCCAATCTATCATCAGTCATGGTTGCAGTGGCTGTCTGAGTCAGCGTTACTCAGCGGTTGTCACGCGCGCTTCGTCCCTGTCGGGTTCGGAACGGAACTGCACGGGCCACATTTCCGCGGATCAAGTCATAGGCCTCCCCGCCTTCCCCGGCGGCTCAGACAGCGCCGGTCTCTACTCTCAAGCCGAAGCACTAATTGATGAATTCCATTCCAGTTCCCCCGGATCCTTTAGTTTTGGTTTAACGTGCTGTTATAGCTGACAGATAAAGTGCTAAAACAAGTAAAGCGATGAATGAATCATTAATAGGGCAGGACTGTACATTTTTTGCAAACTTTTTTAAAAGTCGCTTTGGCAGTTGTGTTGAGTGGATGTCACTTAGATGCTGAGTCCCACGTTAAATGTCATGCAGAGACTATCAAACAGCAGGCTTTGGGCCCTGCCGCCATGTTCTCTGTCGATAGAGAGCAACTCTGCATTTGATATGTCGGCGGGTGAACTTCCTATTTCTCTAGTTCCTCTCCAGCTCGATGCCCAAATTGAGCATAATTGGAAGCGCCTTTCTGTGTAAGAATCTGGAGCTGTGCTCCGTTTGTTGAGCTGGCTTTAGAAGCAGGCTCCCCTTAAACCCCCCCCCCGGCCTCATTCCCAGACTCTCATGCCAACTCTGCATCTCCCATTTCTACACACAAACCGGTCCGGCAGACAATGCACCACAATATTACCCTCCGTGAGAGGAGGGGGGGTTCGCAGGGGCCATCTTGCCTGCCAGTTTCCCACCCGTTTCAAGTCCCCCGCCCACTCTGGTGAGTAACGAGGTCAAACCCGATATCGGCCTCCTGCAGACTCGGGCCGCTTTCGCCGGGCCGGGCCTGACCTGCTCCACTTCCGCAGACGGGACAGGAGTCGCCGTGTGGACGGCCCAGCTCTGCAATTGGGGCCGCCGTGCCGCGGGGCGCCTTCCGGGAGCAAACACAGACGCATCCAGCCCTAATTCGGTGCTTGAGCACCTGCTGCTTTCGGCGAGCTGCTCCGCCCTGTAACTGAATTCCCGCGTCCCTGATTCCTCCTCTCTGCTCTGACTGTCCTAACTGGTCTGGTCCGCGCTGGCACTGTGCCTGAACAATGCAGGACGCTTAGCTGCACTATCATTAAATGATGACATTCTTGTCATCGCCGTCACCGGTGTCGTGCTCCCATTGGCCAGGAGCCTTTTTCTGGGCCACATGACTCTCATACACCCCATTAGAAGCTCTGTCCCACAATGGAGCACTCAGATGTTAACAAGGGGTAAGTGATCTACTGAGATGTCTGTGAACCCCCAACCCCCTGCCGGGGGCAGACAAGCGGGCCTCAGTGGGTGGTAGCCCTCCTGTCGCACCCCGTACTCCCAATGGCCTTATTGATGGGGACAGAGGGGGGCCAAGGGGACAGTCTAGGGCAAGAAAGGGACAACAGTGTCACAGACGTCCTTTGTCTCTGCTACTGTGCTGTGTACTTTGCAGAGTCTCTCTCTGCAGGCACCAGCCGCGCACCGTGCCGCTAATGGTGTGGTGTAATGCTAATGCTATTATGTATCTCCTGGGTGGAGGGAGCGGGAACGAGCAGGGATGGGGCAAGTCCACAGCCGCTTTGGCGTCCATGCAGGAACTGATTTTTAGAAGTTCTCAAAGAGAATCACATCAAAGAACCTAAAAATTAAAACCAAAATGAAATCAGATCAGCCGCTTTTAACTGCATCTGGTGCCTAAGACTTTGTTTGAAGGCTTTTATTTGTTTGTCCTGGGTGGGATTGCATGGGAAATGATCTCAAGGGGCATCTTAATCCCGCCAAATCTACACACTATTTCCTTGCCCCCTCCCCCCCTCCCCCAAAGATGACAGCTCCAGCACCTCCGACCTTAAAGTTCAGAAAATCTTCTGGCTGCTGTTTGTTTTATAAATTCTTATACTTTAACCAGCAGTTTACCGTGTGCTAATCCTGAGATTACCGTGGTAAAATTCGGGTGTGCCTGTAGCAATGCACTTGCGTCCAGGCCTCTCAGAGCTCCACTTCAGATGCTTTTACGCCCATCAACATTCCCATTTATCCCAATTACCATGTCTGGAAACTTCCGGAAGCTTCTGCCCCTGGAGGCCTGCTAAGGGGGCAGCTGGTGGTCCACAGTCATTGCAAGTGCAACAATAAGGGTGGGGAGGGATACAGTAGGGTTAGGCAGTTAAAAATCAATCAAAACTGACATTCAGAACCTCTAATCGACATAATCTTGCCCATGTCATTGACTTCGCTTTTTTAAAATTGCCGACTGAGCACTGCGGAAAAATAGTTTCCGGCACTAAAGGTAATACCACCAGTTTAAATTATTTAAATATGGTAGAAACTGCTTATAGTGATCACGGGTACAGTGATCAACTGCTTATATGGTTCAAAAAGCTTGGGACAGAATCATTCCTGTACAAATACTGTTTAAATAATTTGCTTTTAATAATCAAGTCATCCACTTAGGTTTGTGAAAAGACCTAAAATGAGCACTATCTAGGAGTGATTTAAACAGCAAGGATTAAACTGATTGTGATTTCCTAGAACGCATAGAAATACTCATGCCAAAGCAGCGGAGGTAAACTTTAAACTGATTTTTAAACATGCTAGATGAGCTTGAAAAGGAAAACTTACTAGGTTTTTTTTATCCTGTGGCAGAGTAAAAAAGTTTTAGCGAGACTTAAACTCCCTACACTATAATATCCATACCAAATTGAAGGTAAGAAAAAGCCTGATCTTAATCTATCTGACTATCTATGTAAGAATTGCGTGTGCATAACATGTGATGTAGGTAATAATATCACAGGTCATCCAGTCCTACTACAACCCATTTTCAAATTAGGTACAAAATACCTGGTCTTTTGCTGTGAGAGTTTAATCCCTGGTCTGGAGCGGGGAATGCAGGAAGGCTCTGCTGGGTTCCATGTTGGGTCAGTTCTGGGTCAGGACAGGCTGGTTTTGGGCCAGACGAGTTCTAGGTCAGGCGGGTTCTAGGTCAGGCACTTCACTTTTTGGGTATGTGATCTCTTTGCAGCTGGAGATGGGGGGTGAGTGAGGAAGGGGTTGGGCTCCACACTGAGCTGGTCTCCCTCTCTGCCCCCCCCCCTTTGAACTGCGGGTATGCGCAAATGAAAGCCCCATTACTCAGAGGGGTGGCTGCCTCTCATTCATGTCTGAATCAAGCTTCTCATACTGTGGGCTGATGGCAGAGCAAACTTTATTAATTGTGTGTGACCACTCCTGCGTGTGTGTTTGTACAAGTTGGGGGCTTCGTTAGCATTACAAGACCCCCCCCCCCCTCCCCAGTTCTAAGGGTACAGTCCCCATGCGGGTCAGTGCGGGGAGCTGTCGGAAATGTAGATCAGCTACCATCTCCATAGTAAAGGATCAAAGTACGCTGGGGGGAAAGACCAGCCCCCCAGGCTGTTAAATATCAATGCAGAGTGGAGCTCTCAGCTGGGGAGGGCGGGGGTCACTGACAGGGGCTGGTACAGCTGCTTCATCCTCCATGACGGCCAACTGCTGATGACGATGATGATTTAGTACCTGGAACTCATTTTAACGCCAGTCATCTTTGACTGTAGGCTTCAATAACACAGCTGGGGGGGGGGGTGCAGTTATGTAACTGGAAGAGGCTTTTGCCTGTGAGGTTTTTTCTCTTTATTCCTATCTACCTATCAGTCTCCATGTCTGTTATCAGTCTATCTGACTTGATGTTGGCGGTATCGGGCTGCGCGGAGAGACGTACGGCAGCCATCTTCGTTTGTTCCCTGCTCTTTTATTACGTTAACTGCAGTGTTAACAGCCTGCTGTATTCCTGCTATGACACACGTCAGGTTGTCAGTGTGTCAGCCTTCATGTGGGGCTCGTAAGACTCCAGCGTTGCGGGCCACTTCCACGCGTGCTGCTCTCAGTCGCCGTCTCTTCTGCAGAGCGCAGAAACCACAGCTAATGGCCCTTATGCGAAATTTACCCCACGGAGACTGCACCTGCCTGTCTGTCTGTCTCTCTGTCCGCCTGCCTTCCTCACACTCATTCTGTCCTCGCTGCTGCTGGCTAAACTCCATCATGATTTGTTTATCGGATCGCTCAGCCTCTGGAGTCAGCAGTGACATTTCCTTTTGAGGGGAGGGTGTATTTGAGCAGGTCGCTGTGGATTCGTAATAACATTTGGCCTCTACCTGTCAGACTCTCACTGGAGTCCTGCTAAGGTTGAGATGGTATTGATGAATGATTTAACAGATCATTGAGCGGCCCGTGCCTGTCCTCAGGGGGGACGGGGGGTGCTGAGGTGGTACCATCTGTCTGCTGTTAGTGCTGCACATGCCATGGGGTTCTGTTACAGGTAGGGGGAGGGCATCGGCGACTGACGGGGGTGTATTCACAGGATGGACGGTTTTGGGTGCAGGGAAGTGTGTAAGGGGGGAGCCAACCCCCACTGTATCATAGCTCATTACATATAAGTAGACTAAGTCAAGGCATATTGACCTCGGTGGCCTGTAGGAGGTGCTCTCTAACCCCTTCTCCTCACCTTCTAGGCTGTCAACATCTTCCTCAAAGAAGCCCGGCCCATTCCCACTCATCGTTCCACAGACGTGCATCCCGCAGCAAGCCTCGTTCTGCTCGGCTGACCAGGTACCTGGACACCCACGTGCTAAGTAGCAGTGTTGGTGATCAGGTTACATGTTTGATACCAGCCACCCTGCCCCCCCTTACCCCCCACCATCACCCATCAGTGAGATTTAGGAATGCTGAGAGCTGTGTCTCTGGTAGAAGTCTCTGAAGGCTTTGGGAACCAAATTTTCCACAGGAATTAATGAAAAACCTAAAAAAAAAAAAAGTAGCGTGTGGCTCAGTGGGTTAGGCCTCTGTGCCTGCATTTGAAAGGTCGCTAGTTCGAATCCCATCCTTGATGGGATAGTCACATCTTTGGCAGAGGTCCCTGCATAGCGGTCCCCAAGCTTCACTTTTGTGTGCGCGTGCGCGCATTATGTGTCTGTTCTCTGCCGTCAGCTCGCTTGGAAAGACCCGCTACAGAAATGTGTCCTTAAGCCAGAAAATAAAAAGGGAGAGTGTGAAAGAGAGAGAGAGAGCACAACAACGCTGTCAGAAGCTGGACTCTGATCTAATGTCTAACGCTGCTGCGGAAGCTTCAGGAACGTTGTAAGCTTCTGGTTAAAACCAAAAATATAGCACCGTAGATGCGCACTGTCGAGGGCTGGGGTGCATTTTGTGAGTCTCTCAGATCCCTCATACCAGATTATCATCCTTATGATAATAAATGAGACAGGCTCCCCCTTCCTTCACTTAATGGTATGTGCCCCCCCCCAGGAATGTGGGTCTGAGGGTTCCAGGTGGCCCGTAACTCTGCGCAGCCAAGCATGAGCGGCAGTGGGTCCTGTGTGTGCAAACACATCCCTCACGTGTGCCGCTGCCTGTCGCCGTGGATACGGAAGCCTGCGAATGTGTGTGTCATCCATGGGACGCCTGTGCTGACCAGTGCCTCCTTACTTTCCTCCCCTAATGGCCGTCCATCCGCAAGTCCGTGCCCATGCTGGGGGGCTACAATGGAGGTCTGTTTGTCCCACCCCTCACTTAAAGCATTCTTGCCCCTTTTTGGGAGATTGGGAAAAGGCTCTCACACATGCACGACTGGAGAAAATGTAGTAAAAACATTGGTTTAGTTATTTTTCAGCACTCGATTACTTCAAAATCGCCGTCTAATGAAAGGTCGCCATTGATTTGTATCAGGGTACCCTCTGTTTAAATAGCCCTGCCCTGTGCTCCTCCCATGTCCTGCTCTTTCCATGTACTGCTCTCCAGGACACGCCCACCCTCAGTCCACACACACCTGGGTGCTGGCTGGTGTCACATGCTTCTGGTTTCTGCAGAAGGTGTGCGAGCTCGTATCCCGGCATCTCTGGATGATATATCGGCGTGGCGATCCACAGTGTCCCGCCGAGGATCCAGCCCTAGGCAGGATTACGCTACGTGACCAGAATGTCCCTTTTTCCCTCGGCCATTTAAAGGAAGGTCACAGTGACGTATTCGTAGTTTCAGCACCCTGACCGGAGGAGTCGAGGCCGGAAGGCTGGCATGACCTGGAGAACACCGCTGCTCTGAGCCTTTCCGGAGCATTCTGTCGACAGATCTCAGCTCCCCACTGTCCTCGCTCTTGAAATAAATCATGGCTCAGGATCTCTGGGGCAGCATTCGGCAGAGGCAGTAACGGACCGGCTGCAGCCCCGCGTTCCTCTCACGGTCACCTCCAGCAGGCCTCCACTCCCCTACTCCCTGCTTGGGATGTGAGCTCATCCCATGAATTGTCCTGTTGGTACGACGACGGGCAGATACTGCAGGAAGTGCCCCACAATTCCCAATCGAAGGACAGCTGTGGCTATGGAGGCAGAATGGCTGGCCCGGGCTGGGGTGTCTGACGATGGCCGACGCCGAAAGGAGCTATATCACCTGACCCCCTGCCCCTCCCCCAATGTTTCCTCATTTGTTCCTGCCCTTGAATTCTGTTTTCTCTCTGGGGTGGGTCAGCTAGTCGCTGCGGATCCTCAGCATATCCCGTGACGCCCTCCGCCCCCCCCCCCCATCTCACCTACACGCCTTGCAGCAAAAAGCAACCCTCCCACCTCTGTTTCTAAAAATTAAAATACAAATTCAAATTCCCTAATTCCCAGTAGCAGTGCCCCTAATGTATAATCATCCCAGCCTGTAATCTCCCCCCCTCCACCCCTTACGCCATCTTTACTGTGATTAAGTAGATATAATTACATCTTGTGCGTTTATTTGCGGTTTGCTGGATTAGGTTGCAGGAACTCTGAAGCATTTTTTTAACCCACAAATGAAAGAGGAGAGCAACACCCAGTAATGCCTTTGGAAGTTCAATTAATTACTAGTTGAGTAATTAAAAAGAGCTAGTATGCTGTTCGTCTGTGGTCGGGCCGTTCCCAACCCGGGGCATTTTGGCGTCTGGCCGTCTCATAAGCACCTCTGTGCTGTAATCCCACCAATCAGCACTGCGCTCATAAGCACCTCTGTGCTGTAATCCTACCAATCAGCACTGCACTCATAAACACCTCTGTGCTGTAATGCCACCAATCAGCACTGCGCAGGGAAGGTTTATCTTCTGCTGAACATCCGCCTGGTGCCCTCTTTGGAAGGGCATGAGATAAGATCTGTGTTCTGGGGAAGAACCACTGCTACTTCTTTGGGAAAATTCCCAGAACAAATTCTTGGTAAACCGTTTTCCAGCTGACTGGAGCGGTTGCCGCTGGTGCAAGATTTACCAGGACCGCGAACACGGATGCAAGGTGCCAATGGAAACGCTGTCGGAGACGTGAAATGCCGGAAATCCGTATCGCTGTCGAGGGGACGGCACTCGGGGAGATTCCCCGACAGTGTGGGGGTTTCCCCTTTCCTGTCCCGCTTTCTGGCAATCAAAAGAGCCCATTCTCAGGGGGGTAACTTGTGGGAAATTGGGCCGCCGTTTTGATCTGTCCCGTTTTTACCTCAGACCATCTGCTGGCCTGTAAACGGGCTGTGCTCTGTGGGGCATGTTTACACTGATAGTCTGTCAGATTAAAACGAGACTTGCCAGAGGTAATGGTAGTTTGGCCTAGTTGGACGTGGGGTCCCTGTCCAGCCCTATCAGAGGAATGTGACAGATGCCGCCCAGCTGCTCCCACCGGAGATCTGGGTATGTTGGGGGGGGGGGGGTGGCGGCCGGGGCGGGGTG
>JAABNX020000042.1:10057142-10067496 GCA_015163995.2 Mormyrus lacerda | reverse complement strand
AGCTAGAGATTTGCCGCTGATAATGCAGGGAGGTAGAATAACAGAAGACTGGTACAGCACGAAACGGGCACTGATGTTTGCAGCATTAGAGCTCTCCACATGGCGGTTGCTGAAGGTCGATCCAGTGGACTGTGAGTCTGCAGGAAAGGCTGCCATGGGGGGTTAGAGTCCGCACAAACACACCCAGGGGGGAAGATTCACATGCTTGCACGGGAAGGCCGCACAGCTGGGTCTCAGATGGATGGCCTCTCCCTCCCCCGCCCTTCTGCTTCTCCCAGCTCTGTCTGCCGACAGCCAGCAGGCTGGATTTGGGTGACCTTACTTGGGGGGGCGGGGGCACCGTATAAAAATGAGCATTTTCGTCAATGTTTAATAATTGATGCAGAACATCTGTCAGCTTTGAGGAAAGGGCGACCCTTTTCGGACCGGAGCTGGCGAGTATGTGGCGTTCAAAAGAATAATACTGAGCTTTGTCTATCCAATCGGCTGAAACATCTAAACAGACTGTTTAGATTTAATGTATGGTTTCCGTGACGATGGTGGTGCTGCTGTCCCTGTAGCTTTAGCCGCAATATGTGTCTGTGTTTATGCAATTTTTTGGGGAGGGGGGAGGGGGTGTTACTGAGTAAGTACCTGCAGTGGTTCAGAAAACCCCGTACGGCCCGCATAATCCACGAGTTGTTGGAGCTCGAGGGTGACATCATTGCCGAAGTAATGAGGGGAAGTTCTGGTTGGGGAGGAGGATGCTGGCGTGCCCCAGCATGCTGCTCATGGGGGGTGTAGCTCTTCCTGTACTTGGCGATTAGTGCAGCTGGTTCGTGTGTGGGTGTGTGCACTGCCATGCATTCGTGTAACCCTGCCTCCGTGCATCTTACAGGGGCTGCACTGAAGAGTACGAAATGAAGACGATGGAGCAGAAAGCGGAGCCGGAGCCAGGGGTGGCAGTGTACCGCCCCTCCCACCGCACACCCACCTGGCGCTGGGACAGCCCCCCCGCCACCCACAGTGGCACTCCTGCTCAGCGCTGGGCCCCAGTGGGGCCCCCACAGTCCCTCCCTCGTACCCATAAGGTCCCGGTGCCCATCCCATACAGGGAGGTCCAACACCTTCCCACCAAGAGGTGAGACTGGCGAGAAGATAAAGTGTGCTGTGTCTGTCCATAGCTGCTTATACAGGAAGTGCAGAGTCCGGGAAGTGCGGGGCACAGGAAGTGCAGGGTCCGGGAAGTGCGGGGCACAGGAAGTGCAGAGTCCGGGAAGTGCGGGGCACGGGAAGTGCAGGGTCTGGGAAGTGCGGGGCACGGGAAGTGCAGGGTCCGGGAAGTGCGGGCACGGGAAGTGCAGGGTCCGGGAAGTGCGGGGCACGGAGCAGGGGACATTTTGGATGGGATTCCAGTGCAGCACAGAGCACACGCACATTTTTTTCTCTCTCCCTCTCTGTCTCATACACACGTACTTTGAGACACCAGTTCACCTAACGGCTAAATGGAGGATTGTTCCATTTGTACCACGCCTGCTTGTTATACTATAAAGAGCCAAACAAACTGCCAGTATTTGTCAGCCATAAAAATAAAACTGACAACAAACTGTCAAAGAACCGCTGCCCTGCGACACTGGCACAGCCTCTGCAGACTTGCCGTTTCCCGGGGTGACGAGCGCGGCTGGCGGGCAGTCTGCGAGCTCCATCTGTAGCACCGGCCCCCGTCTTTGGCTGCGGCGTCAGGTCGGGCTGCCATTCTTGTCCCCCATGGTGCCTGTGCTTCCGCGCTCCGTGCTTTCGATTCTCTGCAGTCTAAACCTCTGGAAAAGGTTCATTTAGCGGAATGAGCGCCTTTTGCGTTTTCTGCTCCGATATGATCGTGGTAAACATTTGTCAGCATATTGCGTTTAGCTGTAAGTTGACATAAACTAAGTTGTATATATAATTAGTAGATAAATATGCATGTGGAACACTGCAGGTTTAAAAATACTTTGTCTTTGCTGTACATTAATATTAATGAATACATAGTAGTGGCATAAATAGCGCTTGCAAGAGGGGAGCATAATTTTGCTGGCACTGAATGTGCCTCCAGATTAAGCTCTGAAGTGTGTGTATGGATGCCTTATCTGATCATTTTCCTTCCACATGCCGCTTCCCCTCCAGGCCAGTGAGCTTCCCTGAAAATCATTACAACATCCCTCCGACGGGGAGCGACAGAGTGCTTCCGTACCGCAACCCCTCGGCCAGCTTTTCTGCTCCGAGTTCAACGCTGGCCACAGCTGGGCTCGGAGGGCCGGGTCTAGGCGGGCCTTTTGTGCGCTACAAACCTTCACCCGACAGGTCAGTGCTTTGAGTGACGACTTGCTCTGCCAGTCCTTGTGTAGCCCATGCCCAGCCAAAGCAAACAACCTTGGCTCAGCACCATGAAATCATGTCATGATTTATGCTCTTGAATGAGATGCAGCATTGAATTTGTTCGCTGATTGACAGACTAATATTTGTGCAACTATACCTCATTTGTCACACCCCTCAAATGAACCGCACCTAGAATAACAACCAGACAAAATCCTCTTCCAGAGATACTAATAAACACTTAGAGGTGTTTGAAAGCAACTAAAGACAATCTCTTGCATGATCTGGCAACCATGAGTTAGTAACCTGCTTGGTTTTATCTTTGCAAAAAAAACTAAAAATTTTGAAGCCATTTTTAGAATTAAGAGGAAAAACTCGTTCTTCAGGTTGTCGGTCTCGTGCAGGGGGTTGTTTTATGCCCGGAATTTCCCGTCGCGTCTTTTTGCTTGCAGTCGAGACGAGTGACTGGCTCAGGGCAGACTCACTCCTAATCACATCTCTCATTTAATGTCTGTTATATGGGCTGTTATGTTAAGTGAAACTAATGCATTTCTAACGCTACAGCAAAAATTTGGCTGGTGATGTTTACAGGGATAAGCACAGACTGTTCCTTCCTCCTACGATTTTGTGTGTGTGTGTGTGTGTGTGTGTGTCACTGCCTCTGCGTGCGTCTGCATGCGTGCCTCCATATGTTTATGCATACTTGAACTTTGCTGTCTCTCTGCCTGCTTGATTCTCTCTATAAGCTGTAGGCACGTCAGTTTGCAGACTTTAGCATCTTTCTCCAGGCTCCATGCTCAGATCTGTGGTCTCCTCCCTCCATGGTGTTATTTTGACCTTCATTGGCCTTTTTTTTTTGGGCTGCAGAATTTCCTTTCCCTTAGTAACCTGCCTGTAGGTATCACATGTGTGGTTAAATGCTTAGAAAGAGGCAAACAAATGCATTGGCTAGTTTGCTGTTGGACTCAGCCATTTGGATGGCTGCCCTGATTCTTTTTGAGGGAGGGATTTATTCTGGCTGTACTGTTCCCCAGTATAAATTCTCTGCAAAAATGGAGAGGCTGTATCTGTGATCGGAATGTTGCTGGTTCAAATCCCTGGGTTCATAATGATGTCACCATTGGACCCCAGATCGACCACCCTCAGTTGCTCTAGCGGCTGGCTGACCCTGCTTAACATTTTGAGGACCATCCAGTATTTTTTTCCCTCTTTTAAACTACTGACCACCAAGTAACATACTTATACATTTCAATTAACAGGGCAAACTCTACGTTTACTGTTGTAGCGGCACTGTTTGAGTATAAGAACTGGTAATTATAATGGTCATGTTGCTCAAACAAAAGCTGTTCTATTACAGTAAGAAATTCGCAGGCAACAGGATGTACACAAATCTGCTTGTGCAGTCTGCTGCCAAAAATAAATATAATAAAGGAATCAATCATAAAATATCACTGTATACCCCAACTAGCCATTGCTGTTATTAAAAAGTACAAAAGTCTCCAATGCAAAATAACAATGGAGCACAGATAAAGTAGTAATTAACCAAACTTTAGGAACAATAGGAAAAATTTTGTTTGCATAAATTTTACTGTGTTCAAAAGCACTAGTCTTACATACATTGCACTTCACACTACATACAATACTGTGCTTGTCATTTTCTATCAAGACATTTGTGTGTGTGTGTGTGTGTGTGTGTATATGTATATGTATATATATATATAATATAACAGACCATATATTTTATGCCCCTGTATGTGTAAAGTTACTACACTGGAAGCACCACGTTTTAGGCTTATTAAAAATGCAAAATTGACGGCACTGAATGAAAAGTTTAAAAGTTCATGTGAGAAACGTGAGATTCCACGGCCATGAAGATGGCTAACACGTTAGTGTGAAGCTGGTTGCTGAGACAAATGCGCAGGATACCCCAGCCAAGACTTTAAAGATCCAAATCATTTTAAGTATTGCTTTTGGCTTGCGTGCGGTCTGCGAATTTCTGCAATCTTTCAAGAAACACCAAAAGTATTCCTCTTTAATTGTTTACAGGCAACTTGTGAATGACCGAAACTACAAATGTCAAATGCACAGATCTGATTTCCACGCAGCCGACATGTCTGCGCCGACGCACGACTAGCCATTACATCACCCTCACTACTGTTGACTGTGTCATGTTAAGGCTACCGGAATTTTTGAGATTTTTCAGGCTAGAAGTATCTGTGTACAATTGGATCAGTTTCTTAAAGAGTAACGGTATACCGATTTTTATTCTGCGGAAATCAAAAGATTAATATGCTGACCAGATTGAATAATAAATTATAAACATTTCACTGGTCGTATAACTAAAATATAAATAAAAGGCTGTGTCTTGGGGGGATTAATCACGATCAAACCAATAACTAACAAATTAACAAATCAACTTGCTCATCCTCCATTGTTTAGGGGTGACAATGTGAGTTTGTATGAAAATACTTGCTTATTTAGCATGATGGTTTCTGTTGTGCAGTTAGTAAGCGACACACGAAAGTGATCAGGAGCTGCAGAAGTTTCTGGTGGCGATTACGTTCCCTTTTTCTGTAGTTTGATTAATGACATCAGCAATTAGTCCATGTCTACTTGACTTTTTTGACATAACTGTCGACTTCAATGAAATCTGTAGTCTTGCAACCCCTAGCTGGTAGCAGTTGTGACTAAACGATGGCCGCTCAGAATTAAGTTCACAGACGATGACTGACGGTTGCCAATTCCGCCGAAGGCCTTTGGTAGCTGGAAGGGGCTGTAGCACATAGTACATCTCTTAAATTTGCGTAGCCTCCCCCTGCTTCGCTCCACTGCAATACCTGCAGTGCAGGTGCCTCGCTGCTTGGCCTCCGTCCCGCAGGCCTGACTGGCAGCGTGCCGAGTACCGTGGCGTACGTGTGGCGTTTCCGGGGAAACTCCGGGTTCCTCGGCGCGTGGCAGCAATCGTGGCTGCCAGGCCGGCGGGAAGCGGGGACAGCCGGTTTACCAACCCTGCAGGTAGCGACCACGACCAGAGCCAAGTGAGACGTAAGAGGAAAACATTACTGTGCCAACTTTTCCTGTTCATCTAGCAAAGTGAGCGTTCACCTGTTCTTTGGTTCCAAGGAAGGTTTGCTTCTGTACAGGTGCTCTTCTTTACTGTTTTTATTGACACTGAATATGTAACTTTTGATCTCACCAGTACCAGTTAATAAATTGGTAAGCTAATAGTTTGTTTCTGCCAAGCCCCTCCTTCAGATCGTGGTGTCAGTGATGTGGTTTGTTTGTGGTTGAGTCTGTCACGGGGACAGAATAATATTGGATTTTCAGACAGGGTTTGGTTACCATGACAACGTTTTGGATCATGCTAAATACACACATTGTGGCCAGTGCCAATTAACCCATTACAGGACATAGGCAGCCACCTTGGGTGGGATCTTTCGAGGGGGTGCCACAATTTCACTTTGTCTAACACGGGGTGCTATTGGTGAAGCTTAGGTAGGGCACCATATGGACTACAGGCAGTACTGATTGTAATTTATATATTGAGTATTAAATTAGAGCTCTCATCAGGTTCATAGTCTGGTCCCTTAATGAGCTGTAGAGAGTCAACTTCCTGTTTCGACAGGAAGTACCTGTAAAGGGGCATCTCAGAGGGTTGGTGCCAGCTGAGGGTCTTGAGCAGTAGTGATGTTGGAGGCTGGAGTTTGCAGGTCTTTCCACCGTGGCCTGAAGACCTTCTCTGTGACCCGCAGAACTGCCCAGTGAGGGCTATTGACACTGGGTCACATGATGCCTGCATTGAGTCTTCATAGCATATGTTGACATTGGTTAGATTTGTGCATGTGTACCGGAACAACGGAACAGCAAGGTCCATGATTCCCAGCCACTTTAGGTGAAACCCTTAGCAGGCCACTGCGATGTTAAAGTTGGGAACTGACTCTGGGTTGGACGGCGGACTCACTGCTTGGCGCACCGCTGCATCGATGGTCCGTGTAATTAGGAGATATAATTAGAATACTAAGCTGACTCATGTCTCCTGACCACACATCCATTCATGAGCCTTCTGTTTTTGTAGTGCCTCTATCCAGGAGCAGGGGCAGTCAGCCTTCCTGGCTAGTGGTGGTGGTGTCTCCCTGGCCATTGGATGCATCTCTACAGCATTTGCGGTTTTTACATGCTTGCTTCCGATTGGCTAGATCACCAGACACGCTGGCCTGTTCATCTGCGTAGACCAGTAGTAAAGGGCCACTCTCCCTCACAGGTACGGCATGGCACAGCGCCCCCTACTGGGCTACGAGCCGCACATTAACCTGGACATGGCATCGAGCGGGGAGTCGTCGTCCGGATTCACCAGTCAGGGCAGCACCATGGAGCGGGTCAAACCGGGTATGGCTCCCCTCCATTTCTCTGCCGCCCGCCACCTTGCAGCGCCACCCTCCGCAAATGATACCCCAAAAGAAACCAAAGACAGTACTTCATACAAGGGGGCTCCCCTGGAGACTTGTGGCTAGTCTGATTTACAGCTGCCTGGGGTGACTGCCCTCTGCTGGCCGTGGAAGTGAAAAATTACCCTAGGGCCATTGTAAAGCCTCTATCCTTTGATGGTGGAATGCTCCGGAATGGTTTGATGTGGACTCCATCATCTTGAAACATATTGTAAAACATTGCAGAGTATTAGTAACATATTTAATATATGCCCTCGGTCTCGCTAACACGTCTTCTCCCATGCTTACCTAGAGCCCCTGTGGCACATGCCGGTGTCCTCACGGGTGCCCCCTGTGGGTGGGGGAGGGACGCAGAAGCGATCAAGCCGGCAGGATCCCCCTGGGAAGGACTCTCCCAACCGGCACTCAAAGGTGAGGAGAAAGTGGTCTTGAGTTTGAGGTTTGATGCTAATCTTTTATGCTCTCTGACTCTTTATTCCTTTGCGTCTCGTTTTCTTCACCTCTCTGTACGTCAGGGGGAGGCCCAGTACTCTAGCCACTCCAGCAGTAACACGCTCTCCAGCAACGCCTCCAGCAGCCACAGTGAGGAGCGCTGGTTCGACGGCGGCATGGGCAGCTCGGGGGGGCTGGGCGACCCGGCGGAGCCTGACCTGGACCCCCTAGCCAAGGGTGGCTCCAGTGACAGCGGCATCGACGCCTCCACCCTTTACACCCCGAGCCCTGGCACCAAGCCAATAAAGCCGCCGCGCAGCCACCTCAGCTCCCAGAAGCCCCTGCACGGGTCGGCCACCTACAGCGGCCTCCAGGAGCTCGCCAACCGTTCTGGGGATGGTCGGAGGAGGGAGTCGTCCCCGGCCCTGCCTGCCTCGTCCAGCCAGAGCAAGAATTACCGCACTCGCACATTCCCACCACCGGGGGCCTCGGCAGACTCCTTTAAGCCCAGGTGTGGGTTCTAGACTTGTGTGTTCTACAGCAGCATGTCTGCCTCTGCAATGCCTGATGCATGCCAAAACCAAGCAGACACCAACACGTCATTAGAGGGGAGCCCCCTAAGCAGCCCACGAGTCCCTCCCTATATTCCCAGGAGCTCCCACATCCTCTCCCCAGTGTCGTCTTTCCCTTCCCATCATCCTCCTCCTCACTGACTGACCTCCAGTTAACCTTGCTTGCAGTGCACTTGTTAGCCAAATCCCAGCAAGGGGGCCGATGACGGCCCTTTGTTCAGGCCTGAAAGCGCATTCTTTCCCACCCACCCCCATCGCCTGGCTGCTCACAGATGGTCCAGCTGGGATGGGGGGAATTAAAAGGTCATGTCTATAACTGGGACAGGCTGCCTATCTCAGCACTGCTCATGCAGAGTCGATACTCTGGGGGGGGGGGCGTACCCACAGGGGGGCAGATACAGCAGAAGGGCTCAGCAAGGGTTCTGCAGCCGTAGATGGATGCACTGAATGATGAAGGCTTAGTAGGTGTAGTGTATTTTTTGTAGTAGTAGTAGTATGTTTAGTGAATATCTGTTTGGTTGGCAGCTGACTAGACTGTGGGAAAATGGGCGGAGTTCCACGACTGAGCCGTTCCGTGTTTCTTCTACAGCCGGACCTGCTACACCCCACAAGGGTACAAGACCCCACCGGCAGACAAATCGCGTCCTGTGAGGGCCACCACCGTCACGCCGACCTTAGGGACATCGCAGCAGTTGTCCAGCTCTGTGCCCAAAACCTCCTACAGCAAGAGCAAACACAACGCCTGGCAGCACCACCAGGACTCCGCCGCTGCCAACACCTGTACCGGCAGCAGCTCAGACAGCAGCAGCAGCAAAAAGTATGCCAGCTTATTTGCGGGATGCTCTCTGTGGGATTCAGGATAGTCTGTGCTGAATTTTGGGATGGTCTCTGCAGTATTCCAGATTCTTTCTACAGTATGGTCTGTATGGGATAGTTTCTCTCTCACAGAGATTCTGGATTCTTTCTGTGGGATGGTCTCTGCTGGGTGGTCTCTTCATCTTTGAATAGATCTGTACAATGTCTCACATTGGAGGGTCTTTGTGTGCTTTTTTTTTTTTATACTCTTTATCGCTCTTTGCACCTTATGGTGGCAGTCGATCACGTTTTAATAGCATTGTCCGCACTCATGCGTTCAGGCAGGTGGACGTGAATTCGAAGAATGTGTTCGGCCAGCCACGCCTCCGCGCCTCCCTGAGGGACCTCCGCTCTCCCAGGCGCTCTCACAAGAGCACTATCGAAGACGACCTGAAGAAGCTCATCATCATGGACCAGCCCAGCGAGGCGCCTCACAGAGATGCGGTGAGGGCCGTGGAAACGCAGGCATACAGTCAAACCAGTGCATGTCGTCACGCAAACATAACTAACAAGCCCAAGTAGCCGCTTAGGGCCCAGCGCTCATCGGGGGGCGTCCCATGTGACACATCTGTCTGAATGCGAAGGAAGATGACATACGACAGCTAGGTTGTGTCAGATGTAATAAACAGTATTTCCTTAGACCTGTATGCTGTTGCTCAGTCTGTCACCCCAAATGTCCACAGTCCCCGCGGCGGAGCCTCCAGCGCACCTTCTCAGACGAGAGCCTCTGCAGCGGCCGGCGGGACTCCAGCTTCGCTAGCACAACGCTGTTCGACACCCCGACCACGCAAAGTGACCTGCTGTTCACCTGCACCCTGCCCACGCGCCGGCACGTCCACAGCTCTGCCCACAGCTCACTTGTGCCCAGTAAGAAGGGTGAGTTTCACTTTGCATTGGCTAACCGGCAGGTTCTTGCTTAGGAAATCACCTTGCTGACCCTGGGATATGAACCTACTGCTTACAGGCCCAGCATGGCAACCATTTTACTGTTGCCGCTTCTCAGCGCCGTATTCGCACTTTGCTGCACTGTGAGATGGAGTGTTTTTGTTCTGAACCGCATACCTGGACAACCTTATGACACTTATTGTTCGTTTGCAGTACCGCTGTCTGCCTCTGAGCTGTCACTGACGGAGGTGCGTGACAAAGTGCCCCCCCTCCGCCGCCTGGACCCCGGACTCATGCCCCTCCCTGACACAGCCTGTGGCCTGGAGTGGGCTAGCTTGGTCAACGCCGCTAAGGCCTACGAGGGTGAGGAGGATTTTGGGAAAGGATACGCCCCCATCTCTCTCTCTCTCTCTCTCTCTCTCTCTGCATATTTGTGTCTGTCTAATTTACAAAAGAGTGGTGGATGGACGACTCAGTATCGCTAAATGCAGAGTCCACACAGTCCGCCCTCTCAGCAATGTCACCTAACACTCCTGGGAGACAGGAAGCTGATTTGTCTCACTGGCGAGCTCACAAAGCTTCTCTGTCTGTGTGCCGTCCGTCAGTCGTCCTGTGGCCCGTTTCACCCTTGTGGGGTGGGGAGACTCAAGGAAACCCGTCATTAATATATCTACCTGGCTGATGCATAATCCTGGGGCTCACAAACCACCTTGGCCCAGTTACGGGTCTTTTGGATGGGCTTTGCAGTAAAAGTTCTCCCTTAGGGACCACTGGTTGTATAAGCCACTTGTGAAGACAAGGAAAGCTTTGTCCCCACCCCTGTGTTAACCCCCC
>JAABNX020000042.1:10029387-10039805 GCA_015163995.2 Mormyrus lacerda | reverse complement strand
CTATTAAAGTTCTCCCCAAGCGAGCTTGATGGGCCGAATGGCCTCCTCTCGTTTGTATATTTCTTATGTTCTTATCTGGCCCAATACTTCTTCCATTATTTATGTCCTTGAAATTGACAAGACATATCCAAAATTGTCTGTATATGAAAACAAACAAAAGTTGGGGGACTAACATTCCGTCTTCGATGTATTATAGCTTTGCTAAGAGGAGCTTTTGTTCGGTCACCTTCTTCGCGAGTATTGTTTGTTGTGCTGAAATGTCGAATCGCTTCACATCCAATGCAGACAATGTTGTATGATGAATGTTTATTACAAGCTAAATGTAACTGTAGCTCGTTGTATGATATCCTCCATCTCAAGTGCTGATTAAGCACCTTAAAAGCTTATTTGAGTCCCTTGAAGCTCACAGCTCTCATCACATTTGTGAAAACACTCCTTTATTACTGCACTCGATTATACACTTTCCTCCCCCCCCCATCTCCCTCTCCTCCCCACTCCAGAGAAAAGATTGCACAAGTTGGGCCTGCTGTCTTCCCACCCCAGTGAGCAGAGCTACTTTCGGAAGGATGTGTACCTGGGCCCCGTGCAGGATGACCACATCCCTTTCTTACAGAGGGGTGAGCGAGCTTGCCATGCACTGCTGCTGTAACGGTCATGCGGTCGCTGAGAGAGGCAGGAATGCTGGAGCGCTTGGAATGCGTGTGATACTGTTTCTGTGCGATCCCATTGAGATTTAGTATTTAGGGCAGATATTTGCAACTATTTTAGCCTTAGGGCCCATATCGTTCCTTGGTCAGTAAGCCATGACCCAAATTCCCGATAAAACTTGTCAGCAGGATGGGAGTCTAGAGATTTTTTTCTTTCCTTTAAATCATGCGGCCCTCCACGACCCACTGAAAATGGACATACAACCCATGAACTGAGAAACACTGACTTTGGCTGTTACTACTAAATAGGTTATGAAACCACATGACACCCCTCTCTATTCCTGTCCCCCCCCACATATACAGGGGTCCCTGTGCTTCATCTCATCGCTACGCCCTTCCCCTCCTTCTGGCACACGCTGCAGGACACCGAGGAGAACATGCACGCTCCTACCGTGGAGAACCTGACGAAGATCATGATGGTGTTCTTGGCAGAGTACCTGGGGCTCTGAGGGACCCATCACAGTGGGGCTGGGGGAGAGGACCTTATCTTGTCTTGTCCCGGCAAGCTGTATCCTAATTAGCTATCACCTGCTTCTGGCTCTTACACCCTGCCATCCAGATGCGCTCAGCGCTTTCTCATCTCTTGGTTCACACCTGCTTGGACAACTTGGAACCTGGACACACAAACTTCATGAGGGGGTTTAATATACATATAAGCCAATCAAAAATGGCTACAGGCTGAAGCCACACCCTCACTCAGTTCCCATTGGCCAATAATATATTACTGCTCAGAGTAGCAGCTCATCTCTGTCTACCTGGTTTTTAGTCAGGAGCTGCTCTGTGCCATGAGGAAGACTTGGGTGAATTGTGTGATCGCTGCTCGAGGTTTGCGTTCCTCGCTCTCTGTTCTTGAAACAGATACTAATACGACAGATTCTGTTCTTATCGGGCTTCTGTTTACTATTTTGAAAAGTTTAAGAAAGAACAAAAAAGAAAAGAACAAAACTTGAAGTTATTGAACAGTCCCTTTTGCCCAGTTCTTTCAAGAAAGGAATCTGTATACATATATTTTTAGAAGAGAAAGTATTCAATCTAGAATTTATAATTTGTTTCTGGATGTGGTTTTGAAGCACATTTCTCAATATGGGACGTTTTTCATAAGGAATATAATTGAGTACGATCAAAGTTAGGTTTGGAATTAATGGTTGACCTTTATGATCTGTTAATGACAGAAGCCATAACTGTCTTCAAAAATGTATTAAAGTTAGACTTTGCATGAAAGTTTGCCTATCAGTATAGTGGATTACACAATGTTACACTGCATAGAAACTATGCTGCTTTCTGGCAGCATTAAAACAGGCAGGGACCATCACATCTTATTGCTAAATAGGGACTCATGCTTGCTAGTAAATGGAGTTTGAGAACCACCCGGATATCCCCAAATTCCCTTTCTCGGCCAATGACAGGCTGATGAACTCCTTCCAGATAAATGCAGCTTGCAGCCTCCCATGGCAACAGTCACTATCTGGAGTCACCATACAGATTTTTCAAGACGTCACCATAACACCATCACATAAATGCAAAACTCAAATTCAAATTTTCAGTTGTCAATCAGGAAATGCAAAGATCTTTTCAGTCGAACTCATCCAGATGTGCTTCAGATCCTCTGCATAACTTTTGTAATAAACAAATGCAGTTCATTATTATTGGACAACCTGAACATTGCCATATCACTACAAGGAGATAGCCTCAGTCTGTCTGTGCTTGGTGACAGTGGGCCAGTATCTAACCTTCCATTTTAATATAAGAAAGTTGTTAAATCAAGAATAGCTGTATTATAAGGGGGCGGCATGGTGGTGCAGTGGTTCACACTGTCGCCTTACACCTCTGGGACCAGGGTTCAGGTTTCTGCCAGGGTTCCGTGTGTGGTGTTTGCATGCTCTCCCTGTGTCATCAAGCTGAGCATATTTACCAGAGTGCTTGTGTGTGTGTGTGTGTGTTCCCTGCCTTTTGCCCATAGCCCCCAGGATGAGACCCTCTGCAAGCCTGAATAGGACAGTTACAGAGAATGTTGGGATGCATTATAATGATAAGTATGAAAGGAGGTTGCGGGTCTGCTCCCCTCATTGATGCTTTGACTTTGCAGATTATGCACCATATGCCCAGCATTGTTCTGTATTAATGAGCAGAAACACTGCTGATGAGTTTACTTTATATTCAGTGCATGATATTTGTACAAAACATTAAGCTGTTTATTCACTATAAAAAGGAATTAAGTACAGATATGCAAAGTAACTAAAACATGATAAAACAGCAGACAGTCCGATCAAGATGAGTGAATCTCCTTAGGGTCAGGCTGCTGAGGCTCCCACCTTCATAACTGCCCTCCACCCAGGATGCTCACGGGGGGCTGATGGGAAGGGAGGTGCGGGCAGCTGTACAAAGCGACTGGGCTCCCTGGATGAGGGAGGTCTTCATCAGAACTTGCATATCCTGCTCCAAGGGTCCTATCTGACCCGTCTTCCTCCCTGAGAAAGTACATTCACTTAATTTGGTGAAATTCAGATTATTCACCAATGTTTTAGTGTAACTTTTGTTCTGGCATATGTGGCCTAGTAGAAGTCAATTGTGTCTTTTTGTATTTTTTTTTTGCCAAAAGTCAGTCAATTTCAATTATGTCCCTTTTGTAAGGGTTATACATCCTTGTAGTTTTACACATTTTCTTATTTGTAATAAAAAAAAAAGATTTTTCAATGAAGACCTTGCACATCCAGTCTATTATCATGAGAACTTAATTCTCACAGATCTAAAAGGTGTCTGAAAACATTTCACTAGCAGGGGGCAGTATTAGTCAACTTTTAAGATAGGCAGACTGACTTTGTAGGAAGATGGAAAAAAACAAAGACTAAAATAAGAAAACTTTTAAGTAAGGAAAGAAATCATTGCAGAGTCAATGGTGTCCAATTTTAAGGGAAAAGGTAAAGTAAATGACGATGCAGAAGGGGAAAATGATCCAAACACCCAGCTCTCACCTATACCGGCACTGGGCGGCCCGATCTCTCTGGCGCCGGTTCTTGAACCAGTTGCTGACCTGTGTCGCAGTGAGGCCGGTGGCAGCCGCTAGGTCTCGCTTCTCACGGGGCGACGGATACGGTTTGTGGCAATACCACTCCCTGAGCATGCTGCGAGACTTCTCCTATGGGACATGAAAACACACAGGACAGGAAAACTATACATTGTCTGTAACCCACACATAGATATAAACAATATCAGCAATATATCAAATTTCAGGTATATTTATACCACCGATTCCTTTGTTTTGAATCATTACTTCGGTGTTTAAAGATTTATTTTTTCTGGTCAATGGTTTAAATTACTACAGATTCATATCTAAATTTTCGACTTGTCTATTTATCGGAGATTTAACTACATTTTAAAATTGTCTACCGATCAGACAATTTATGGGCTTTATCGATCTATGAGGCTAAAACTGTACACCGCACATTAAAAGGAACAACATTCTTCGGGTCTATTGTATGAGACTGTACACCAATGCTATACAATCCAGTCATACTTTTTTAGAAGCCTACCTTAAAGCAGTAACTCGTCTCCTCTCCGTCCCAAATGGTCCGGGGCAAGGGAAACTTACGCCGCACGCGATACTTCCCCACGGCCCCTAGGGGGCGCCCCCGCTGTCGTTCAGCCTCTAGGTAATGTGCACGGAGCCAAAGCTGCTGCAGAAGTGGGTGACTGCAGGGGGAGAAGTGAAAGCCCTCCAGGAGGCTATAGAGCTCTGTGAAGCGGCCCTGGTGGAAAGCCACAGCCGCGCGGGCCTTCAGTACGCTCTCCTGGCCCTGCAGGCTCGACCAGGCGGGGAGTGAGCACAGGAAGGCCGCCAGGCGCTCCATGCTGCCGCTCTGCAGGAGCACCTCGCAAACGCACGCCACCTGCTCGGCCGAGAAGCTGGACGTCATGGCGACGGGGCGGGGGACTCTGCCTTTGACAGGTCTGCGAGAGTTTGGCGTCCGATTGTTTGATACAAGTTCTTCCGAGCAGAGAGAAGAGGGAACTGCAGATGGGCAGCCCAGAGGCCGAGAAGTGGCGCTTTTGGATAACTGGGATCCTCACACTTTAGGGATTAACCAAAATGTTTTTTTTTTTTTTTTTTTTTATTAAAAAAAAAAAAAAAGCTTCAAGCCAGGATTATCCTGCCTGTTGGACAGACACAGCCAGCTTTAAGACGGAGCTTTTCACAAGTATTGCCTGTTAGAAAGTCAGATTGACACAAAATACCTACACTTCTCAGATTTAGAGGATGAAAAAATGGCAATATAAAAAATTTTCCATGAGGTGCCGTTACTGCCGTTCTATTATTTTTTTACGCAATAACGAATTGCAACATGCATGAGCGATAAGCTGGAATTTGGGAATTGATCTTTGGGGAAAATCACAAAAATTAAAATGATATAAAAAAGTCAAGAGTCAAAGCAAGAACAGAACCAACCTCACACAGGAGACGGTTTTCTGTGGTTCCGTTGGATCGGATGCTCCTAATCCAGCTGAGCACACCTATGTTTCTGAGAGTTCAGATGCAAAGTAAATGTTCTCCAGGGCTGTGGATCTTCTACTGGTCCCTCCCATGTGTCACACTTCACAGGTAATATGAGAACATAGGGGTTAAAGAAACACACGTGCAGCAACGCGCAAAAGGCTGACACACGCACACACACAGGGCATAGTTACAGTAACCTCATCTGCTCAGACAGGCGTAGAGATATGCACCAGTAAAATCAGCGCTTCTCAGTTTCACTCCTGCCCATCTGCAGAAAAGTGATCAGGGCATTATGAAAACGAAGCACTGAACATTTAAATCAGAATTCAGCCTCATTTCCAAATCAAATTGGAGGGGGTTTTAATGCTTGTCCGCTTATGGATAAGTGCACACGCTACATTTACAGGACTCACTTGATGTAAAGACAAAAATCAACAAGAAGATTTCATTTTAAATGTTTATTACAATATCAATTAAATGGTTTATAAAAATAATACCTTTAAGTACAAAAATGTATTTAAAAAAAAAAAAAAAAAAAAAAAAAGGTGTTCTCCACCTTGAAACCAATTCTGTTTAAATACATCCCTTTACTAAAGCTTTGGTTACAACGGCTGTGTTTGAGGATGTGTGGTGGGGAAGTGGGAGCAGAGGTAATCCAAAGAAACACCAATGAAACCAGAGAATCTGGGGGGGAGCACAAGCGCACCAATCACATTGCGTGTAAAAACATGACAGGAAGGTACATTTAACTGTAACAGCTTTCATCATTGGGAGAATGTCCCCCAACGCACACAGAGAGACAGACAGACAGACACATGTATTCCATTGATCTACAAATAGTGTGCACAGCTTAAATGTTTGTACAGGACATAGCAGACACCCCCAACACAAAAACACACCTGAACACCAATACAAGTTTTAAAAATAATAAAAAAAAATATATATATAATAAAATACAATTCACAGAATACAAACCTTTGGTAAAGAATTCCTAAAAAACTTTGTCCTATTTAGAATATATATTTATATATGCGTGCATATAAAATAAATGCTTAAAGTTAGTTTAACAGAATAGGTGTAGTTTCTATTGAGCGCCTACTTTTAGTCAGAGATCATCCTGAGGGATTGTAGTACTTCCAAAGCGGAGGCCAATTCTGAGGATGCAGTGGAAGAGCGCAGGCACAGTAACACTGGCAGAGCTACAAGAGTGACCAAGAGCCAGACAGATGCTCTCCAAGCTGATTTGTGTCAGTCGACAGTGTAGCAAAAATACATCTCTTAGGTTCATCCTTCTGTGCAATTCCCTCCAAATTTTTGTCCCAAATTAAAATCTGACAGCGGTATCACAACTGAAACCAAGTACCGGTTGAAATAAATCTTTCAATCGGACTTTAAACACAAAAGGATTCTATTTTAGCAAGCTCACTTTCTCTGTCTAACTCAATCTAGATATTTTATAATCAACGGCATGATTCAAACTGCACCACAGCCTTTACACCCCAGTACAAGAGCATCATGTGACCCCATCACGGTGCACAGGCAGACAATAAGGATGAATCCCCTTCAACCTGAAAATCAGGTAACTGATTCTCTGAAATGCAGAGAACCCATTTTCCACATCCAGGCCAGTAATTTACAAGTGATTCATTTGAAATGTTTGAAACCCCAAAAAAAATAAAAACACACACAAAGTGGAGACCTCCATGCATTCAATCAAAATTTCATACTGATTGGGAGGGAAAGGTTCAGTCAAGTGCAAGAGTTCATGGAAAGTTACTTTCTCAAAGCAACTCAGAAAAGATGTTCCTCACAAAGCTACTGACCCATTGAACGGTTTAAAGGGAGAAAAAAAACAAAAGACAAAAAGGTATGGACTACTACAAGAGAGGATGCCAGACCAAGTGTACCTCTCAGAATATAAGACATATTGACAGAAATCTAGCCAGAATATAATCTGCACAAGAGAACAATGACAGCAGCAGAGATGAAGCAGAATTTATAACACACTAAGCTTCTTGTTCAGGAGGGTCAGTGCAACTGTCCCTTAGTCTCAACACAAATCTCTGCCAAACAGCCAACTTTATAAGTATCTAAAGCATACATTTTAGCTACCAGAACACGATTTAAGTGTAATTTCAACAGAAAGTGTCCTTCGCTGCTTGTGAACCGTTTACACAGTCACTCTACTGTCTCCAAGACGAGCCTTCATGAACTGGAAACTTGGTGCCCTGCCTGTGTAAAATGTGGCAGAAAAAACACCTGTAACAACAGTCAGTGCCTCCGAGTGGAGTTAGCACTATCTGTAGAGTATTTCTGCTCACCAATAAAACGATTATAAAGTTATTAAATCATGAGATCCTCAGTGATTATTATTATTACAATAGCCTGAATTACAGTGATTAGAGGTACCATCACAGGGGGGAAAAAAATCATGCAGAAACCCAGATTGCCAGGTACGGAGAGCATATAATCATTTTCACAAAATTAAACGTTAAATTGTACCTCAGCATCAACATTACGGGTGGTAACCCCAACAAAATGGAGTCATCGTTAAGTCTGGCTATTTCAGGTTTCTGAAGCAGATATCACATATGAATGTTGAAGTCTGGAAACAAATCTTTACAGAAACAAAACATAAATCACTCCCAACTAAAAGCAAACATTAAAAAAAAAAAATAATAATAATTGAAACAACCCACAAGCAGAACACTCAAGACAAAATGATGCATGCTACTCCGGTTTAAATTTTTATATATATATTTTTTTAAAAAACAAATAAAGTAATTGGACAGTAATGATTATGAGATATATATCTCATAATCATTACTGTCCAATAGATATATGTATATATAAAGATGATTAAATCCTAAATCTGAAGTGTTTGATTGCATAGTGTAACAAAAAAATAGTTTATCAGTTAAAGTGTTCTTGTTTGCCTGACCTTGTTTGACCAAGTCATTAAAATTTACAGAATTAAGATCCCAGATGTACCAACATGCAAACCCAACTGGAGATATCACAGCCTCTGATGTAAATTTCCGGTGGCGTTATCACATTTAAGGTACAACCAGCACCATGATGCAGTCTTAAATTTCAGTTCAAGAAGTTTTAACTCAAACAAATCATGATAGACATGTAAAACATTAAAAACAAAACACACTACCTATATTCACCTTGCTAGAGACCGATATGGCAGCTTAAAGAGTCAGTCGACATTTCTAGTCAGTGTGCAAAGGACTAAATGAAGCGGCAATAATGACATCTAAAGTTATGTGGGGATGCTCTCACAACTGTTAAATGTTAGTGTTAACAGAAACAGACTTGAGAAACTGTAACCAGACTTGAGAAACTAAGTCAGTATGTCAGCAAATGTGTCCAATAGCCGATTTAACATTTGGAAAACCAGCTCAGAGTGGCTTTAGTACGTAGTGTATTATTCCTTGAGGCTGGGGAACTTAAAAGCACTTGGACATGGAGGAAGATCATAAGATAAGTCAGTCTACTTTGTGCTTGTTTGCTTATACGGTTGACACTACTGCCTCCCACAAGACATCAAACATCAACTTCCACCTATCTTGTGCTGACAGCCCTAAAAGGCATTGATACATCTTTTTCATCCTACTGGATCTTATTTCATTATGTGATGCACACAATTCATTCATGCAAATTGTGTGTCTAACACAACACTGAATATTTAATCAACTTAGCAGTTAATATGCTTAATATACGTTTTATAATTTTCTTTGCATAATAAAATAAGATCCAAATAGAATACATTTGTATACATTTGCAAACCTATAAATGGACTATCAGCATTAATACAATAACCTGTGGTTTTTTATTATGTAAAATACTTTTACATGTTAATGTCTTGGTTACCATAGAAATGTTGACAGTGCTTTTCTCTACAAAACCTTTCCGGGGCAGAGATCATCACGATGGCTGAACGACCACCAAGAGGCACTGTGTGATGTCACCATTAAGCATGCTGACGGAGGGCCGGAATTTCCCCACGGATGTCTGCACTTAGCTGGGAAACTGAGTTCCTGAGGCCGGAACAGGCAACACTAGCCTTGTCCAATGCCGATAGCTCCACAGCTAGGGGGCAGCACACGCTCTCTGGGCAATGGTCATTTTCCATCTCAAACCCCACATTAAAGGGCTCTGTTGTGACCATTATCTGGACACTGCGGGTGCAGAAGTGTGCCATCCAAAATGACACATCATGTAGCCAGCAGAAGATCCCTTTAACACGGTGATGGTGAACCTGGGAGCGTTTTGGGTTTGGAAGTGTACAGATCCAATGGAGAAGACCCTGGTTATGACAATGCTCATTACAAACCTAGATCCTCATCCACAGGTACGGACTGGAGCTGTGTTAGGATTTTGGGGTCCTGGTCCATGTCCTCTGGGTCATCCAGTTGCGACGCACCACTTGCCTCCTCGTCAGGAGATGGGGTGTGGAGGAGAAGGCCCTCGCCCCCGGGAAGGGCAAGAAGAGACGAATCCTCGGGTAGATCCCCCTTCCCCCGGACGTCAAACAGAGCCAGGCCTGTGGACCCAGAGAGGGACACGGGGCTCCAGGTAGACGGAGGCAGCTCAGAGGTGGTGGGCATGCCAGGGCTGAGTGTCAGAACGCTCTTCGGGCTATGTGCAGGCTGCGGGGGGGTGACACCACCGGCTGGGCTGTGCGGGACGATCTCCGGGGCCAATGTAACTGAGGAACCCTGGTCGGGGCTGGAGTAGAGCACAGAAGAGCCAACTAAACCTAGTGAGCCTTCCGGAGACTCGAAGGAGCTGGTGGATGAGGGAGCGGGGGGCGCGAGGGAGATGACGGGCGCAAGTGTGATGCCCCCATTGGTGGGCGTGGGGCACTCTGGGGCAGGTTTGGCAGGCAGGTTGGCGAGCTGAACCCCAGCAGGTAACGTCAGGATCAGTTTTCCCTGCTGGATGCTCAAGCCGGTCAGGATGGGGCTTCCAGTCACACCACCAGCCAGGAGGAGGTTCCCAGCTGTGTGGGGGGGGGGGGGTTGAAAGAAAAACAGATTTCGCATAAGCACTAGCATCATAGAAAGAAAATGAACCGGCATAAATAGTTTTTAAATAGTTTGATTTTAATATTTGCCCATTTATTTAGCTCAGTATCTATCTATCTATAGCTTTAAATCACATGCAGAATGAGTCAGGATTACCAGAAATGCTCCGAGTTCTGGTGGTGT
>JAABNX020000042.1:10011405-10022894 GCA_015163995.2 Mormyrus lacerda | reverse complement strand
TCTGTTGTTTTTGTCACTGCAGCAGGAAACCAAATGATCCTTCAGCTCAGTCTCCACCATGCAAATGTTCAATGTCCAAAACAGAATGCAGCTGAATACACACCCACCATGCACAGCAGCATTGGCTTTAGCTAGTTCTGAGGTAGTGAAAATATATTTTATTAGTGTAAACCTTAATAATAAGATTAATAATATTTGAATAAATGCAGAAGACCTCTCTCGGTATTTATTATGTGGCTGTGAAACACTGTTTCATAGACAGTGATATGTAATATTTGTGTATAAAGCAGAGTACCTGAACACGTGTGCCAGTGTGATCTAGAACGTATCAGAGTACCGGTGTAACTGCTGATGCGGATAGCTGCACGTATACACATACAGGCAGAGAGACATTGGGTAATGGGGCAGGACCAGCTGCCCACATCTTAACTAATACACTGGAATGTAAACTTCTCCAGAGAGTACAGACAGTCGTAAACTTGGACTGCAGCTCTCCACATGTAACCCTAACCCTACCTGTTCAGCTACCTGTTCATATGTCGCACAACGCTACCCTGAGCAGAATAAGCGGTTAGAAGGTTGATTTTTAAGAGGTTATTTAACCATAACTAAATCCCTTCCGCACATTAGACCATTTCTTTACTTTCCAAACTGCTTATACAGTATTTTAATATCCAGAAGCTTTTATAAATTGCAGAATATCGCCACCTCGGGGCCATAATTGAGAACTGCTCTATAAAGCTTCCCGAGACGCCTCTCTGATTGGCCGACTAGATCTGCTTTATGTAATTCCTCTTCCTGTCTTTCTTCCTACATCCCCGATCCAGAAATACATTTCCGATTGTTTAATCCCATACTACTTGTCGCCCTTGTCCGTGATTGGTTTGGTAGCCTGGTTTGTGGGTGGGTGGAATATTTCAGAATTGGGCGGTTGAGGAATTGCCCATCTATTTTATGTTGCCTTGCAAGTTACACGAAACAAAACCAAAGTCCTGTCCTTCATATATCAGACGCTGACTTAGTCACATGTGGACAGACTGTATGTACACTTCATTAGCTACTGTATAACATGTGCCTTGTGGCATATATTTAATATGTGTAAATGACGTCTGTAGAAGATATTATTCACAGTGTTGTCTTATTCAGTTATTCACTGTATACTGTTTATTATTGGGGAAGCATTGTAACGAGGTCGAATTCAGGTCAGTTCAGAACAAAAGGATGGTGGCCGGACGTGGTGGGCACTCCAGGGCTGAGCGCCAGGACGCTATGCGGGCTAAGGGTAGGCGGCGGGGGCTTGGCGCTGGCGGGCTGTGCGGGGTGACCTCCGGTGCCAGGGCGGGCGGGGAACCGTGGTCGGACCAGAGGAGCATACTAAACATAAAACAATACAAGCTTCGGAGAGTATGTCATTAAATGTTTTAGAAATCTCAATGGTTACCAGGGGAGTGATTATATTTCAATTTCGCAGTGATATTTGTAATTTCTTCGAAAGATAATTCTTTATCGCAGGCTTCTTTTTCTATTTCAATTGTACAAGGTATACTGACATTTGTGGTCATGAGGTTTCTTGTGACGGGTGCTGGCAAATCTGAAGAACATTGCAGGACCCCAAACAGTAGCGGTTATCCTGCGCTAAACTCCCCACCCCCTTTCCTTCAATGCAAATGAATGTTTGATATTACAGTAAAAGTTGCCTTTAATTAATGATAAGTATTAGTTTATTTTCATAACGGTGTGATTTTAGTTTAGAAATTATAGATCCCAATTTACTTTTACCACGTTGTAAATAGCTTCATTAGGATTGAGTGTACATGTCTGTATCAATTACCATATATTTGGTCTATTTCATTACATGCTTTTATTTTGAAAGGGTAACTTCGTTGACGTCAAGACACGCTGCAAAATGCCGAATGTACGCGGACTGCTGTGGCTGTAATAATATTATTAATTTAACGTTTGTATGCGCTAAATATAAACGTCTTAATTACTGACGCCTGAAAGCGGCTTCCCATAAAATATGAACGTGTGAATTACTGACGCGTTTCTTTACGTCTATAGGCGTGAAACAACAAGTCGTAAAATATGTGGTGTACGCATGCGTAATGTCAGTGTACGCGTACAGATAATACTCGTCGGCGTGGGAAGGGGCGAACGAAAGCAGATACTGAAATGGCTTCTTTTCCTCGGGAGTTGGGAGTGCAGACAACGAACACCGTGGAGAAATTGTCTCCGGAGTCTGCAAAGCTGAAAAAAGAGAAGGCGGAGGTTGACCATGTTTCGGAACTGCCGCTGCAAACTTCGGCGCTCGGCTTCTCCCCGGACCAAGTAGAGAGTATCTGCGAGGCGCTGATGGAGGGGGGCAACGTGGACCTCCTGGGTCGTTTCCTCTCCACCATCCCTCCTACGACCGACCTGATCCGTGGCAATGACACCCTGTTGAAGGCCCAGGCTCTGGTCGCCTTCCACCGGGAGGAATTCAAAGAGCTGTACGCCATACTGGAGAGCCGCGACTTCCATCCGAGCAACCATGTGTTCCTGCAGAACCTGTACTTGCGGGCGCGCTACAAAGAGGCGGAGAGGTCCCGGGGTCGCAGCCTGGGTGCCCTGGATAAATGCAGGCTCCGGAAGAAGTTCCCACTGCCCAAGACGATATGGGACGGAGAGAAGTCCCGCAATGCCCTGATGGAGTGCTACACCAGCAATAGGTCCTCAACTTGGGGGTGAGAGGCGGATTGTATCAAAAAGTTCTGCACCTGCATTAACACGTGAAATTTGTACGTCTTAAGACGACAGAAAATACCATATTTATACGTCCATTTCGAACACCTTAAGGTGTTTAAAAGTATGCTACCACTACATCAGTTTCTGTGGGGAACCGCTACATTCAGTCATAAGAAGAGATAAAACAATTCTTCACTCAGCATAGCTTGTATGAATTGAAGCTAAGAAATAATACTGATTAGATTGGGCTTAAGAAATATTGATTAATTGACATTTTTGTAGGCTACTAGTTTTTGAGAGCAGATGTATCTAGTGTATTATATCATACTAATTCATTCACTCATGGTGTGTTTGCCTAACTGTCCACTAGATGGCAGCAGTAGAGCACAAATGGCAAACTATTGAATTTTGAGTAGATGGGCACGAGAGAGAATTTTATGTCCTGCATGCCATTGATGTTGATTATTAACGGCTACGTCTTTAATGCAGAGAAGGGGTTTTTTTATGTTATGGCGGTGTGAATTATATCTTACATCAGGGCTCTTCAACTCTGGACCTCGATTCGAAATCCAGGCCTTGTTTTCAGTTCTCCCAGGTAGTTGTTTAATAATTACTGATTCTGATTGGTCAGAGGCTTCACACCTGGCTCACAGGTAAAGGAAGGCTGGAAAACCAGCAGTGCTCGGACCTCGAGGACCGTGAGTTGAATAACCCTGTCTTACATTTTGACTGCAAAACCATTTGAGATAGGTTAGGGTAAGAATATCAGGGCAAAAAATGAGACCACAGCAACATTATTAGTTTCACTAATTTCTCAGTTTATGGGAATGCATCTGTGAAAACTAAACATCTTTTTTGCAAACTCAAGCCTAGTTCTTCTCTGCTTTTCATTGATGAAGGGCTTCTTTTAGGGCTGGGCGATTATCATATCGATATTATATCGCCCAGCTCTAGTTTCTTTCATGCTTTGTCGGTCGTAAATGGTTTCTAGGAGTTCAAGCAGTCCTAACTGTCCTGGTAGTGCACTTCACACCACTTAATGTTTCCCATTCCTTTTGAAGGTCATTTGAGGTCATCCTCCAATTCAAGAGGCACTGCCACATAAGTTGACGGTCGTCTCTGGCTTCTCTAGCTTCTGCCCTCAACCTGGGTGGTTTTTTGTTATTGCCAGTGTTTCCTGCATCACCTTGTTCTTGTGTACTGCTGTCTTAGAAACTTTGAGCCTGGAAGCAACCTGCCTTGCAATGTAGCCTTCTGCCATCAGAAACAGGATTAAACCAGGATTTAAGATTGCAGATTATTAAAAAATATACAGTGGTCTCTTAATTTTCCCAGAGTTGTATATCTCATATATATGTGTGTGTAAATGCGTGCATGCGTTTGTGTTTTTTTTGTGTGTGTGTGTGTGTGTGTGTGTGTGTGTGTGTGTGGTAATTTACTACTACTGCTGTTATATTAAAATTAGCAACTGGAACAGTTGGAACTGGAATTTTTCTGCCTATGTTATTCATATTCTTCATAAAGACTTTTGGTGTTTAGGCGAGATCAGGAGCCTGGGAGGACAGAACCAGCTAGAGAGCGGCTGACCACGATTCGATTGGCTGTTCTTCCAAATGGCCGAGAGACAATATTTTTACCAAGAGGTAAGTTAGGGGATCAGGTTTAGACATGGCATAGAAGCAATGGATAAGTAATCTTACGACTTAACCATCACAAAGACACCTAACTGCGACAAATGCAACAAAGACTAATTTTATAAAATTAACAATCTAGAGTAGCTTTTGTTTTTAACGGATGTCACATTGTGAGCAATAGCCTAATTGTGAGGTCTGTGACATCATTTCCAAAAAATTAAGTTCTGTTTTTTTTCTAGTAATTCTGTATGAATTTTGTAAATTGGTCAAAGTATTGACAAGAGAACCTGTAAACCATATTTGTGCCTTTCTCTCTTTTCCTTCACAGTGGGATCATTAATTAAAAAAGTCGTGGTGCCACTCTCCATGCCAGAGAGTGCATTTATTGAGAAAATAAGGGCAGAATTCCCTAGTTTGCGAGGTGACTTCTGCCTTTGCAGAGTCAACAGACTTAGGAAAATCCAGCAGCTGGAGCTAACCTCTGTCTGTCCCGCTGCGATAAAAGCGTGTCCTTTGCTACGAAGATCAGCTGTGTACATCAGACCAATGGTATGTTTCTGTCACTTGAATCAACTTGCATGGGCTCCCTGTTTTGAATCTTTTGTGTGTGAAATGTATGTGTTACTGCTGAAAAAGCAATAAGAAAAAATTAATCACAAAAAAAAACTTTCAGGACCTCTCAAATATTACACTGGGTACGACAAAGCATTTTATTAGTAAATGAAACATGCAATCTCACATCTAGGGTCAATTGCAATATCTTGTAATTTCTTAAAACATGCCTTGAGCTTTATACAACTGTAAGAGGTGTGTATAGTGTGACTAATCTAAGAATATATTGTTTTGTCCTCAATTTAACAGGAAAACAGGGAGGAGGTCGAGAATGTGCATCAAGTGGGGGGTGGGAAAGGAATGGAGTGGGAAAGTCAAGACATGGAGGAACAAGACAGGTTGGAGGAGGAAGTTTTATTTCTGTACAGATAATATTAGATGTATCCTCACTGTATCCTACTTTTTGTTGGAATCAATAGCTAACCTGATGTTTGAGGGAAGGTAACATGGCCTTTGTACTCTAGCTAGCTGAGATTAAAAAAAAAAAAAAAAATTATATGAAAATGAGTAATTTTAGCTTGCATAGTTATGGTTAGTATGCTAATATTGTGCTACTTCTGGTGTTACATTAAATATTAGTACTTAAGTGAAAAGCCTCTGTTAGGCATCAGGTGAAAAACTGGCAACTTCAAACTGTTTATATTAAAATATTATAACATGAGTGATTTTCTGCGTATATGTTATGCATAAGTCTCATAAAGACTTTGGGTGTTTAGGCGAGATGAGGAGTATGGGAGGACAGAACCGGCCAGACGGCGACTGACTGCAATACGACTGGCAGCTCTTCCAAATGGCCGAGATACACTCTTATTACCAAGAGGTAAGTTGGGCTTAGACATGGGCGAAGACAAGATTGCTTTACTTAACAATTGCTTATGGCTCAACCATCACAAAAACGCTTTGCTTAGGCAAATGCATGAGAGACGAATTTAATAAAAATAATAAATTATAGCTTTAATTTTTAAAGGATCTTTGTCACACTTTCCAAAAAAATTAAGCTCTGTTGTTTTCAGTAACTCGGTATGAGTTTTGTAAATTGGTAAAAGTTTTGACAAGGGAACCTGTAAAGCAGTTACAACATTTGTGGTTTTCTCTTTTTCTTAACAGCGGGATTATCCATAAAGAAAATCGTGGTGCCACTCTCCATGTCAGAGAGCGCATTTATTCAGAAAATAAGGGCAGAATTCCCTAGTCTGCAAGGCGACTTCCGCCTTTGCAGTGTCAACAGACAAAGGAAAATCCGCCAGCTGGAGCTCTCCCCAGTCTGCCCCTCGGCTATAAAAGCGTGTCCTTTGCTGCGAAGATCAGCTGTGTACATCAGACCAATGGTGTGTTACTGTTAATTGAATCAACTTGCAGGGCCTCCCAAATGTCTTACAGACTATAACACAGTGACATTTTATAAGTAAATGAAACATGCCATCTCGCATATAGAGGTCAATAGCGGAATCTTCTGATTTTCTTAAATCATGATTTTAAAATGCCTTGTCCTCTGTTGCAGTTGGAAGAGGCACATACAGTATGGTGTGGCTATCGGAAGAATATGTTTTTATCGTCAATTTAACAGGAATTTGGGGAGGAGGGAGTCGGAAATGTGAATGTAGCGGGGGACGGAGTTGGAATGGAGTGGGAAAAGCACAACATGTTGGAGGAAACAAAGAGGTTGAAGGAGGAGGAAGAGGAACGAAACGGGTTGAAGGAGGAGGTATGAGATGGGTCTTTGGTTGCTATCTGTGCTGTAAGACTATCGGAACACTTAGGCAATGTGTGACTGATCATAATTTTTCAACAAGTCATTATTTTGCTTTTAGTCAATTTATCTGGGTCATTATAATGTAGATCAATGATGTATATTCCTGCTGTACTTTTAGAGTGTACTCTCACTAGTCAATCAGTACCTTGCCCAGGCACGTTTGATCCCCAAAGTCCAGTTCATTTGACTTTCTCTCCTCCTTTTGTGAATGGCTGTATTAAGGATGGATTCATAGAATAACTATCATCCATGCTGTTCAGTTCATTAAAAACATATCCTGTGATTTCAGGACATGTTTACAGATCAGGCTGACGATAAAGCAGTTAAAAGAGAGAGTGTAGACTTGCCGGAATGCCACGCCCTACCCAGCCAGCAGGATGAAGAATATCAACATTCGCCGGTACTAGATCGAGAAATGGTAAGAAAATGCAGACGCCAGCTCACACTCTGCTAAATAGGCAAAATGTTGTTTTGCAGTAAAGATTCCGTTTTTAGCCGTTTTTCTTTGGGTTGTTCTGAGTGATCAATTAAATAGCAGTTAAAATTAAATTTCATATTGACAACAGAAGAGAAGACGAAGGCAGTTTCAGGAGCGTGAGCTAAGAAGAGTGGAGGTAAGTTAGTCAAGTGGCTTTTTATTGTCATTTCATCCATATACAGTAATACAGTACATAATGAAACGAGACGGCGTTCCTCCAGGACCATAGTGCTACATATAACACTGCTTCGGCACAGGACTACATAAAGTGCAAGTGTGCAAAACGTGCATACACTGCAGAAACAGTGCGACACAAGAGAGTGCAATAGGAGAAATAGAAGAGATGACAGTAAGACATGTCTTAAGAGTAAGACAGACTAAGTGTAAAGTTCAACAGTGCAATAGGTTGTGCAAAAATTTATTGAGGTAGTGGACAGTGTAAAGGTTTGTATGTGTGTGTATCAGTCCGGTCTTTGATTGTTCAGAAGTCTGACAGCTTGGGGGAAGAAGCTGTAGCACATTCTGGCAGTGAGGGCCTGCCATATAAATCTATAAATCCTGTATTGATATTTATCACAATTGACATTCATTTGTTTATAGGTTATAAATACCAGGAAGAAAATGATGAATTCCATACCAGAGCCTGACAATGGGGTAACCGTCCAGTTTAAATATCCTGATGGTAGCTTAAAACGGAGACGCTTCCTACCTAGTCAACCTTTCCAGGTAATTTTTGTACCCCTGTGTCTTAATCTTCTCCTCGGTTTACAGCTACCTGCACTTTTTAAAAGCGATTAATTGATACAATTTTCACTTTGCAGCATATAGTTGCCTTTGCAGGCAGTGAAGAAATGGCTAGTGAAATATTTACACTTCAGAATGCTATGTCCCATACGTTACTGCAAAGCACCGAAAGAGGTTCACTGGCAGACAGTGGCATCACTGCACCGTGTACTCTGTACATTCTGTGGATGTTGGGGGATACACTGGAGGTGGGTGCCTTTGGTGTGCATCAGTTGTGTGCTGTTCTGTGAGGGTATCATCATATTTGCTGTGTTAATGTATCAATATGCTCTGCATTTTGACCCAAGACACATAGCCTGAGGAACCACTGGCAATTGAACCTTTGTACTAGCAATGTTTTCCTTTCGGCTGGAATTCTTAGGAGAAACAATTTGCCATTTCTGTGGGTAATTAGCTGGTTTTGGTTGACTTCCTCTTAATCGCTTTGGCAGCTCTTTACCATGATTTGGGATGTGAAGTTGTGGATGAGATTCTTTGAGCCTTAATGCGGGTTAACATTGTCTTATCAATTCATTTCAGGATATTAAGTCAAACTCCTCCGCAGCACATGAGCAGACGCCAACTGCACCACCTACCACAGTCCCCACCTTCTCCACTGATCCCCCTCCACCAGTCACAGTTCCCACCCTTTCCCCTGATCCCTCTCCACCAGTCACAGTCCCCACCCTTTCCCCTCCTCCACTGGTCACAGTCCGCACCCTTTCCCCTGTTCTCCCTCCAACTCACAGTAACTGTAATATCTCCTCCACTCCATCAAGCCCAGACCTGCAGAACACTGAAGAGTAGGTACCTGCACACATTGTCTGAAGAAACCATGTCATTATTTGAGACGTGTATTTGTATTATATCAGTATTATATTATTTGCATCTCATACAGTATAATGTATTAATTATGATATAATTACATTGTTCCTACCTATGGGGAAAAAAAATCAAAATACAGTAAATACCTTGCAGCCTGCAGTAGCTTGTAATGAACTGACATTGATTTAAGAAGTTTATCATATGAACGGTAAAACAATCAGTTACACAGTTATACAATGCAAGTCTTACTCTGCATGCTCCCTATGGGCAGAGTTGATGCAAATCAAACAAGGCACAGCACTTTCAGAATGACGCTACAGAACACAGAGCGAAGTGCAAACATATATTTAAAAAAAAAAACTGCATGCTTACATTGCAGAACTTAAAATTGTTTTTGTGCGTATATCAGTAAAGAAACGGTCCTTCTGCTTTATTTTCTTTCTCCATACAGACCTTTTGACATTGCTTCTGCACTAAAGACTCTGAAGTCAAAGGTTCACCATCTTGCTCCCACGGCTAACCAGATAAATGTTCTTCGTAATGAAGAGTTTGATTGTGCTTTGAGAGCCTTTAAACGGCCTGCCTTTGACCCAGAGTCAAAACTGGACATTGTTTTTATTGATGAGGATGGTCTGGGTGATGGGGCCACAGATGATGGAGGGCCTACCAGGGAGTTTTGCAGACTCCTGATGGGACAAATCCAAGAGCACCAAATATTTGAAGGCCCTCAAGAAGCTCGCACCCTGGTCCTTGACAGTGTTGGTATGTTTAAACAAAAGGAACTGATCTGATATTCATTAAAAAAGCCGTACAAATCAAATTTTTTTTTTCAACAATGTTAGAAAAAGATGCTTGTTGAATTTATGCATTTCCAACACAGCTTTTATTTGATATTACTATGATCAGTTATCCGATGTCTGTCTTTTTTTTTTTTTTTAAGCCATTCACAACAACATGTACAGAATTGTGGGCCAAATGTTGGCCGTTTGCCTGATCCAGGGAGGTGTGTCACCTAACTTTTTCTCAAAAAGGCTTTTCAGCCAAGTCTTTGGTCTACCGTCTGCCCCAGTGACCACTGAGGAAGTGGTAGACCGCGGTCTAAAGACTAAACTGGAGAAGGCAAGTTTAGAAATCATTGTACACTTTTGACATGTTCTTACCTTTTGCTTTGAAATACTAGGAGTGTTCTTTATTGGTGAAACAGTTATTCAGTGAAGTCCATTTAGCTGGGCTTTGCTTCTTCATGGAATCAGATCATACAATCAGATTTCTTGGTTGAAAGTAACTGTTGTATAATTTCAGATAAGCAGTGCAGAGACACTTGAAGATGCCAGACAGGCTGTTAATGAAGCAGCGGATGAGTTGGATCTGATAGGAGCACTATGGCACCTCCAGTCCTTGGAGCAAAGGAAAGAGCTGATAGAGGCTGCTGTCCAGTTTTACTGTGAGAGGCGTATCCAAGCAGCCCTCCAACAGTAAGTTGTCTGTGCTATATTACAAGCAGAAAAGGCTTGATGGCAACTGCTGAAAACCAAGTTTACATGACCCGTGGTACTCTTCTTACACTTAAATACACTTCATCTTCAGTTGAACTTTGCATATTTTGAATTATTTCTTCCACTTTGATTAAAACATGTAAGTTTAGCATGATAGTATTAAAGTAATAGCATAGGTACTCTCTTTTTCTGATTTTTACTCTGATTCTTTTTTTTTGTATCAGATTCAAAGAAGGGCTTGGTACTCTTGGTGTCCTGGAAGAAGTGACGTCACACCCTCAAGCTTTTGAGAAAATCTTCCTGCAGGATACAACATCCCTGAAGGCCAGTGATATCGTGGGGCTTTTCCAGGCCAGATCTAGATCATTGCCAGGGTCAAATCGGAGACGGCTGGAAGCCAGAGCCATTGCCTTTTGGAAGGATTGGCTTCTGGAGGTAGAAGGTATGGAGCCCTATGCCAGTTATTCCCAAAAGCCGGTATATTCCATAAATTAAATGTGATATGTCTTTTTAATTTTCTTTCATACAGCTACTACTGGCTGTGATCCACTCTTTTGTTAATCCTCTTGCAATGTATTTTTTTTTTTTTGTCTTTCTATACAGGCGGACTAACCCACCCAATCAGTCTTGAGGATATTCTCATTTTTGCCACAGGCCTGCGGCGAATCCCAGCAATGGGTTTTATGACGCAGCCAGAACTGGCGTTTTTGTACCCAGAGGATGGACTGGCCAGATTCCCAAAGGCAAACACATGTTCATTGGTGCTCCACCTACCTGTAGGACAGGCTTACACTGAATTCAAAAATAACATGGAGCTTGGAATAGGCTCTGGGGAGTGTCGAATGTTACAGTGAATCTTCTAAGGGTTTGGTATTCTGAATGCTTTTATTTTTCTTTATGAAAAAAACAGCAAGTAGAATATTGCTTTTACAGAAACACTTTCGATGACAATTGTATTTGGTCTGTTCATTTTAATTAAACTTAGTGATTTTGTGACTGCTTGATTATTCCAAGCCATATTAATAGTGTGATTACATCAGTTCCAAGATATATACAGTATGTATGAGAATGAATGTGCTGTACTTAAGACTGGAACCTGAGGACCTGTTTAAAAATGTCTCCAGCTCCACCCAAAGGATCTGTTACCTGAGGTGTTCCAACCATTCATCATTGGGCTGCTTAAT
>JAABNX020000042.1:9989037-10003731 GCA_015163995.2 Mormyrus lacerda | reverse complement strand
AATATTAGGAGAAACATTATTTCCTGACATCCAGGATATTTGGTTCCCCCCTGTTAAAACAGGTATACAGCAACTCTTGGCCTCGGGACTAATAACAATAAAGTATTCACATGTAATAATGTGCCTGAATGATTTTCAGACATCTCACATACGTCTTTGCTTTAATATTAGGGGAAACATTATTTACACAGGGGAAACATAGGGAAACCGAATTGCCCAGAACACCTGTCCATAAAACGTTCACATGGTTTTCCATTAGCTTGTGAAACCATAGGGTGGGACATCTTTGCAGAGTAGAATAAATTATGAGATTCTTAATTAATTTTATGTTGCGCCACAGTCCCAGTGATCGATTAGTATCCCGGCCACATTGTGCTCCGCTTTATGTCGTATGTTTACGGTAATTAATTAACGTCATGTTAGCACTATTGCAAGGATTCCATATTGTAGTACCTCAAGACTCTTCCAGTCAGTATAGTACTGGTGATTGGCAGTAAATCTTGTTGGACGCACAATATGCAGGGCAGCGATTTAATCTTAGTTGGATAGTTCGTTGCCGGTCATGTTTTGGTAGAGGGTGTGTATATAGTCAACACGTGTTAACTGTTCGCCTGCATGGTGAGTCATTACCCATACTTTTTTACACGGCACTGACCCGGCGTGGTTGGTGACAGAAACAATCATGTTCTATATGAAATTGAGAAAGTGTTATCGTGATAACATAATATCGTGAAGATACATGTCCTGCTTCATATCTACCTCCTGATTGCTCTCCTTGCTACTTACTTGTGTTTAAAGTCATATTCTTAAAACTTAATCTTCTTTTTTTTTCTGCTCACCACTGCATTTTCCCCCTCCTTCCACAGCCATGGTGCGTTACAGTAAGTTGCAGAAACAAGTGCTCACACTGTACCGTCAGTTACTGCGGGCTGGACAGAACAAGCCTGGCTTTCTGCCACGCATCCGGACCGAGTTCCGGAAAAATGCCTGCATCCCAAAGAACAATGTTATGCACATCGAGTACTTGTATCGACGCGGCCAGCGGCAACTTGAGCTGATGAAGGATGCTAACACCAAACAGCTCGGTGCATTTTCCAGGACATGCGAGGATGACCGGCTGTTACCGGATCCTTAGAAGGTCAACTTTATCACGATAAATGTGTCTGTTATGGGACTTAAGACGCTATAGACATACAGAAAGCACCGCAAGACAACTGCTTGGATTTAGTATGTGCTCAGACAAGAAACCTATAACATGAAAATGTTACCTATTTCATAGGTACAGTAATGGCTGGAAGTTAAATGGGCTTGCACTCAAATCAGATCTGTATAAATTTACTAGCATTTAAAACACTTAAAAGTTACGGGAATGCTAATAAATTGTTTATATATTATTTCTTTTTGAATCGCTAACTTTGTATTAGAATCCTCGACTAAGAAGTATTATTTGAGCCAAGTCTATCGCAAGGAATATTCAAGATGGGTAAAAGAAAGGTTTAGCTACATATGAATGTTGCAGTGATGTAAGGTCATATTTATAAACATCACAAACTACTTGATTTAACCATTAAATACATCACAGCGTACTAGAAAATGATGACAAGGAAGGTATGTAATTTCGTTGCAATTGAATGAACATGCGGCTGGAGAAGCGCTGGGTCCCGGCGTACGCGGCATCCCTCACCAAGATGGCGTATTTCTCGCAACACAAGTTCTCGCGCTGACGTCAGAGCAGACAGGTGAAAGATTGTCAGTCACGCGAGCCTATAACCGCGATCTAGCAGTGCGATTCAAGCCAGCAACCAAGATGGCGGCACAGGAGAGTGGAGCAACTCAGCAACCAAACGTGAGCAATGGCGAGGTAAAAATGAATTAAACGTTAAGACGGAAGCCCTTGTCCTCGTAGGGGTAAACGATGTGTTATCCTTTTTTCAGCAAAAGCCGTGACACACATATTCGATTTTGTAGTCTACCGTTACCTCAGTCATGTTTCCTCGTCAATCAGTGCCGGTCTGACTTGAAAATGACCTCTTGGCTTTAAACGGCTTGATATAATACGTAACAGCTGTTTGCCTTCTAATTATACATGTGAAATATGTAACACTCATTTAGTCTAAGACAGATCAATTAGTTTATAGGATTAGTCTAGCATGTAAGCTAGACCGCTAACTAGCATGCTTGCTATCTGGCTAGCAAGCTAGGCGCTGTATACTTTAAAATTTGTCTTACTTTATAATACCGAGTCCTTCAACATATCAGTCAGTATGTTTGAGACAGTGAAATGGATATAATGCCCGTATAATGAACAAACGTTTTAAGCATTATATTCGTCATTTGGCTATGGAGCCGAGTCAGTGTAAAAAATGGTGACGGTATGTAGGCATGATAACTGGCCATCGCTGGTTACCTAGCTGATCACAAACAGTTCCCAGTTGAACAGGCAGATCCTCCACCTTTTGATTCTGTAACTAGTTACCTGTGACATGTGAATTAACTTCTGATATTTGCTTATAACAAACTAGGTTTGTGCGTAGGTTAGACACGCTGCAATTATCTCCACACTTAATATTGTCGTTAGCTATCTGAAGTAATTCGCTCGAATATGAATCGGTATCTGGGCAACCAAACGTCTCCTCCTTTTGCGTGGCGACGAATCTGACCCAGGAACTGCTTGTCAAATAAAAATACAAGGGTAATAGCTCACAATTCGTGTCGTTATAGTTAATTATCTGCTTTCACGGACGTGACGTAAAACCGAGACAGGCTGTTCTGTTCTCGGCGACAGTGTCTTAGGCCGTAGGTGTGTAATACTGTGAAGTTTAAAAATACACTTTTTATGGTGTAAAGGGAAAAAATGCCCTAGTCACTTGCGAATTCATTGTCAAGGCACATTACATAGAACACCGGTGGGGTGTCGGTCGGAAGCGCCGCTACGTGCTTAGCTTCTCCTTCAACTAGTTGCATTTGAGCCGGACGCGCGAACCCATCCGCGACCAAACGGTAGCTGATGTGTGAAAATCCGAATAAAGCCGTTTTTTTTGCGGCCCAAAGTCGGTTTCGTCCATCACCCAAAATCCCTGTAGGGTTTGCGACTGTTAAGTATGACGGCCAAAAGTTTTAGTAATGGGTCACATGCGTCACACGGAAACCAGACAGACCGGTGTCGTCGCCACCATGGTTTGCCTTGCATCTCTAGTCGTGATAAATTCGTGAGCATTAATTGACAGTTTTTCGTCAATGTATGGCATTATTCCTTATTGTGCAAGGGTCGGTAACACAAACCAGTCTTTACTTAATACTCCTCGACTTATTGCTATGCCTGGCAGAGTAAGTACAGGCATTAGTAAAGGCTGTGAGTAAACCGAAGTGTGTTTGAATTTCGTACTTTCTAAGTGTTTTGCTTAGTGATTTTATTTTATTGATCATTGGTTTTGTTCAGTCATTTGTTGAAAGTTAAAGCCCTAACATCCAAAAACCCCGCATCATCCCTTTTATTCGTTTTAAAACCAGAACTCATTTTTGTGCACCGATATCATTTTGGGTTGGGGTGCCGTCTGTGTGTTGCAGCTGAGGCATTGAATATTCATAACAACATGAGAGAATTAAGCCCGGAACAACCCTATTACTCATTACAGTGTTGGTTTTTAAAAATATACTATTTGGGTTAAATTATTGAAATGAAAAGGACTGGAGTTGCTTTGGGTAATTTGAAAATGCTGCACTACCATAGATTGTAAGGCTTGTGTAAATCCCATTTCTCCCTTGTCTCCGTAGTACTGTGTAGGATAAATATATACCGTGCCTGAGGGAATGGTGCATTAGTGGTGCTTGGACCTGCTTCAGTGGCAGCATAACCGTTTACACCTCACTCTGCTAGATTGAGGACACCAGTTTGCCAAGAGATTCAGGAATAGGTTTGGTCAGGCTCCTCTTGTACAGACTTCTACTGTTTATTAACATGGATTAGGCATTTGTTCCATGCCCTGTAACCCCCAATACACCCACAGTGTTTTGATGTCTTGGTTGGTTTTTTTTGTATTTAAACAAAACCCACTGAAGGTATGGGATTCAGGTTAAACATTACCCCAACAGATTTAATTTAAAAACTTGCTATCAAATGCTTGGTAGGTAGCACATTTCCACTGGGAAAGTTGGCAGTTAGGCATGGATCTGCATAATTACCACCTCAGGTGATTTTTTTTTTTTTCTTTTTTCTGGGAAACTGATATGAGTGTTGATGCTACTTAAGTTTGCATTTAACCTTTTTGCTTATTGTGGACTCACATTTGCAAATGGCATGTTTTTAACTTCTTAATGGAAATTTGTGTTTTACACAAGTGAACAAACTGAACATAGATTAAGACCTGTATAATTTTGCCCTGATTTTTGTCTGTCCATGCTCTGGGTTTTTCCTTTTTACGAGTGTTAAAAATCCTTGTAATTCCATCTTTTAAAATTTTGGAATAGTCACTTTGGTAGTTGACGGTATTGACTTTCGTCTCACTACTGGTGAAGTCTGAGTGGTTTAATTTGAAACTCATTGTGAGTGATGATCTGCTTTTTAGTTTTGGTAGTATGGAAATGGAAGTAGTACTGCTTTTGAGTTTTTTTTCTTGTCACATATCTGGTTTGTTTAAATCAGACATTGATTGTTAGACTGTGTGTGAACACAGTTGTTGACCTGTTGTCTGTCCATGTTTGACTGCACAGGTGAGCAGTAATGGGTCTGCAGGTGGAGACCAGGCTGTCCAGGCTGCTGGAACTGCACAGGATGCTCAGCCACAACAGCAGCAGCAGCAGCCACCTCCCAATGCCTGGCAGGTCATCAAGGGAGTCCTCTTTAGGTGGGTCTGCCGCATATGGTCAGATCAGGACAGTGAATTCCCCTTCTACCCGCAGCTTTGTGGCTTCCGGGCTACAAGGAAACAGGTTTGGGAAGATGCATCAGAAGAATATGCCCCTATAAGTTATATACTGGAACAAAGTACCATTGAAAAGTTGCACCTTTCAGGAAAAAAGGATGTGCTTAAATGTTGTGAAATAAATCACAAGAGTGTAACTGGAATATTGATCCACTTGTCACCACTTGCTAGGCAACTTTAAGTCCAGTTGGTAATTCTTCTCTTGTTTTTGGAAGTGGATTATGTTCATATGAGGTAATTTTTGAGAATTTACCCTTTCATCCTTTTCCACTGTATGCAAGTTCTCTACCGTGATATTCTCTGCACTGAAAGTCGCGTTATGTCCTGAAAGCAGTTTACTGCTTGTTTAAATATTTTCATATGTCGTATGTGGTATTTGCATATCGGAACTTATAAACATAATTTGAGTTGTATTAAGTGGTTATTCTCCATTTTTTAGGAAGACTAGAATTGCTGGAAATGAGATTTTGGTTAAGCAAGCTAAAGTTTTGAACAGCTTTATTTGAAAAAGCCTGAGGTAAATATTTCATTGGCCCTCTTAGGAGACTATTGACATATTTAGGACTCTGCTGTACTCCCATGTGTGGATACGAGGAGAGTGTTTGGAAGACTCCTCTGGTCAAGTTAATTAGTGTCTGAGGGCTGAATCTCTCACCATGCAGGTGTGTCTGTCTGTCTATGTGTGCATGTGTTATTGTTGCCATACACTCCCTGGGGGAAGATGTAGGATTACACGACTTGCTTGGCACGTTCTTGTTTTCTATTGTCGAGCTGTATCAGGACATGCTGCAGTGCTTCAATTGGTCCCATTGTTATTCTCATGGCAGAGCAAGACAATGCTGTGTTCTACCTTAGTCCATACCAGGAACCTCTATGGCCATGAACTGGCTACTATTCCCACGCGTGTCCAATTGGTAGTGGCCTCATAACTCCATCATAGTTCACCCTGTCAACTTACGATACCTACATGTCCATGGGGAGGGTTAAGGAGCACCCCCAACAGGTCTATTGTCACACATCCACCTCATTTCGCTTGACATGCAGTGGGTTTTATAAAGCAAAGCAGTGCATTTGTTGAGCGCTCTGCTCGATTTCAATCCACAAAGCTCTCAAACTCATTGTGTGAACATGACCCAGTTTGTCTTCTCGGCCTCCAAAACGGCAACAGTTAGTGCTGGTTCAGGTGTATAATACCCCGGTCCCCACTGTTGGATGCATCATGCACATACCACTGGGGAAACTCTGCAGCTTTTAACTAGGTCATTCTGACTTTGCATGCTGTACTGTCATGCAGTGGGTGAGACTCACTGCATTTGCAGTTTATATATTTTATTGTGTACTTTATTATGTTATAAAGGCAAAGTCGGTCTAATTATCTTTCAGCTGAGATTTCTGCAGCAGAACCTACAGTTTTCAATTTCAGTTTGCTTATAGCTCATAACTTTATTCTTATTTTGCTGACCATAATTTGCAAAATAGATACACAAATTCCTTTGGGTTGTACATGGCAAGGGAACACACTACTACTTAGGCTGCTTATAATTTAACTAGTGCTTCTAAATCTAGTGAGCATTCATACACTCAATGTATTACAGTTTTTATTTTCCTGTTAGTGCCACTGTTGCAGCACTTTAATAGACTAATAATTTTTTAAAATCTTTTCTAAAATAATACACATCCCCAATGCTGCAGTTTGGGTTGCTTATTGTAATTGAAATCCTGTTTAGCTCATTCTTTGTTTGCCTCATTCTTGATTAGAGGGAGGGTGGGGAAAAAGACATTTCAGTCAGCTTGTGTGGGAAGTTCATTATAAGAAAGCAAGTAGTTTTGTTAATTTCTGTTTTCCTGGTGGCTAATATTAACAGCAGCTATGAATGCTGAGGTTTTTATATTTTTATTATTATTATTTTTTTTTTTTTGAAAGAAAAAAATTTATCTGGTTGAGTGCCTCTTAATGAAAGAATCCTGATGCAAATGCACATCCCACTCTCAACTCAGTTTGGAAAGTTGCTGCATGCTGATGTTCCCCCACACAAACCTGTCACTCTATCGATCTCCATAGGATCTTCATTATCTGGGCCATCAGCAGCTGGTTCCGTCGGGGCCCTTCCACGCCAGACCAGAGTACCCCAGCTGGAGCCCCGCGAGTCCCCAGCCGCAACTTATTCCCCAAGGACACGCTCATGGTATGCTGACCCAGTCTGCCAGGCAGCATGAATGCCCCTCATTATAGCATGATCACGGTTCACATGACATGCCATGTCCTGTAAGGCCCATGATACAGAAGTGAAAATAGCCACAACACTTGAAGGGCTGATCTGGAGGTCGTGGGGGTACCTGCATAACCGGTGGATGACTATATGGATTACATTTTGTGGATGAACCAGTATGCAATTAGTTCTCAGAAACTGCCAACAGAACAGAAGGGGTTAGGGATTACGGTCTCATTAAGTGTCTCCTCTCTCCTTACTTTGTCCAGGACTTGCATATATATGTCTCCCAGAACGAGATATTCTCAGACTTCAACAATAGTGATGCTCTTTTCTGGAGTCAGCGAGACCTGGTGTATGGAGACTGGACCACGGGGGAAGCTGGGGATGGTTGTTATGAGCACTATGGGGAAATGGACATCCCTGAGGTGAGTTTGGGTTTGGAGTAGGCAGCTTTTGGTATCGAGGGAGACTCAGTCCTCGCTTTCCCGTCTGTGTTTATAGCTCTGTACTTCTATATATCTATATATTTCTAATGTTTTTCTATTTATTTCTAGTCTATATTTTCTAATGCTTATTCCTCTCCTTGGGATTCAGAAGGTGAAGCAGAATGGTTCCCTGTACATTCATGTCTACTTCACCAAGAGTGGGTTCCACCCAGATCCCAAACGCAAGGGCCAGTACCGGCGCCTGGCCACAGTTCATAGTTCTCGAAGTAAGAGCTCATATCCAAGATGTCTTTGCAAGATGTACGAACACTATAAACAGACCGCAGAGACACCACCTTGTATACCGCACCTATGAAGTTACCCTTGTTAATTTGCGTCAGAGCTATGGACATAGCTAGCCTAACAGTACATAATTCTGCTTTGGTGCGAGAGAGTTTTCCAGTGAAGATTTCTTTAACCCACCCCCAGTGCTGAACAAGTTCAAACGCAGAAAATTCCAGAAGACAAAGAACCTTCTCACTGGAGAGACAGAGGCTGACCCTGAGATGATCAAGGTCTGCATATCATTAAGCTTCTAAGTAGATAAATACTTGTATTGTGCTGTTGAAACACTAAAGTTCATGTTTTATCTGGGCTTGTCTTCTCAGCGTGCAGAAAGCCATGGTCCGGTGGAAGTCATCTCCCATTGGCACCCAAACCTCACTATCAACATGGTGGATGACCACACCGCTTGGGTGAAGGGCTCTGTGCCCCCCCCTCTTGATCAGCGTAAGGCTCACCCCCTCTTTCCACATCATCGCACACACTGTAGCTGAACTATGCATTTCCCAGCCAAAGATCTTAGCTTTGTTGGAAGCGGCATACTTTGGGTTTACATGACTCTCTGTGGTGTTTCCTTAGACTAACGAAGGTAAATTTGGATCAGCATTACTTGCGGACTGATATTAGACATTTAAAGGATATTTTATGCACCACACCTCTCAGTCTGTAATTTATCAACCATAATGTGGAATATAAGATGGATATTGATGATTAATCATAATATGGACACGCTCAAGCATTGTAAATATAGTATTTTTATGACAGGATGACTCCTTCCTCTCCCTCCCAATCCAGATGTGAAGTTTGATGCAGTCAGTGGGGACTATTACCCTATCGTGTACTTCAACGACTACTGGAACCTGCAGAAGGACTATTTTCCCATCAATGAGACGCTGGAGAAGCTGCCGTTGCGTCTGTCCTTTTGCCCCCTCTCGCTGTGGCGCTGGCAGCTCTATGCTGCCCAGAGCACCAAGTCCCCCTGGAACTTCCTGGGAGACGATACCTACGAGCAGTCCGACGAGGACCAGGACTCTGTCAAGGTTAGAGCCTTGGGGCCTTAGAATTGGCGGCTGCCCTGGGTTGGTTCCTATCTGCACCCATTGTTTCTGGCATAGGCTCTGGTCGCCCCCCCCCCCCCCAATCCATCAAGGGAAGTGAAATTGTTCATGAGTATAATTGATGAACACAGAAATGGTCTGTTTCCACAGGTGGCTTTACTGGAGACCAATCCTTATCTTCTTGGTCTGACCATTGTCGTGTCCATCGTCCACAGCATCTTTGAGTTCCTGGCCTTCAAGAACGGTATTGACTGGAATTGGGATTGGGCAGTTCTTTGGATGAATGGCTTTGTTACCATGTGTTTTGTGTCTTGACTGTTCTGCCTTTTTGATTTACCTTGTTTGTGATCATGTTGTTTTTGCCAGGGGTGGTATCTTGTTTGACAAAGATGTACAACAATAGATTGTAATACTAAGTTACAGTTGTAGATTATGTCTTATGTCTGACAGGGTGGATTTTCTTTTGACTGGACATGTATAATGCTTTCAAGAATTGCTAATTGTGTTCATAGTTTTTATTCTTAACCTGTGGCTGTATCCCTCTTCTAGACATCCAGTTTTGGAACAGCAGACAGTCCCTTGAGGGTCTCTCTGTGCGTTCAATCTTCTTTGGGGTCTTCCAGTCTCTGGTGGTGTTACTATACATCCTGGACAATGAGACCAACTTTGTGGTGCAAGTCAGCGTCTTCATCGGGCTACTTATTGATTTCTGGAAGATCACCAAGGTTGTGGACGTGAAGGTGAGATGTGGGGCATACTTCTTGCATGGGTCCTCTGTAGTACTGGGCGGTATAAACTGTATACGATATAAATTTGGCCAACGAGAGAGATTTTGATTATACCGCCCTAGTGCAGAAATTTCCGCTACTCACCCGCAAAAATTATGTAATGAATAAATAATTTATATAATTTATATTAAAATTGTTTATATGATTATTGCTACACTCGGCAGGGTCTGAGTTTGACAAACCGCATCCACCCATACCCATCATACTTAAACCCGTATCCGAACCGTTATCCGACAGAAATAAAATAAAATTCCGCAACCGATCCGCTATAAATACCGACACCCGACTCGCACCCAAATGAAAATCAGTCAGATTAAAAATTAGACAAAAGTTTATTTGCACAACAACCAGTGACATGTGCAACAACAGTTGAAAAGGCATAGCCAAATGTAAGTGTTGCTTAATAACGGGCTAAATGAGCAAAACAAATGGTAGTAGCCTACCTCCAAACTCAATGTTTGATATTGCCATGCCCACACATAGCCTTACCAGCTTACAATTAAATGTGTTAATAAAACTAATATTATGTAAAATGTACATTAGGCTACCCTCTCACATTAGTAGGTTTTATAGACTACCTACATGCACTGTCAATTTTACTTTGATTACCCGACTGGTATTCCTACGCGAAGACTAGCGTTTGGTGCGGTGCTTTATATTACTGTGTAAAAAAGGATATCGTCCACAGTTGATGACCTCAGCTGACTACTTCAGCATCCATTTCGAACAACTGCAGGAGATCGCATGCGTTTTTTGAAAATGAAAGTGGGAGAGTTTTCCGGGAATGCACATACAGGCATAAACTGATATGGATTTTACGTTTTATCATCTTGAATGCAGGGATTTTGTCACTAAAATATAGCCCTAGGGTATCTTTTGTTGGCACATGTTGTTTTGAAAACCGCAATTTAGCTCTCCTGCGTCTGACCCGACACAAACTCATATCGACACAGTGGAATATTTTTCACCTGTTTCATCAAAATTTGCGGGTCACCCGCAGGACTCTGCCTGACAAGAACTTTATGGGAGAGATGGTCATAGTAATATAGATGGAGTTATGACACTAGTCTAGTTCTGTCTTGTTTTTTGCGTACCTATGCAGTTTACATCATCAACCTGTATTTTTAATAAAAGATAACATTAAGTAACTTCACTGGTTTTTTCATATTTTTTCTATAATTGCAGATTTGCACAATAAATATTCTACGTTCATGACTACTTTGAAATGTGTTAACAGTTTATTATACAACTTCCTGCTGCAATGCCTTTGCTATGGACATGTTACCCTTTCAAAAACAGTTTATATTGAAATTTACAGATCAAATCATATACCGCAATATATACCGTCTACCGTCAGATTATACCGCAATATGAATTTTATGCCATATCTCCCAGTCCTAGTCCTCGGCCATTCAAGCTTTGCTCCTATGAGTTTATCTTCCCTGGTTGTAATAGACCTGGATGCTTTTTTTTTTTCCTCCAGCTGGACAGAGAGAACAGAATTGTTGGATTATTTCCACGCTTGACTTTTAAAGACAAGTCCACGTACGTCCAGTCCTCCACCAAAATCTACGACGACGTAAGAGCACATTCCGCCGAATACATATCGCCATTGAGTTCCGTAGCATCATCTACTCTCCAAAGAATATCCCTAGCAAGACTACGTAGTCCTTTATTTCTTCAAGGTGGCGATTTTTAATATCACCATAACAGTTACTAAATTGATTTTTAAACATCACTGTAAACACAGTTGCTGAAATTGTTCTTCACATTTGGTACTGCTAAAATATTTGCCCTGATTTGTGTGAGTTTAGCACAGTGCTATCATAAATGAGTAAGCATGTCCTGAATTTTCCTGTACCATTTCAGTTTAAAGCCACAACGAACAACTAAAGTGTGTGAAATGTAAACTTTCTCTGAATATTTCTATACCTGCTAGAAATCTGACAGGTGCCTGCAACACATTGGTGACTGTCCAGTCATTTCTTCGAACTAATTGAGCACTGATTTGCCAGTGCCAAGTCAACACTGAGTTGCCTGCATTTCCTGACAAAAGCACATACTAGGATGATGTCTTAAATGAGTCAGCATATTGGATGCGTTTCCAGAAAATTATTGGCGTTTGGTGTAACAGAACCAACAAACATTCTTGGTTTTAACTACTTACTGTTTCTGGTGTTGGTGTAAGTATTAGAAGCCAAAATGTTCCCAAAGTACTGACTAAAGTGAAGCGGGAGGGTCTTTGGCCTCTCTAGCACTAGCTGTAACCAACTCAAACCCCTCATTGTTTCACCTATGTCACGAAATGTATTAATTTGTTTCATTGCGTGTTCCAAACTGAAAATGCTGTAACTGAAAGCCACAATGAGTGTCTACCATCTTTACTTTAAAATGTAGGTCTGAAATGCTCTTCATCAAAATCTGTTTAAAAATTGCAATACATATCGAATTGGCAAACACTGATTCCGGGACAGTCACTGCCGGTTCCCAACCCGACTTTGTATAATATGAGTAGGTAAGGGGGGCATGCGCTGATTAGTGTGTTGCCACACCCACCACATGACAAACCACCTCAGGGATGAGACCCTAAGTGCAGCCATTCGGCGGGTGATACCTCAGCACCCCGGAGTCAATTTATTTATTTTTCTCCTGGTGGCTGTAGTGTCAATTCTGTAAGTTGGAGCATCTCCTTGCAGGGTTGGATGTAGCTTGTCATATGCAGGATGAAACGGTTGCAGCTTAAGTGCCCAATTGAGTAGGATCACTCCTGGCATTCACGGGATTCGAACCAGCTGCCTTCTGACAGTAGGCACAGATTCCTGGCCATGAAGCCATTACTCTGCCCTACATAACGAGTGCACTACACCTCCCCTAGCCCCAATTGTATGTGTGTATGTATGTATGTATGTATATTGTTTTGCTGTTTTTTCTATAATTATTATAAAGTTCTTTATAACCCCTGACACCCCTCCTTTGGTTCTTCAGATGGCTTTTAGGTACCTTTCCTGGCTGCTGTATCCACTGTTTGGCTGCTATGCAGTCTATAGCTTGATATACATGGAGCACAAGGGCTGGTACTCCTGGGTGCTGGGGATGATGTATGGCTTCTTGTTAACCTTTGGTGAGTCACCTCCCTGACATCTACACGCTCGGTGCTTTTTTTTTTTTTTTTTTTTAACTTATTATATAACCCATAATTGTATTCTGCCTCAGGCTTCATTACGATGACACCACAGCTCTTCATCAACTACAAGATGAAGTCTGTGGCCCACCTCCCATGGAGGATGCTTACCTACAAGGCCCTCAACACTTTCATCGATGATCTGTTTGCCTTTGTCATCAAGATGCCCATGATGTACAGAATAGGCTGCCTGAGAGATGGTGAGTTTGTCGTCATCCAGCACACATCGCAAATTAATCAATGAACATTTTTTCTTTTCCAATATCTTATCGCTCTTATTGCCAAATGCTATGAAGTGTACCAGATGCATTTTTTAAATATTTAACTTACTGTAGCGACAGTGTTAATGAACCTCAGTCCATCCTTACCAGTGTAATTTATTTTTTTGCTGCGTGTATGATAGTCCCTAGGTATTTACTCTAAATCTGTCTTTGGTTTCTTGCCTCGCTAAGGAGTTTCCTGTTTTTTTTTTTTCTTCTTCTTCTCTCCCGCAACAGATGTTGTGTTCTTTATCTACTTGTATCAGCGCTGGATCTACAGAGTTGACCCCAACCGCGTTAATGAGTTTGGCACCAGTGGTGTAGACCACAGCAAGGACAGCACAGAGCAGGGGCCTGCGGGCAGTGAGGTTGCAGCCATCTCAGACAAGCCAGAGGGGGAGAAGAAGAACGATTAACTGCACAACACCACCCCTTTTCTCCATCTTTACCTAGAAGCAGAAACCAGGCAGAATTTCTATTCCATAGTCCACTGAAGTGAGGCGGGGTTATTTTGTTCTGCAATGGACACTACAACAAATTCAGTAAATTTTTCTTCCTCTGGTGCAATCTGCAGCTCCGGTCATATTTAATGTAGACTTCCCATTTTTAAAGAAAAGAAATCCCTGTTTTTGCAGTTTAAGTGAAGTAAATGTTGTACTGTATTATGTGTTTTGGATGTGTAAAGCTGGTGTTTTGGAGAGCTGTGTGTGGTCAGTGGGAGAGGGTTGGGGCACTATTTGGTGGGCAAAGGGGAGGGGCTCTAGTGCATATCACGGTGCTGTATTTTAAAATACGGCACAAGACCGACCATGGGCAGTCTCTTATTTTCTCTCTCTCTCCCTCCCGTCTGGATATCTTGTGACCTTTTCATTCCATGTGTGAGTATTAAGCTTGGGGAAACCTGATTTAACATTGTAGACAGTGCTGTGGGCTGGTAAGTGTGCTGAGCATAACAAAAAAATGGGTGACTATCCAAGCAGTATCTAAAAAATGAGAGCCCTGAATTGTTTTAATAAACAGTGGTTGATGTCCAAGACACACAAACAAGAACAGCCTTGTAGGTATTAATATACATTAGTAATATACTTTTTTCCATTTTTTGTATGTTCTAAAACTGTACAGAATTTCAGCTTGTATTAATAATACTGTTGTCAACAGTCTAGCAGTAGCTATTGTGCAACGAGTTTTGCCCTGGACTGCTATATTTTTTTTTACTTTATTTTATTTTTGTAATTCTACAGTCTGCAGCTGCACTCCAAACAGGGGCTGCAGGACCCCACCTTTTGAAGGAGTGAATCCCAGTGACCAATGTTTGTTTGCAAGCAAAAATGTTCTCTTGCAGTTCCCTTGTTTTTTGTCTATTGTGGAGCGGAAGTACAGTTTAAAGGTTTTATTCTTTGTGTACGAATGTCTGCAAATTAATTTATCAAGGAAAACTAAACCACCACATAACTAGCTGTCCTGCTTCCTGACTATAAAGATCAATGTAATGTAATAGGTTCTGG